>CALNHX010000288.1:0-382618 GCA_940337035.1 Agriotes lineatus
ATTGTAACGGGTGTTCATAAATAGTCGTCATCCCTTCAGAAATGTATGTCTATTAAAATTGAGAAAAAATGCAAACATCATTATTTACAGTAAGTTTTATTAACTGTCAAACAATGTGTCAAAAGTAAACCGAACTGAACTGAGATTACAATAACTGTTGGAAATGGTGACCATTTTCTTGAATACACAAATTAACTCTTCGCTTCATGCTTTCAAATGCAGTTATAAGCATATCTAGAGTTATTTGGTCGCACTGATGTTGAATGCTGTTTTTCAAGTCTTCCAATGTGTGTACTGGGTTTCTAAACACATTATTTTTAATGTATGGAAACACGAAATAATCCAAAAACGTAAGGTCACAAGAACGTGGTGGATAAAGGTCTTTACTTATTAAACGGTCATCAAAAAATTCTCTTAAATAATTTAAAGTAACATGAGCAACGTGCGGACGCGCAGAATCCTGTTGAAAATATCCGGTTTGCAACTCGTTGTCGTGAAGTTCATTTATAAACGGTTCTAAGATGATATTCCGATAGTTTTCAGCATTTATAGTCTCTAAAAAAAATTTACAGAAGTTGCAATTTACCAATCTTCTTTAATGCATTGAAAATGAATTTTGTTAATTTTTAAGTCTGGCATAAAATTTGCAAAATCTGAAAAATTTACAAGGGATAGAAATACAAAAGTTTTAAAATTACGCACTAGTACGCAGAGTCTTGAACCTTTTCAGCATCTTGTACACTGAGGTAGGCGGTGGACACTCCTCTATAATCCCAATGGGGGACAGGTCTGCTTCAGGGACGCGCCCCTGCCCAAGCCAGCCATGTTTTCTCTCCCATATCCCATACCAAGAGGAAAACTTGTCCTAACCCTCAGATCCCGTCCATACCACAAAAAGTCCTCTCCTACTTCCAAACCCTACTCGCCAACACGCAGGGTAAGCGCGGCCTTTAATTGCTAAAAACCTTCCAATGAAACATGATAACGTCGAATTTCAAAAATACACCCCAGGCAAGTAGAGCCATTAGCTCAGTGTCTTGCACTGACAAATCAGTATGCCTCGATTCGGATTCTGGGGGAGGCAAAAGTTCGAAAAATCAAAATGAATTAAACAACACGAAGAAGACTGACTAGGGCAGCGGTTACGGTGAGACAGGGAGTGCTAAGAATCCCTGGGCGAAGGCAGGCTGCCTAACAAAGTCGCATATCGCAACATACTGGGTGAATATTCCAAAACCGAACATAGGCAATTAACATGGGAAAAAGGTTTTTCGCAGATTACTGCTCCCAATTTTAACTTAGAGGGTTTATAATGACACCAATCGAAAGAAGATTTTTTTTCTCATCTAATGATATGCGAATTAGTTAATTTTCAGTTGTATTTCTTTATTATTTTATCGACAATTTAATGCATACACTAAACATCCCATAAGCCGCGGATTTTTTGTCACTATGACAGCGACAAAAGTTAGCCATAACTTTCCCAGCGACAAAACGGAACTTAACTTTTAAAACGGTCTAATTCTAAAATAATGTTTGCCTTGTTTGTTAATTTAGTGACTTCTAAATTACCTAATATGTAAATTAAATATGTATTCATTAAATTGTCGTACCGAATTACACTCAAGCTTTTTGTTATCGAAGTAAACTTAACATTTATAATTCGAGTTTCCTTGCTTTAGGCAATTCAACTCAAAAAACTGCCAGAAAAAATTACTCGTCCTTTGGACTCGTAATTTTTTCGGAGGCAGTTTTTATTGTTAAATTCCCAAGCAAGATATTCTCATTAAAATGTCAAGTTTACTTCGACAAAAAAAAGGTCTCGTGTAATTATAAGTAAAAATAAACGGGGCTGCGCGCGCTATTGCGCGGTCTATCCTAATAAATTTCACCACCATTTTTAGACCTATTACGTTGGGCCATTCCGTTCTGTTACACACTCCGCCCCTGCGTCCCTCTGCCGTCCACCTGACTAAAGAAGGGGGCCCTCGGGGCACCGCCCCTCTTCAGGAGAGGCCTCGGGGCTCCGCCCTTCTCCAAGGAGGCCCTCGGGGCTCCACTCCTCTCCAAGGGGGCCCTCGGGGCTCCGCTCCTCTCCAAGGGGGACCTCGGGGCTCCGCCCCTCTCCAAGGGGCCCTCGGGGCTCCGCCCTTCTCCAACGGCATAATGAATCTGTCACTTGAATGACGTTTGAATCTGTTTATGGTCTTACGAGTCATGGCTCAACATGATTTTCCGATGTTGAATTTATTGCGAATTTTTGATAAAATAATGAGAAATACAACAGAAAATTAACTAATTCGCATATCATTAGATGAGAAAAAAAATCTTCTTTCGATTGGTGTCATTATAAATCATCTGAGTTAAAATGGGGAGCAGCAATCTGCGAAAAACCTTTTTCCCATGTTAATTGTCTATGTTCGGTTTCGGAATATTCACCCGGTATAATACTCGAACATTAGCTACAGAAGACAAAATGTTAGAATTTGAAGATGCACTATTGAATATTAAATGGGACCTAATAGGAATATCCGAATTGAGAAGAAAAGGTGAAAATTTAATAAAGTTGAAGTCCGGAAACATGTTATATTATAAACGAAATGACGAGACCTCTGTAAATGGAGTGGGTTTCGTATTCAACAAGAAAATAATCCTAAATATAGTTAAAATTGTTAGCATATCTCCAAGGTCCGTGTGTCCCAAAAGTCTGGAATAAATTCAGTATTTCCTAAAATGTACGTTTTCGGCTAAAATCCTGGAACACGTCGATTTTTATTTTTATTTGAGAATTTTTTGAAATATAATGCATACATACAGGGTGTATGAGGTATGGCGTTATCGATGTTTTTTTTAATGGAAACCCCCGATTTTTGAGTATAGATCAGATGATCCAAAAATTAAGAAAAAATTTAAAAATTGCAAAATACTAAGTTTAGTAATTTCTAAAATTAAATGTACAAATTGTGCACCGTTGTCTGCCTGACAGTAACTAAGACGACCGATATGTTTTTTGTTGATTGCTGTCATTGATAAAAGCGTAAAATCACACTTCTTAAAATCAAATTTAGTATTTTGCAAATTTAAATTTTTTTTCTTAATTTTTGGTAATGTGACCTATATTCAAAAATCAGCTTAACGTAAGTAAAATGATGCGTTCTTTCAGATTCCGTAATGAAAAAAGGGGGTTTCCATAAAAAAAAAAAAAACATCGATAACGCCATACCTCATGCGCGGGACACCCTGTATGTATGCATTTTATTTCAAAAAATGCTCAAATAAAAATAAAAATCGACGTGTTCGAAGATTTTAGCCGAAAACGTACATTTTAGGAAATACTGAATTTATTCCAGACTACTACTAAAAATCTCTAAACGATATTGCCTCAAATTTATACAAGTATATGTACCCACTACAGCCCACACAGATGAAGAAGTAGATGAAGTGTATGAAGATATCGACAAGGCTATTCAAGAACAAGCTGCATATTTTACTCTTTTAATTGGAGACTTCAATGCTAAAGTAGGGAAAGCTGAGGATCGAGAAAAAAGCGTTGGCAAGTTTGGAATCGGTACACGCAATGAAAGAGGACAAATTCTTGTCAATTACACAGAAAAACAACAAATGCACATAATGAACACCTATTTTAGCAAAAAAGAAAATCGTAAATGGACATGGAGCAGCCCTAATGGGAGTACAAAAAACGAAATAGATTTCATAATATCTAATAGAAGAAACATCGTGCAAGACGTATCTGTACTGAACAAATTTCGAACGGGCAGCGACCATCGTATTGTCCGAGCAAAAATTGCTATAAACTTAAAATTAGAAAGGCAAAAATTATTGACAACTCGTAGTCCCAAATTCAAACTAGCAGAATTAAGAAATACTAATAAGAGACAACAATAACAGACAACATTAAACGAAAAATTAGAAAACGACATAGAAGCAAACACAAATCATAATACATGAACGCAAAGAAATCATAAAAATAACTGAAAACTTCTATGGAAATTTATATGAGTCTAAAAAGACAAAAGAACAAGATCCAACAGACCCGCGTGCAAAACTGACCAAACACTACACAGAAGATATACCTGAAATTAGCAGTGATGAAGTACGAACAGCAATAAACCAAATGAAAAATAACAAAGCTCTCGGTGAGGATGGAATAGTTGCTGAGTTGTTAAATTAAAAATGGGGGAAAACACCTAGTAAGAAAACTTCAAGAACTGTTCAATAAATGTCTGAATGAAGGAAAAGTGCCATCAAACTGGAAGAGATCAATCGTAACATTACTGTTCTAGAAAGGAGATAGAACATAATTGAAAAACTATAGACCAATATCGCTGCTGTCACATGTGTATGAGGTATTTATAAAAGTAATAGCCAATCAAATTAGTGACAAATTAGATCAATTCCAACCCCCTGACAAAGCGAGTTTTAGGAGAAAGTACAGTACGATAGACCACATACAGACCATAAGAAAATTAGTGCAGAAAGCCAATGATACAATAAACCTTTAATAATGACATTCATAGACTACGAAAAAGCATTCGATAGCATTGAGATATGGGCCGTTATGGATGCGTTAGAAAGAAATAGAATTGACAGCAGGTACATTCAACTAATAAAAGATCTGTATGACAAAGCAACATTCACTATACAATTTCATGAAAAAACGAAACAAATAAACATAAACAGAGGAGTACGGCAGGGCGATGTACTTTCACCTAAGTTATTTACAAGTGCTGTAGAAGACCTTTTTAAAACCTTAATGTGGGATACAAAAGGTATAAATATAAATGGCGAATATCTATCACACCTACGATGCCGATAATATAGTGCTATTTGCAGAAAATCAGAAAGATATGCAGGACATGGTAAGTCAACTATACAAGGCTTCAGAACTAGTTGGACTACATATGAACCTGGATAAAACTAAAGTGATGGCAAATTTTGATATTACACCAAACATAAAAATAAAAGACAATGATATTGACGAGGTCCTAGAGTACATATACTTAGGACAAGTAATAACAATAAGCAAAGAAGTTCCTAAGGAAATTGCAAGAAGGATCAAATTAGGCTGGGCTGCGTTCGAGAAGTTACAAAACATCTTTAAATCAGAACTACCTCAGTGTCTTAAAACTAAAGTATATGAAGAATGTGTGCTACCAGTTATCACATATGCTTCCGAAACGTGGTCCCTAACAAAGGGACTAATGAAGAAATTAGTATTAAGTCAGAGGGCTATGGAAAGAGCTATGCTGAATATAACACTGCGTGACAGAATGACAAACCAGTGGATTAGAAATTCTACAAAAGTCACTGACGTTGCCTCCAAAATCGCAATACTAAAATGAAGATGGGCGGGACACATTTCGCGATGCCGGGATGACAGATGGACTAGGAAGATGATGGACTAGAGACCACGCACAGGAAAAAGAAGTGTTGGCAGACCCAAGACACGATGATCCGATGATATTTCCAGAACAGCAGGTAAAGACTCGAAAAGAAAAGCACAAGATAGACAAAAATGGAAACAATTAGAAGAGACCTTCGTCCAGCAGTGGACCGATATAGATTGAAAAGAGAGAGAGAGAATGTTAATTTGCAATTAGATGAAGGTGTTGAATTCGATACTAGATTCAAATTTTTTTTATAACTTTAGAAGATGTATTGCTTATATGAATCATTTTTATTAGTACATTTATTAGCTGTTTTAAAAAAGTTCTGAGAATTGCAGGCCATCCGATCAGCGGCTCCACATTATTGTTCATAGTTTATTTTGTTTACTCATGAAACGTGCTTTAATAGCAAATATAAGAACTGGAGCGAAGATGATTTTATTAGGAAGAACGGGGCAATGTGAAAAAAGGATTAGATGTGAATACTCTTTGAGTTGTTTAGTCGATATGTACCTTTAGTTTTGTGTTAATTGTTTAATAAATATATTTTATAGGGATTTGTCATTTGGCTAGCTTTTACATTGTCTAAACTAAGTAACTTTTCATTTTCCGTACATATACATAAGTATATGTATTTATATTTTTGAAGACCCCATCAATTTTTTCTATTGCAATCCCGCATTACAATGCCGCGCAGTTGGGTAACGCCAGGCTTGCATTAAACAAGTTCTCGGTTCGAATCCCGCGGGGGTGGGGATTTTTCCGTAGCCTTGGAGATTGGAATCGAGCTCGGTGAGACCATTCACAGTTGGGCACCAAATTAACTGTGCTCTACTCAGAACTACAGGTCTAAGAAATAGAATAACAAGGTCAACACATCACCAAGACACACACCTCACACAATGATTGCTGCGCAAGCACCAAAAGCGTGCTCCAACTCTGTATCCCAAATACGGGGCAAGTTGAGTATTGTAACGCCAGATGCCACCGCATAAAGCGCCAGAGGTTACATATAATACATACAATCCCGCATTAAGTTTAAGTACAAACAGCTGACACTAACATCCCAACCCTGCCAGCGGCCACTACCATTCTGCGAACAAGTCAGCGCAGCAACGGCCTTAACCCACCTAATATTATTCATGTTAGAATAAAATACAATTCGGTACGCTATTTACTATTTACTTGTAAATTTACAATTTCGTAAAGGGCAAGAATAAAAAAATTGCACATTTTCCTTATTTAAAAATTGAGAAAATAAGGTAATCCGCCCCCCCCCTCAACCGTATCCCAGTTTCTTAAAAAATACAATCGACCAGTAGATTTTCTCCATACGGTTTATCTTATAATTATAACGTTTTCCCCATTTTGCATCACCCAAATCATCCTGGGCCGCAAAATCCCAAATGCTGAATTCTTTAAAAAATACAATCGATCCGTATAAAGTCTCCAAACGGCGAATTTCACACAAATATAAATTTTAAGGTTTTTCTTATAATTGTAACGTTTTTCCCATTTTGCAACCCCCAAATCCACTTGGGCCGCAAAATTGCCACATCCCAAATTCACTTAAAAAATATAATTGATCTGTAGGTCTCCAAACAGCGAGTTTCACACAAATATTAATTTTTACGTTTTTCTGATAATTGTAACGTTTTTCCCATTTTTCAACCCCTGAATCCACATGGGATGCAAAATTCCCACAGCCCGAATTCTCTTAAAAAATACAATTGACCAGTAAAATGTCTCCAAAAATCAAATTTCGCACAAATATTGATTTTAAGGTTTTTCTGATAATTATAACGTTTTTCCCATTTTTCAACCCCCAAATCCACCTGGGCCGCAAAATTCCCACATCCCGAATTCTCTTAAAAAATACAATCGACCCATATAAAGTCTCCAAACAATGAATTCCACACAAATATTGATTCTAAGGTTTTTTTCTGATAATTATAACGGTTTCCTCATTTTGCAACTTAAATCCACCTGAGCCGCAAAATTCTTAAAAACCCACAGATTCATCCACATACTGCTAAAAACGAATTCGATATTTTTTTCTTTCTCCCTGTTTATGCGAACATTTATTTTGCTACAGATGCACCTCAGCTTTCTACCCCTGTAACTTCGCCCCTGTGCATCGCAGACCCCAAAAACCAGCCAGTACGATGAGCGTTGGTTCATCCTCTTTCCAACTAGCCCCAAATCACATTTGGGTCTGTCAAAAAGTATGCGATGTAACAGCACCGAACGCTTTCGTGTGCAAAAAATCATTTTAACCCCCGTATTTTCGCCCCATAGAATCTTACTCTTTCACAACCTCTCCAGAAAGTTCGCCCTTGATGAGGTCTTCAAATGACACCAACAACATTCACCTGCTATACGTACAACTTACAAAAATTAGCAATAACTGTGTATTTTCCAAACGTCACACAAATCGCTAAAAGAGCACCATACTAGCGCCACATCTCCAATTCGTTAAACATTTTCAATGTTAAAATATTGGGCCTATTATTCTTCTACGACTTACTGCTAACCACAACCCTATTTTAACAGGCTGCATCGTTGCTTCTCTAAAGTAGTGAGGGTTTTCGGTTCCCCACATACGCATATTTTGTGCATTTAGGTAACTATCAAGTGCACCCAGGCCTCGTCCGAAAAAAATGTCATATCGAATACATCATTGTTGTTCAAATTTTCATTAAACCACTGACAGTACTGAACTTTTTTCTCATAATCTGGACCTAACAATTCCTGGTACATTTGTAATTTGTATGGATGCGAGTGAGTATCCTTTTTTAAAACATTGTACAAACTTGTCTAGTTCTTGGGAAAGCCTTTGAACTGAAGATGTAGGTCACTTTTCGATCGCTTTCCTGACCATATTGACAACATGTTCCGTGCGAACTCTAGGTCTTATCAGTTGAAGCAGTTTCCCGAAAATTTGCAAGTGATCTGCTCAACTGCTTCCTAAACTGACTGTGGTTACACTACATTTGGAAACCTCAATCGGAATTCTTTTTTAGAAGCTTCGATCGAGTATTGCCATTCACCATTTTCCAATACTCCATTGCGAAAATAACTTTCGAGCATAAATGCTTTCTGTTGCGGCGTAAACATGATTTCAAAACCGACGAACCTAAACGCACTACGACAGTACTCAATGACGTTTCATAAAACTAGTTGAAGTTTTTCCAAGCTTCATTGTGTTGCACGAATTAATCAAAGATATAACATTTTGCTTTTCAAAGCAACTGGGATGACGACTGTTTATGAACACACATTAGAATCGATAAGAACATTCAATTCCAAATTTAACACGTGGCAGATTCATAAAAGACAGAACAGTTTTTTTTAGTAAACGACATAAAGGATGCAAAAAACCAAAGTGCAATTTTGCTCAATAGTGCAAATGGAAGTTCCTTTAAATTTATATTATTATTACTATTAGTAGTAGTAGTAGAAAGGTAGTTTTAAGCCGATATATACACATATAATACCGATTTACATGATATTGCATTATGTTGTATCATGTCTGTTAGTAGGTAGTTGTGTTATTGTATTATATTACATTTGTGTTGGTAGTATTGTTGCAAAATGATTGTTCAATCGCAATTAAGTTCTGCTCTAGTTCTCAACAGGTGCATCTTGTGTCCTCTTAGAGTGGTTCTTGATTGGAGTTTGAACATGGATTTTAGATCTGGGTAGTCGTAATAATTGTTCAATATTTTGAAAGTTTCAATCAAATTGCCACGTTGTTGCAGCATTGGGAGTTTGAGCAGCTCAAGACGTTGTGGGTCTTCTGAATTCTTTTGGTAGTTTAGTAGCCAGACGTTGGGCGTTCTCTAACAATGTAATATCCTTCTGGAAGTAAGAATTCCATATCTAAAAACTGTATTCCAACAAGGGCCTAATATATGTTTGACAAATGACAAATGTGACTGGTTTAAGATATCATGTAGTTGGCAGTTTTGACAATTTCGGTTATATGGGAATCTCATTTTAGGTTCGAAGATACCAGTATTCCCAGGTCTTTCTGTTCACTGACAGCAGTAATAGGAACGCCATCAGTGTAATAGGTTGTCATAGGATTATTGGCTCCAATACGCAAAATAGTGCACTTACTGGCATTGAAATTAATCAACCAGTTCCTGGTCCACTCTTGTATTCTGTCTAGGTCTCGTTGGCCTTGCCCTGAGCTGATTAAACGGTTAGCAGAATATTTGACATCATCAGTGAAGAATATTACATTAGCTTTTATGGCCTTCCTTAAGGCGAGCATGAAGAGCGTGAAAAGTCAATTTAACCGTTCCGGAAAAACCATAAGATACAACATACGCCAAATTGACCAACATATGTGATGGTGTGTAATTTTTGGAGTTGTGCCACTGTTTTAATCGGTATAAGCGCTTTGCGACAGGTAATCCACCCTTGGAGGGTAGCTTTCTGGTTGCTAACAGAAACGCCGTGTCACCCACAACCCAATTACTAAGCTCCGAGCTGTAGATTGTGAACTACGCTGTGCTCTAGAATCCTTGCGGAATTGTAAATTCAAAAGGCAATTCTATAAATTTTATTTTTAAGGTGGCACCGCAAGAAGAAGTCGCATGGTGCCAAATCAGGAGATCTAGCCAGCCAGTTAATTTCTCCACGGCGACCAATCCAGTGGTTTGGAAAGGTTTTATCTAAATATGTGAATTGCAGCCATTTTAAGTGACACAGTTATCTGAGTTGTCAACAGACATATTTTGTTTGTTTGACAAGCGGGCCACTCATATTTGGGTATATCTAAATTTTAAAATTAATATTTTTATACACAATTACGAGGGTTGCTATTTATTTATTGAGAATGAATAACAAAAGCAATGATTAGGGTGTAGAAACTTCTTTATTGTTTTTCAAACTCCTCTCCTTTAAGATCTACACATTTTTGCATTCGATTAAACTAATTAGCATAGCAGTTTTTCCACTCCGAAGAAGGTATCTCCAAAACATAGTTTTTGAATGCATTACAGCTTCTTGTGGCGTCAAAAAGCATTGTCCACGTAGTTTGTTCTTCGCTTGAGGGAACAAATAGAAATCATTGGGTGCTAAATCAGGGCTGAACAGCAGATGACCCATCAATTTGACGTTTTGAGTGCTCAAATAGCCGGTTGTCTGCCACCACTTGCTGCGAAGCGCTGCGAGCACAAACAACTCTTGTTGGATTTGGCTATTCTTGGAAGACCCATACAGTTCACTGCTGTTTAGTTTCAGGCTCATAACAATAAAAACAAGATTCATCACTTGTGTAGATGTTATACACTACATTTGATGCACCGCGATTGTATTTTTTAATCATTTCCTTGCACCAATTCACACGAGTCTTTTCTTGACCGATTGTTAAATTGTGCAGAATCCAACGTGAACAAATATTTTTGACGGCTAAATGTTTATGAAATATCTTATGTATGTTTGTCATACTAATGCTAATGCTGGTACAAACAAGTAGGTACCATTTTATTAGCCATGCTGCTATCACAAATTTTCGCCAAAAAATTATACATGTTTGTACCAGTATGGCTACCCAGATAACCATCCGAGCAGTATGGCAATTATATTTTTCGATAATTGGTGTTTAAATGAAGTAGTAAACAGAAATTGGCTTGCCGCTATTAATTTTTTTGCAATGCAAAAATTACCAGTTTGTCCTAGTATGGCGGCCCTTTATACCCTTCTTATCAGTATGGCACATAATTTCAGTCTGGGTTTAGGGACCTTGTCTATCGATTACAACAAAAATTAGCCTTGCCGCTTTAAAAAAATATATTTAAATTTATTAACAATTTTCCAAAGCCGCCGTTAATATTTCTAACCGCAGTTCCGCTGCCATACTTGCGTTTTTGACTCCTACTTGGGCAATATAAAAAGGTTTACTACCTACCGAGCTTGCCGCTATGACTAGTAATTCAGGTGTTATGGGCTCTTGGGCTAGATGAAGTGTTTTATGAATGCTAACAATCTTTTCTCATAATCAAGTGACAATTATTTATATACTCACTTGAAGCCTGCGACGTAGTCTGCAATAATAAACAAGACACCTCGTCCCTATTGTGCCGGATACTATACCTGGAGTTTGGCTGTGATTCTGAAAGAAGAGAATATTCACATTACAAATACTTTTAATCATTTACTTCCTAAAATATGTAGATTTAGAAATATTGTTAATGGTACATACTACTATATACATACCTACCGAACACGGTCGAAAATGCAAGCCGTTGTTATATAGACTTACAGGTTTTTAAAATTGCACAAAATCTACCAGATGCATGCAGTTCACCCGATTAATAAGTTTGTGACAAACACAGAACGATACCTAATGACAACTAATCACGCTAGTAAACAAGTAAACACGTAGTTTGGCACATTTTGGGTTATGTTGCAGGTGCGTTTCGAAATTATTTATTGAAATTTCTATACTGGTACATCATCTAACTAACTATTGGTAAATGGCAGATATATCACTGCTTAATTATAGCAAATGCCTTATATTAACAACAGCATTAAAAATTGATTAATAATTACATAAATAGTTGGTAATGTAAACAATCCTTACCTTATTGATCTACTCACGTGCAAAAGACCTACTGTACGGAAATAAGAAATTCATAAAAAAGAACGCATGAAGCATGCGTAACCGATTATCAAATAAGAATTAAAACTAGAAAGTACAAATTTCTAATACATTTTCCACATCCTGTCATATAATTTAAATAATGTACAATCATTCTTCATAAAAATGAAATAGAGAGGAACCACAACATATTTCATCTTGATTTTCAATCTACTCGAACAAGATAATGAATAAATACTTTTCGAACTAAAACCTAATAATACAGGATTTATACTACGGAATCACGGATCACATATTGTTGCGATTACTCCCGGCGCATTAAGATCCAAGTGCGCTGAAATTTTGCATACACCTTTATTTTGACATTACAAATGTCTCAAAAGTCCCCATCGATATCGCGCTTGCGTTTTCAGTTATTCAAGGTCAAAGGTCACAGAAATAAGTTTTTCGCAAATATCTCGCTTTCTATGGGTCGTATGACTTTCGTAGTGATTACAAAAAATAGAGACTAGAAAATGCTCTACAAAAAAGGTTATATAGGTTTTTTTACGTTCAACCAACCGTTTTCATACTATACTTTAGAGACGTAATGGGCAGCGGTGCATTCGTTTCCACAAAACCTCGGAGGTAGGGTGCGTTTTTTTCTTCTTCGTCATTTTCTTCTGCTTCTGTAATATTTTCTGTGATGAGATCAGCAAGATTAATCTCATTATATTCTTCACCTTAAATATTTTCTGTTGAGTCTTTAATAGGACTATCGACATTTGCGTTGAGACATGGCTCAACGTGACAATCGCCACAAAGTATTGAACAGGACAGCCCAACTTTTCTGCACCGCACAGGAGCGGACTGGCTAGGGATGCCGGGATGCGATCGTATCCTGGGCCCTTGGGCCGCCCGGGCCCGCAGGCTTTAAACTAAAATTTAACACCACTAGCACGTTTACACAGGCACATTTTGCCCCGGGGCCCCCGCCACGCAATTAATTTGTAATCCATGTATTCCTCATTTTCAGAATAATAATGCTGATGCATGCAAATATTGCATACCATGTGCATTTAAATTGCTCTATAAATATAACTTCCACTCGTCAGCGTATACAACCCTATACGTTGCGTACAAGTTTTTAATGACACTGGCGTGTACGCAAGTAAACTGTGAGCGCTCGTTTTCGAAGTTAGAAATAGTGGAAACTCAACTGCGATCTTCAATGAAGCAGGATCTCCTGGAGGCACTTTTACTAATCAGTAGTGTAACGTTTGATCCCCTTACTAAGGGCGTCAAAATTTTTACCTCGGTTTAAGTTCAAAATCGGATAATTACGTTCACTCAAATATATATTCGATTAGTAAATCCACTAGATAATTACCCAAATCAATATAATGTTTTTAGCTAGGTATATACAAAGGTTAATTAGAAATAACTGAATTGTACATTATTTAATTAATATGTTCTATGGGGACGGTATCTGGTTTCGTGGGACGCGCTGCAACCCACTACACCGGGGCGTGTTGCGGGCTCCTATAGACAGCCAGCCGGTACGCACGTCGATTCCTCGGAAAATAAGCTGCGTAGGTCGTTTGGATTGTCTACTCCCACGCACGTTGATTCTTTGGGAAATGGGCTAAGCAGATCTTTTGTTCCTTCGAATTTGACCTTCCGCTGCAGTTGTTGACAGTGATTTTAAGCTGTAATTTGCCGGTGAAATTAGCGATTTTTAAGGGTTACCTGGGGCCGGCGTTAGTGGTTAACTTCTGAAGCGGAGGCTGCTGTTATCTTACGCAAGTTGGGCAGCGTTCTTGGAGCGAACGCGATATTAAATCTTGCAGATGAAAGACGTTCACTTTTTAGCCGGGAAGCGGTGGTTTGGCGGCCCTCCTGTAGTGCATTTATTGAATACGAGCTCGAACTTCGGACCCCAAGGAGACGTTTTTAAGCGTCTAAAACGGACTCTCCAGGTGAGTTTCTTAAGGGGTGGTTACTGTATTCTAGCCGTTAGTAGACAGGATAGGTGTTGCGATTCCTACAGGTTCAATTATGAATAAAATTAGGTTATGCGATGTATTTTCCCTCTCGAAGCGCCGGGATTTGCGCTTGATAATTGTGCGGACCGGAAGCGGTTATCCGGATGGGCTACGAAAAGTTTAAACTTCGTTGGGCTGACAGTTTAATCGGCCACATCCCTTGAAGCCTAGACCGGTAAGGGACAGTTCAACCTGTTAAACTGGAGAGTCCAGGTAGGAAAGGAAAGGAATAATTGAGAGGATAAATCTCAAGTTTTCGAAATGGAAGTGCAGTCTTATTTTATACCTTTTCGGCCGCGTTATCGGGGTGCTTGACTTAGCTTCCACTGGAAAGGAAACGACGCTGTCGTTCATTTAGCGCTACGTTTCGCAGAGCGGATAGGATTTCTTATCGCCTGTTCACGCGTCGAATTGATGCAGCGCTTGATTAGGCGATGTATTAAATTTAAATACATTTCATGTATAATAAAAATGTAATACAGGAGGAAGCGTTACAGTATAGAATCATATAAGATTCCAAGCACAGAATCAACCATAGATGTACTTGAAGAAAGTTCTCAACTCCTCAGTAAAATGTTGTTGAAGTAGTTCCATTAGTAATATGTAATGTATAGATAATATTAATCCCAGTCTAAATTTTAATAAACAAAATTATGTTACACAATGAGGATTTATATATTGTTTGTTTATGAAGTATTTTTGATGATTGTATTTCCGTTTTTATGCCCTAATCTTCTTGAGAATGAAAGCGTAGTCTTTCGAAACATAGAAGATAAGAAAAATAAAAAAGTAGTTTGATGTGTGGTCATTACCATAAACTTAAAAACATTAATACCAATGGGTCACGAAAGCCTGCAACAAAATATAATTTATACATCAATATATGTACCTATTCATAAAATGGTTATTAGAAAGCTATGCAATACATGATTCAATCAACATGTTCAATACATTGAGACTCGCCGCTGACCGCCACCTTGCCCCTTGCTAAATCGACTCACAAGCTCGCAGGTTGCGAGTGCCAATTTAGTACTTGCGAGTTACATTCTTGGTCGTAACCTTCCTTGAATATAATTTTCGCAAAATTTGAATTGCGCGTTCGGGTAATGTTAGTAGTAGGTGGTTGTTGGCGCCTGTTAACGCGTCCTTAAAATAGCGTTTTAGTCCATAAAATGTATCGCACCAGCGAAAAAAATTTTCGGCTTCGGCGATATTGCCTACGGCAGCTGGGGCTGGCCTCAGGCCCGAGCTATACCGCATGGCCTCGTGCTGGCCGCGGGCCTCCCAGGCACCCAGCATCCCGGGCCTATTAGTCCCAGTCCGCCCCTGGCCACCGCAATTTGTGTTACATCCTTTACTACAATCGCAAAAGATGGTGTTCAAAAGTACATCGGGCGCAAGTGACAATAGTGTCTTAATGGGCTCCAAAATATCGTTATTGATCATCCACTCCCACTGTTCAGGATTTAAATCATTACCAAGCCAATTCTGTACTTCATAAATTATCAGCGATAATACACTCGACTCAGATGTTTGTGAGCGGCTGCGGCAGTAGGTAGAAGTAACAATTTCGTAGCGGTGTTAATCTTGTTGACTTCGTGAATGTCATATATCGATAGTTGTACACTGTGTACATTGTGCAATACGATACGACGTTGATATGGCTATGAATTGTTAGTATGTCTAGAGTTAGTAGCGAACTATTTTTCGTCGAGTGGGTGGGTTAATAATTTTGGGTAACTGAATTTTTTTTAATTAGCTTGTAACTAATAAAGCTGGTAGAAATGTCTCAATAACAAGCGCTTTGCGGGGAAGTCATGCCTAAAATATTGCATAAGTACCCTCTCTAATAACTACATTTTTGAATACATGACTCTTGTCCATGACTCTTTGATGCTTGTAAAAGTAATGGTTCAGGTATTGAATATATACAGTGCTTTCGTAAAGTTGTGGATAAATTCCTTAAAAATTCAAGGAATAACTTTTGGAAAAAACGCAGGGACCCGGCGATTTTATTTTTATTTGTGCATTTTTTCAAATAAAATCTATATATACAGGGTGACCCGCGTATGAGGTATAACGTTATCGACGTTTTTTTTAAATGGCAACCCCCATTTTTTATTACGGAATTTGAAAGAATGCTTTCTTTTACTTACGCTAAGCTGATTTTTGAGTATAGGTTCTGTCTCCTAGGGCACTTCCCGTCAATTCAAAACTCCACGTCTCCGACAATACCGGAGGCAGCACGAACAACATCACCTTAATAATTAACATACCTGTAGGTTCAGCATTGTACGCTCAGCAACGTCTTCTGTCCAAACGCAAATTACACTCCTCCGGCACGAACGTGGAGATCCTCGCAGCGGTCAACCACCGTCGCTTCAAATTCGTCGGCCGCTAAGCGAGCGAATTTCACCAGATTCAAACTCACGGTGCCGTTACGCTGGGAGTAACGCATTTCCACCCTAAGGTACAACCACAATCCACGCCCGCGAATACACCGCCCCGGAACCACAAGTATTTTTAAATGATGTATTTCGTGAGGGTATTTGCAACAGGCGAGAACGTAAACCAACGGCTGCACTCATAGGCCACGCTCACCGATTTGGTCACAAGTTATACAACGCAGTAAACATACTTTGCCCCAGGTCTAATGCAGCCGCCATCGAGACTTACGTGGTAATTGGGTTACAGACCAACTAGGAACGAAGAAACACGTCTCCAGAAAGAAATGTAATTTTATTTAATGTACATAGCAGTTCGTAAAATTAGGTATTATTTTGCATAATTAGTTAGCAACATTATACCGTTGGTTTATAAATTGTGTTTTCCTGAAAATATACATTTGAGTTTAAGTAAACCTTTCTTCGATTGAGCTTATCCGAGGTAGAAATTAACAAACTGTTTGAGCCTTTCCGAAATTAATGGAAGTCATAAATTTCGAGGATTAATTACCAGGAACCGATAAAGTTAAATTCGGAGAGTTGAAGCATTACAATATAGGTGAAAAGTAATGCTACTTTGTTTGAAAACACATTGTATATAACGAAACTACATTTCTTTGCTGTTCTGTATTCAAACAGAGCAACTGTAGGATTTTTCTCATGTATGAATCCTCATATGTTTAACTAAGTTACTTCTTTGTGATGCTTGATATTCACAAACAGAGCAACTATAAGGAGTTTCTCCTGTATGTGTCCTCATATGTATGGCTAAACTACTTCTTCGTGATGCTTGGTATTCACAAACAGAGCAACTATAAGGTGTTTCTCCTGTATGTGTCCTCATATGTGCAACTAAATTACTTCTTTGTGATGCTTGGTAATCACAAACAGAGCAACTATAAGGTGTTTCTTCTGTATGTGTTCTCATGTGTGTAACTAAAGTACTTCTTTGAGATGCTTGGTAGTCACACATAGAGCAAATATAAGGTTTTGCTCCGGTATGAGTCCTCATATGTCTAACTAAACTACTTCTATGTGATGCTTGGTATTCACAAACAGAGCACCCATAAGGTTTTTCTTCCGTATGAGTCCTCATATGTCTAACTAAATGACTTTTTCGTGACGCTTGGTATTTACAAACAGAGCAACTGTAAGGTGTTTCCCCAGTATGAGTCCTCATATGTCTAACTAAATGATTTCTACGTGCTGTTTTGAATTCACAAACGGAGCACATATAAGGTTTTTCTCCCGTATGAGTCCTAATATGTATAACTAAACTATTTTTTTCTGTTGCTTGGTATTCACAAACAAAACAACTGTAAGGTTTTTCTCCCGTATGAGTCCTCATATGTGTAACTAAATGATTTCTATATGCTGTTTTGTATCCACAAACAGAGCAACAATGAGGTTTTTCTTTTGTAACTAAATTAGTACTTTCGGTGCTTTCTTGTTTGATGTATAACTTATCAGCATTTTCATAGTTATCTATGTTCTGTGATTCTGTACCTGTAGAAGTACAAGATATGTTATCTGTAGTTTCTTCTTTGATGTTCATTATGTTTGTTTAAACATCGAAATTCCTCATAATGATGTTCACACCTACAACAAAAGGAGATTGTCATTAACCTACGTTAAAATTGGCAACATTTTAATTTTATTTCAAATTTTAAGAGCTTTATTTTTTTATATTTTGTTGCATTGTTGTAGCGTATTGTCAAGAAATGTGATTTATTTATGCAATAGTGCAGAGCGCTATATTTTTGATACAGAATGAGCGACCGTGTAGAAACAGTGTATCTGTTGTTACGATATAAACGTGACGTTACGACACGACATTAACTAGCTAATTCAGAGGTTTTACATGTTTAGTATTTTGTCCCGGCGCGGCGCCCTTGTCAAAATATGTGTACCATGACATAAATCAGGCATAGAAACGAAAAAAACCCTTAACACGAACCTCACAATATAATCCACACGTTTATTAAATTTAAATCACAATAATCATCAAACTAAAATGTGAAAGAAAATATGAAATAAATCACAATCAACGAGAAGTAAGTTAATGTAACAGGTAAGGTTGCTGATCGCCACACATTTTTTCAAAATGCGGAATAAGGTTTGACACTGCCACTCTAATTTCTCGCTTCGCATCGATTTTTGAGCGATATTTGCTTTTTATTACAGCTACAGCTAAAAATCCAACGTCGCATAAATAGGTTGTCGCAAAGGGAACGAGGAATCTTACAGCTTTTGAACGCAGAGTTGAATATTCATTTTTGATTGATATCCAAAACTCCACTAAATCGGAAGAAGCAAATTTTGTTTTTAGGCTGTTGTCGCAAGAAAGTTCAATTAGACTCTCTTCTTCCTGCGAAGTGAATTCTGGTAGAGCTTGAGTATGTAAAGGATCTTGGATCCACGCAAATTTCTCGACTGTCTCTCTCAAAATATTTTGCAAACCAGTCAGTGACCTGTGAGAGGTGTTCCTTGAAAAGGGACAAGTCTTGTGAAACGACTTTATTACAGGCCACGTATTTGTGCAATCCAGGGAAACAATCTTGACCGCCATCCTCATTGATTTTTCTTATCTACAACTTCAGCTTTTTTCTAAACGCCGCAACCTTCTCCAAAAGTAGCGAAAGGTCGGGTTTGGTAAAGTCATGACCTTCTTCTTGTAGAAAAGTGTGAATTTCTTGACGTATGCACGGGATAAGACGTTGCCACGTGAAAGCCATCGTCAACTGCAGTAGTATAGCATGGACGTGTGTTTAGTTCCCATGTCCATGCATAGCTTTTTGCTTTAGCTTACGAGAATACAAAGCAACACACTGAAACATAACGGGCGCTCCTCTGGTAGCGGGCGTCTTAAAACCGTTTACTTTTCTTCTCAGATGTTTAACCTTCGATTTGTTATTTAGGAACTGAACTGGTTCGCCGAAGTGGTGCCGTACTTATGCTAGCCGCCCCAGCTACTTACAACGTTACAAAGCTCCATTAACTTGGAGGCCGTTTTGAAATGTTTATTCTAGAATATTCCAGACTGGTATGTCTGTCCGCGGTTGCAGGAGTGCCTAGTGGCGCCCCTGTTTTCTATCTACGGCGCACACTTTGGGAACTTCTGAGCTAACTGATTAGCGCGTAAAATGACTCGAATCGGGAAAGAATTACACCGGTCCGCTGCCACAACCCGTAACAAAAGGGGTTGCCTGCTTCACTCAGAGAGATGGGGGAGTCCATTACGAGACTAATCAGGACAACGGCCCATTAAACGAAAGGAAGATGTTAGATGCCATTGTGCACTTTCTTAATAAGGGCAATACACACGTGAGCCCACTCAGAAAAGTGGAAGCCAATGCGTACACCTTCTAACTTCAACCTTGGCAGTGCTTGGCCGACGAAACCACGAAGAACAGCGTTGAACTTACCTTGCGGAAAAACTCCTTTGTAGCTTTCTAAACCCCCTTTACAAAAGAAAACACATACAAGTTCGCATGCAAATGTCATAAACATCAAAGAGAAAAACACAACTAAATGAAAAATTAACTATATTAAAAATATGTAAGTAAACATTTGTTCAGTAATTAAATGTAACGAAACGGGTTAGTAAGGGGTTTAAACTAGATAAACTTGACTCAAAAACAATCACTTGACGGTAAACAATCAAATGTGACTCAAAGGCGGTAATTACTTTAATCGCAACTACGTTAGGACAAGTATAAACATCAAAACTGACGGTAAATGTTCAATTGAGCGTACTGACAGCTACAACAGTTCAAACGGTAAATTCTAAATTGACAGCAACGTTACGCAAAATGCCGACACTTCAATAAATCACTTCTTTCGCTGTATTCTATAAACTCTAAAACTATTACAAAGAGACAGAGTCCAGGTTGCTGCAATTCATGCTCAACGAAGCTGTAGGTGGTTGTTTCCAAGCAAATTGCGCCAAATACGCTTGAGGAAACTGCGGAGCAGCCCATGAGTGCTGTCGACGAAGGGCGTCCCGTTACATCCCCAAAGAGGGTAGCAGAAAGTCCGTAACAACATGGCAAGAATTCGAGACGATAAACAAAACTTCCTTATGTCAAATTAACCCCAATAGAGACTCCCAATTAGATAATTAGCCCACGAGCGTTAATCGAAGTTGCCAACTCCGCGGTTCTAGGATTTCTTGATTAACCATAGCACCAACAACCGCCACTTATCGACCTCCAAGTCCGACCGTCAACACCCACATGCAGTTCATTTATTCGCGACCATAACGGCCCGATTACAAACACGAGGAAAGACACCTTGGGAATGCGCCACTGCGTAAACGACATACACCAATAGTTTAATTGCAACACTACGCGAAAACCATTAATTACAACACCCAGGCGAAAGCCCAAAAACTTTTCGCCGGGGCGAAAACCACTTGTTGCCTTGTTCAAAGCTCGCGTGCCAATCCTCCAAAGTCAGGAGGGGAGGCGCATTTCGCGCCCAAAACTGCATCATCCTATACACACATGTTCCAACGTCTAGTCTGCGGCCAGATGAACCGGGGTAAATCCGTTCGCTCCCTCTCTTTTCTGCTCACACAACTGACTCTTTTTAGCGACTTATTTTGCGTTGCAAAACAGATCGATAAAAAAGACACGTGCGTTAAACTACCGCTGAGAAATTCTTGTGAACCGGTACCTACATGTTTAGAAATGCTCCTTCACAGGCGGGATTTTAAATTCAGAAACGAGAAAATGCAACAAATTAGAACTAAAGTCGTAAAAACGGAAAATGTCCTCACACTAAGTTGACCGAGAGGGTTGCATTTACGTAGTACCGATATTTTTCTATTTTGTGAACTATTGTTTACTTGATTAAATTGGTATTTATGCGTTCCTCTCATAAGAACGTTAAAGTAGCAACGAAATAAACTCTAAATAATTAAGTGCGCGAAATGGCTGAAGCTACAGAAATTGTAAGATCGATAAGAACATTCAATTCCAAATTTAACACGTGGCAGATTCATAAAAGACAGTTTTTTTAGTAAACAATATAACGGATGCAAAAAAGGAGAGCGTCATTTTGCTCAATAGTTCAAGTGGAAGTTCCTTTAAATGTATATTATTATTATTGGTAGTAGAAGCCACGTGGCGCAGTTGGGTAAGCGCCAGGCTTGTATTAAGCAAGTTCTCGGTTCGAATCCCGCGGGGGTCGGAATTTTTCCGTAGCCTTGGCGATTGGAATCGGGCTCGGTGGGATCATTCATAGTTGGGCACCAAATTAACTGTGCTCTACTAAGAACCACAGACCTAAGAGATAGAGTAGCAAGGTCAACACATCACCAAGACATACACCTCACACAATGGTTGCTGCGCAATCACCAAAGACGCCGAGCAACTCTGTATCCCGAATCCGCGGGAAGTTGAGCATTGTACCGCCAGATGCCAGCGCATAAAGCACCAGTTTCTACACCGCAACGTAAATGAGGTTACAGATAATATCGAGAGATCCAAAAAAAAACTGTGCCTCAGCGGGCTGTGGAAATTCAACGTATGAATAATATGTTGGTGACACTGTACGTCAATGTCAAATTCGAGGTTAGCAGGTTAGGATTTGCGTCATTTTGTGTCATAACTGACGGAAAACCTAACCTAATAACCTCGAATTTGACATTGACGTACAGTGTCACCAACATATTATTCATACGTTGAATTTCCACAGCCCGCTGAGAAACAGTTTTTTTTTGGATCTCTCGATACATACATACATATATTATTGGTAGTAGTAGAAAGGCAGCTTTAAGCTGATATATCCAAATATAATATTTACATGATATTGCAATATGTTGTATCATGCTTGTTAGTAAATAGTTGTGTTAGTGTATTACATATATTACATTAGTGTTAGTAGTATTATTTGAAAAATGATTGTTCAGTCTATTTTTAAATTGATTTATGGATGTGGCATCAGTTACTTCTTCAGGTAATTTATTCCAGTGAGTTTGAACATGGATTTTAGCTCTGGGCAGTCGTAATAATTGTACAATATTTTGAAAGTTTCAATCAAATCGCTACGTTGCCGACGTTGTCGCAGCATTGGGAGTTTGACCAGCTCAAGACGTTGTGGGTACTCGAGTGTTCTGAAATCCTTGTGGTAGTTTAGTAAACCGACGTTGGGCGTTCTCTAACAATATAATATCCTTCTGAAAGTAAAGATTCCATAATCTAAAAACCATATTCCAACAAGGGCCTAATATATGTTTTGTAAATTTTGACAAATGTGGCTGGTTTAAGATATTGGAATGCTTTCCTTATCATGTAGTTGGCAGTTTTGACAATTTCGGTTATATGGGAACCCCATTTTAGGTTCGAAGATACCAGTATTACAAGGTATTTCTGTTCACTGACAGCAGTAATACTTTTAATACTGGCATTTAAATTAATCAACCAGTTCCTGGTCAACTCTTGTATTCTGTCTAGGTTTTGTTGGAGTTGCCCTGAGCTGGTTAAACGGTTAGCAAAATATTTGACATCGTCAGCGAAGAATGGTACATTAGATTTTATGGCCTTCCTTAAATCGAGCATGAAGAGCGTGAATAGTGAATTTAACCAGAAGACAAAACATGCCAAATTGACCAACATATGTGATGGTGTTACAGAGAAAATCGACAGGGTGTTGAATGCATAACATTCTGCCATTTCTTTCTTCCTTCAGCTCGTGAACTGTGGTGGGTCTGTTAGCTTAGGCGGAAAACTTCATAAAAGCTCATAGGAAGAAGTCGCATGGCGCTAGATCGCACGATCTCGGTGGCCAATTCTGGTCGCCAGTGCATGAGATTACAGCGAGGAAATCTCTCATGCAACAACTGTATTGTCTCTCGCGCAGTGTGACAGCATGCCCCCTGCCCTGTCCTGCTGAAACCACAGATCGTCGAAATCCCTATTTTAGGTTAAATCAAGCCCAATTACATGAGGTGTTGGACCTAATAACCCCTGAAATTGAAAAGGAGCCAAATAACTTTGTGCAGTAACCTATAAGTGCATATCAAAAACTAGCATGACTGAGGTAAGTAAACAACTGTTAATCATTAATCATTTATTAAAAATCATTTCTAACATAGACTGGAAACTTCTCTCAGACTGTGCATCTGATGTAGGTGAATGATATGAGTTCAAGAATATCTCATTACTAACTACAGATGATTGAAACTGTAAGATTGATCGATATTCCAACTCTGTTATAATTTGGAAAACTCTTGCCTTGGCCTCAATTTGTAGGTTTAGCGAAAGTCATGACAGTTTGAGCCATGCTTTCAAAAAAAAAGTTTTCACAGGATTTATTTCATTTACAGGCGATTTAGCCAATAATTCTCAAGACAGTTTTGTTCTGTCGTCTCCCTTTTTTTATAGCTTCAATTATACGTGTTTTTTATGGTTTTTCGCTCCCATCTTTGACATTTCATTTTCTTCCAAGGTCTTTTTGAAGAATTATTATCAAATTCTTCTTCAGAACATAAATATACTGGTGTCTCTTCAATCTGGTCTATTTGTGTTTCGATTTCATTTTGAATACCATCAGGTGGAATAGAACAGTACCAGAAATATTAGTAAAAGACCTAAGAATTGAAAAAACAAATTAAACCGTAAAGGTCGTAATTGCACAAAATAAAAATCTTACGTTTTCTCGCTAAGAAATTTTCTTAGGAAAGACATGTGATCCAAATACTCTCATGGTGACCCTTTGCTGCTGGCCGCTGTACCAGTTGGCTTGTTTTGGTGTCAGCTTTACTTTCCTATTATATAAATCTCCTAAAGTGCGCGATCTTGTCTTGCAATCTCGAGCTAAAATAGGATTGGGATATGAGATATGACAAAATCGTGTGTTTCAAATAAAGTGGTAGAAAAGTGTCTTTTCGGAATTAATATAATTGCCTTTTAACACAGTGTACCACACTTTTAATCAAAACATTTGGGAGCGGCTCTTAGATAATGCCTTAAAATATTTGCTTCTAAGTGCGCGATCTTGTCTTGCAATCTCGAGCTAAAATAGGATTGGGATATGAGATATGACAAAATCGTTTGTTTCGAATAAAGTGGTAGAAAAGTATCTTTTCGGAATTAATATAAGTAATTGCCTTTTAACACAGTGTACCATACTTTTAATCAAAACATTTGGGAGAAGCTCTTAGATGATGTCTTAAAATATTTGCTTCTTAGTCTTTTGTTAGTTGAAAAACTTTAGTAACAAAAACAAAACTTTACAAATCAATGGTAGTTATCTATTGCTAATAATAGATACCTGCTTAACAAAAAAGTTTGAGACATAATTCCCAAAACACAAAAATTAAATAACATTATGTGCAATAGATTTTTTAAAGTGTTAGCAATTAAAAAATCTTAATTTTTTGTTTTCAGATATTTAACAACTGGAGAGTCATTCCGATCATTAGCATTCGCTTACAGGATTTTACATAATCACATAAGTTTAATTGTTAAAGAGGTACTCCAAGGAATTTGCGAAAAACTGGTACCGATTTATTTACCGATTCCCACAGTAAAGCGTATGCGAGCTGTTGCTGAAGGGTCAAATGAAATATGAAATTTTCCTAATTGTTGTGGGCAATTGATGGGAAACATTGTCGTATAATATGTCCTGATAATACTTAATAATAATTTGACAGTGTAACGCTAGCGTCTGCAGCAAATTATAATTATATATCAAAAATTTCATTTGTACATCGCTCATTTAGGCGTAATCGGGCATTATATGTAACCAGCGCTCGAACTGGTGAAAGCCGCCTCCCACTCAATGGTACCCGAAGCGGCTGTACCGATAACGCAAACTAAAGAATATAGAAGCAGGTTTCTCAACCATTTTAAATCACTTGAGTCCACCAACCCCGACCAGCAACTCTAGGCCTGGGGGGGGGGGGGGCTAAACCCTAGTCCACTTGAGTCTCTGGACTTCCCTTCCTCGAACGCTCTCCTGGCGCAAGAATGTGACAGCGCTTACTGTCTCCTAGTGCATTCCCTGATAAGTCAAAACACCGCAATTCCCCGTCCACGACACTACCGGAATCAACGAGGCGATTATAACTTAATAATCAACATACCTGGAGGAATAGCATTGTACATCTAGCGATGTCTCCCTGGTCGTTGTCCGAAGACAAATTACACTGCACCGGCACGAACGTGGAGCTACTCGTAGCGAACGAATTTCACCAGGTAAAATCGCAAGTTATCGTTACTCCTGGTGCCCCGAATTTCCATACTAAGGCACGACCACGATCCGCATCAGCTGATATATGCCCCAGAACAACAGGCATCTTGTAATTACTGCATTTCACGAACATTTTTGCAGAGTGCAAAAACGTAAACAAACTGTCGCATACGGGGGCCGCCCACCGCAAGTGGCGCCCCGGCCGCACGTTATACCGTGTACATACTTCGCCCCAGGTCCAAGGCAGCAGCCAACGACACATACGTGCTAATTGGGTTGCGTACCAACTAGGAACCTAGAAAACACGCCCCCCAGAGGAAATCTTTAGTTTAATAATATACATAACATTTACATAAGAATTAAATATTATTTTATCTACTCCAGTGGGATAAGTAACTCATTACGGTACTCATTTGACACTACTTCAGTTAGGTAATAAACTTCATTACCTAACGGGAATAGTGTCTAATGAATGATATGGCAATCTCTGAAACTTCTTTGTGGCGTGAATTCAAAATTCATATTCTTATATGGGTATTTCGCCACTCTGCAAATTAAAATATTAAATAACGAAAATATTAACGATTGTCCCTCGAAACGTTCGTTGTTAATATTTTCGTTATTTAATATTTTAATTTGCAGAGTGGCGAAATACCCATATAAGAATATGAATGATATGGCATTTCTCTTAATGCACTTTCCTTAATTTTAAGAAGTTGTAGATAAAATTTTGTACAATACATGTGTGATAATGCATCATTAATATACTTTTGCGCTTACACACACGTATATTAATGATGCTCTTATCCCACTTGTATAGTAAATAACTATTGTACAACTAACTAAAAATATTATACCGGTGATTTATAAATTGTGTTTTCCGGACCATATACATTTGAGATTGAGTGAACTTTTCTTTGACTGAGCTTAACCAAGGTAGAAATTAATAAAATTGTTTGAGCCTTTCCGAAATTAATGAAAGTCATAACTTTCCAGAATTAATTACCAGGACTAAAATCAAATGAGAAAGGTTGAAACGTCACAATCTGTACTACATCAGTTTTAAAATTCAAATTTTGTGTCTTTTCACTGTTTGTTTTTAATTTATTTGCAATAAATCATCTTTCTGCTGTATTCCTCGCTTGCTGACTTTCTTCCTTGATCTCATCCATTGTGTCTCTCACAAGAAGAAAGAATGTATTGTCAGCATACTGTAGTCTTTAAATTTTCATCCATATTCGTCGAAATATCATTCGTATAAAGTATAACGAGGATGGGGCTCAGTACAGAACTTTGTGGTACACCGCACTTCATAAATCTACACCCTTCCACAAGAAGACTGCCCGTCTTCTGCTACTTCAGTAGGATTTCATTAAATCTAGGGAAACCCCCCTCACTCCATACTGGTCCAGCTTCCGCAATAGCAACTCATGTGACAGAGTATCAAAAGCACTCGGCATATCACAAATTACCACTTCCTGGACAAGGATCGACACCACTGTCGTCACCGATATATTTCTTCTGTACCCGTGCTGATTGTTAAAACTGATTTGGCTTCAAAGAAAGACATCATTTTGTTCTCGATTGTCACCTCCACAATCTTTGACAGGACTGACAGCACAGATATAGGTCTAAAGCTGCTGGCCTATTTAACATCACCCTTCTTATAAAGAGGAGCAATTCTTGCCACCTTTAGTGCCTGCGTAACAATTCCGCTCAAGAAACATTTATTCAAAGGCAAAGAGAAGAGAAACAACTTTTTTTTTTATGCGTGTCGAAGTTCATAAGCATCTCTGATGTTTTTTTTATTTCAAATTACAGATTATTCTATACCATTTACCCTCATCTACCGGCCATAGAAACAAGTAGCTCTCCACTCTGTTACCTCTTCTCAGCAAATTAACAGCTTCCACACTTGTGGATGGCGGACTCTGTTAAACTCACTCCCCTACCGAGCAGAAGTGAACATATCACACATGTTTACAAGTGTGTCGTGGAAGACATTTAGGGCATCTTCCGGAGTCAACTCTCCCAAAACAAATCATTGGTAATATTTCTATATTTAATTATTTTTTCGGGTTCTTTCTGCATAGCAGTGACCTTAACAATGTGCGGAAAGCGATCTGACACGGGCAAGTTCACCTTAGTTTTATTCCGTACAGGTTTTCAAACGATGGACGCACACCAAAGGAATCCATAAGTCTCCGAAAAGATCTCCCATCATCTGAATTGCCCAAAAAGTTAATGTTACAGTCTACAATTTTTTATTGTTTATTTTTCGATGAATTTGTTTTCTAAGACGTTTTTACCTTTGTAGGTAGTTTTTGACTTCCAGTTTCGTTTTTGTTTTTGCCATAACTACGTCATGTGTTAGGCGCGATACCCTATAAATAGGCTCCGTCAACAGTGTATGGATATCTAAGTTATAAAGGCGAAAAATAAAGAAAATATGAGGTGTGAAGATCAATTAAAAGTGTGATAACGTTCTAATAATAAAATTAAAGGGAAGTTAAACTGAATAAAGTGAAAATTTAGTGCAGTAAATCCAAACGGTGATAAAATACCGGCGAAAGTTGCCTGCAATAACAATAGCGTGAAACCGATACGTCATTGGGGGCGGACACACGTAATATGCGCAAGCACCTGAAAAAACCCACCGGATTGCCGCATTTCTTTAACCAAGTACTCAAGGCAGTGGCGTAGAGCACAAAAGTGTAAGTGGGATTCTTGAAGTTACGAAAAAGGCGAATCGTGAATAATACAGATGTGAGGTTAAATCAAAAGGGTAATGGCCTGTATAGGATGTGAAGCAGATATCACAAAGATGCATTCTTCTCTTATAATTACTGCAATAAACCAATGCATGAAGGATGTAGTAAGTTAACTATTATTGAATTAAGAGCTATGTACGAAACTAAATAAACGTATTTTATTATGAAAATGTTTTGCGAGTCCTACGAAAAAACAATTTCTGAATTATAAAAAAGGCCTGAAGTAAATACTGAAACTTTAGATAATGTAATAGCTTCCAAAGATGAAGCACAAAATATTAAACAACTATTCGATATGATCACCAAGATACGAAAAGAAATTACATCCGTCAAAGCAGAAAATTCGGGAATGAATGGTGATAATAGGGGCAAAACGTACGCAGAAAAAACAAATGGCACCAAATGAAGTAATAATTATCAGGAGTGAGGATTCTGGGAAAACTAAGAAAGAGTTAAAAGAAAATGTAGATCCAGTTGATCTAGAAATAGGAGTTTCAAGAGTAAAAAACACTAATAAGCGAGGAATAATAATTGCATGTGATAATGCAAAAGAAAGAGATAAATTAAAGATCGAGTTGGAAAAGAAAATGGGTCGAAGTTATAATGTTGAATCAGTAAAGAAAACTAGTTCAAGTATAAAAATTATTGGGATAGAGCAGGGGTCGGCAAACTACGGCCCGCGGGCCATATCCGGCCCGCCGTCTGTTTTTAATCGGGCCCGCGTGTTAATACTGTTTTTACATAAAAAAATTAAAAATAAATCAAATTACGCGGTGTAACCACTGACATATATAAATGGATTTGTTTCGATCTGTCAGTCTTTCGGCGAGAACAACTGTTAGAAGAGTTGAGGACATCGGAAGCCACATCAAGGGTCAATTGAAAGAAAAGGCAAAAAAATTCAAGTGGTTTTCGTTGGCTCTTGATGTGTCGACAAACATTACTGATACTGCCCAATTGCTGCTGTTTATACGAGGGGTCAATACTGAGTTTGAGGTTAGTGAAGAATTAGCCTCGATGAATAGTCTGTATGGAACAAGAGGCAACACAGTACAATTTGCAATGGAATCAGTTAAAATGTGTTACAACTGATGGTGGTAAAAATATGTGCGGCACGAAGAAAGGATTAATTGGACAAATGTTTAAGGCTTGTGAAGATTCTAAATGTTCAAAACCTCTGGTAATTCATTGTATTATTTACCAGCAGGCTCTTTATGGGAAACACCTCAATCTGCCATGTGTTATTGAATCAGTTGTTTCAGCTGTTAACTTTATTCGCTCTCGTGGACTTAACCATCGTCAGTTTCGTGATTTTTTATTGAAGATTGAAGCCGAAAATCCTGACTTGCCCTACCATACAGCAGTTCGATGGCTCAGCAATAGAAAAGTTTTATTGAGATTTTTTGAACTCAGAGAAGTAACAGAAATTTTTCTAAATGAGAAAAACTGACTACAACCACTATTATCTAACAATGAATGGCTATGGAAATTAGCATTTGCTGCAAACGAATTTAACTTAAAATTACAGGGAAAGACAGTGCTCATATGTGAAATGTATTCTATCGTAAAGTCATATCGCCAAAAATTTGCAATGTTTGAAACACAAATCACATTAACCAAGTTTGCCCATTTTCCATGCTGTAAAAAATTTCAAATATTAGTGAAATCCTCATTCCCAAAAAAAATCGCGGCTGATATATTTTCTGAACTTAAACTACAGTTACAACAGCATTTTTCGGATCTTGATGAAAGTGCAAAATACATTTCTATATTTCAAAATCCATTTGGCTGTACAATTGAGGAACTTCGATCAGACCGTCAATTGGAAGTTGAACTGCAAAATGATGATATGCTAAAAATGATGTTTAAAGAAATGGATCTAACCCAATTCTATAAATATCTTTCTAAAAATGAATACGGCCAAATAAAATCATATTCTCGGGAATTTATATCTGTATTTGGGAGTACTTAGCAATGTGGAAGGACATTTTCGAAAATGAAGTATGTAAAATCGCAATACAGATGATTATTAACAGATGACCATTTGCATCATATTCAGCAATGTTATCCATCGTCGGATTTATGCCTCCTCTAACTTGTCATCCACCTTTGTAGATATGTTTGTTGCAATTCTATCCACTTACTGCGGCTTTGAGCTCTTTGCATCCACTTCGTGCCAGCTAATCGTTTGATGTCGTCTGTCCATCTTGTCAATGGACGTCCACGGCTTCTTTTGTTGTTTCGTGGCCGCCATTCGATAATTCGGCGAGTCCATGGATTGTCAGTTAGTCTGGCGATGTGTCTGGCCCAGCTCCATCTCAATTTACAAACTCTTTCGACTACGTCTGTCACTCTGGACCGTCTGCGAATTTCCTCATTTGGTATTCGATCTGTAAGATGTATACCTAACATACGTCTCTCCATGGCACGTTGGGTTACTTGCAATTTGTGTATTTTTTCCTTATTTATAGCCCAGGCCTCTGTGCCATAGGTCAGCACAGGCAGCACACACTGGTCAAATGTTCTCGCCTTTAATGTGTTTTGCGCGTCTGAATTTAGAATGTCGTGAAGGCTGCCAAAAGCTGACCATGCCAGTGATATCCTTCTAGAGAGATCTGCCTTGAAGTTATCTTTTGATAGTGTCATTTTCTGGCCTAAATACTTAGGCGTTGTCAAATAATGTACCTATACGTATATACGTATGATTCGGTTTTTCTTATTTGTAAATTGTCAATTTGCATTGCTATACCCTCATCTGCAATATTTTCATTGGTCATAAACTTTTTTTTGAGGTGTTCATTTTAAGTCCCACTTTCTTGGATTCTTGATACAGTTCTGTCAGCATTTCGTGTAGTTCTTCTCTTTTAGACATTATCAGAACCACATCATCGGCAAAACGCAGATTACTTAGATATTCGCCTTCTATTGTGATTCCCTTTTTCTCCCAGCTTAGCTCTTTGAATACGTCCTCCAATGCCAAAGTAAACAGTTTAGGAGACATTATGTCCCCTTGTCTCACACCTCTATTGATTTGGATTTTGTTTGTTTTTCCAAGGAGTGTTGCTTGGAATGACGCTTTTTTGTAAATGTTTTGGATAAGGGTTGTGTATCTACTATCTATTCGGCAGTTAGTGAGAGAGTGACCAGGTTTCGATCGAGTCGATAACTTTAATGATACAATGTATTAATTTCGAACTCCAGTATGATGGAAATATTATCTTAGAAAAAACAATTACATTCATCGCATTACTACAAAATGTAACCAGTTATATAATACGTTTATTAATAGATGGAAATATTCTATTTTTTTTGTGTGTTAGCATGTATAGTATACGTATATAAATATTATGTAAACGTATCACTTCCTAATAAAAAAATAAATCTGTTTTTTTTTTGTTGCTCTATTAGTAGAATTGCTCATGCAAATGTCTTCGAGTTTGCTACCCGGCTCGCGGAGCCTACAAATTTTACGTTCTGACCCTTTCCAAAAAAAGTTTGCCGACCCCTGGGATAGAGGATGCATTATCTAAGGAAAAAATTGGAAAGGCGATTATGGCACATAATAAAGGTTTAATTAGCAAGAAAGATAATTTAGAGATTGAGGTAAAAGTAGTAAAAAAATGAAAACAAGATATATGGCGATTGTGCAGGTAGACAGTAATACTTTCAAGGAAATAACTGTTGATGTGTTTCGATGTTACAAATGTCATGGATTTAACCATAAGGCGGAGAAATGCACTAATAACCGCTGCTGTGCCAAATATGCGGTGGTAGAACACAAAACAAATTAGTATAATAACAAGGATTTGAAATGTATCAACTGTGTAACAGCCAATGAGAAAATGAACTTAAACCTGGACTGCAATCATGCTGCATTTGATTTAAGATGCCCAGTTTATTTGAGAAAACAGAATGCAATTTAGAGCAACTAAACTATCAAAAAAGGGATGAAGAGCTACGAAAGCAACTATTGCATGTACATGTACAAAGCTTGCTAGCAAACAAAACTAAAATAGAATTGTTGATGTATGAACTTAAACTAATAATAATTGATCTAACAGAAACTAGAATAACTAAAGAAATTGAAAACAAAGTGAAATAAATATTAGTGGTTACAAAAATGAGAAGTGTTTAACATACAATAGACATACTGTTGATGTTATAATTTATATTAAAGAACTACAGTATAAAGTGTTCTTAAATATTTCATATAGTGGAAATGTGTGGGCTTTAGGAATTAATTTTAGGATAAATACACAAATGTATAATTTCATAGTTATATATTATTCACCAAAAAGCCGCGTGTCGCAGGGGGGGGGGGTAAGCGCCAGGCTTGCATTAAGCAAGTCCTCGGTTCGAATCCCGCGGGGGTCGGAATTATTCCGTAGCCTTGGTGATTGGAATCGGGCTCGGTGAGATCATTCACAGCTGGGCACCAAATTAACTGTGCTCTACTCAGAACCACAGACCTAAGGTCAACACATCACCAAAACACACCTCACACAATGGTTGCTGCGCAAGTACAAAAGGCGTGCTCCAACTCTGTATTCCCAATCCGAGGCAAGTTGAGCATTGTACGTCCAGATGCCAGCGCATAAAGCGCCTCTACACCGCAAGGTAAATGAGGTTACTGATAATACATACATACATACATATTATTCACCATCAAGTAGTGATGCTGAATTTTTAAATTATTTAAAAAATATACTCGAAGATGTTATTATAACACAAAGTGTGATTATTTTAACAGGCGATTTCAATATAGATTTATTGGATTCTTTTTATGCCGGGAAACTGAGACAAATTATAAGTAATCTAGGTCGGCAGTGGGAGAACCTACTAGAATAACCCAAGAGAGTGCAACAATTCGATTTATTAATATGTAATGATAATTCTATCCAAGGCAGTGTTTATCATACTCCTAGAATTGCGGATCATGCAATCATTGGAATAAAAGTCGAAGTAAATGCGAATGTAGGTCAGGAAGCAAAGACATTATTAAGGGGGGATTTTAGAAATTGGGATAATGAATTATTCAGACAGCAGTTACTAAATACCCAATGGAACTCAGATGAAGCGAATATTAACACTCTTGCTAATAACTTGTAACAATAACTGATGCAATTTTTTAACAAATAATTTTAATTATTTCAAATTTGCACGCCGCCATCTCGCTACATTTTAGCCCGGTATTTTTAGTGCACGTTTTGAGTAGGGGTCACGCGGTGCGCAGCTCCGTGGCGCGCGTCTTCAACTCAGCCATTTTCCCCACTATTACAATCCCCAGTCGGAATTTGAGATAACGCGGGCCCCAAAACCGTATAAAAGCACGCGCTCCGGGTAGAATAAACAACTCTTCGAGTCCGCCTGCCTGAACCAGTAACCTCTCCTTCCCCTGAGAACCTCCCTGGGTTGTGCAGAATGCGCTGCTACCAGTGACGTGCATAACCACCCTTTTCCGAGACCCCGACCTAGCTTGGCGCTGATCGGTTGCTAGCTTAACCCTTATCCTCCCCTGATGAATGCTTAGGCGCTGATCTGTGACAGGCGTTCACCTAGAATTCAGTTGAACTTGATGTTGATCTATGACTAGTTCCAAGCACGTCCGCTCCCGGCCCACGTAGCGTGCATTTGTCTAGTGCCCATCTTCCCCGTAAATTTTCCCAGATCCCTTGCTTGGGATAACTCGAAATCCGCCGATGAAGCTTTAAATTTGGGGCATCGAATACGACGTAAACTCTTCGACTTCTTGACGGCACTCCGTCCGGAATTTCGCTGTAAAACGAATTCCCGGATCCGCTGTCAGAATCCGGGGTCGCTCCATTACAAATTATAATATGCTAACCCGAACAGAGAGAAACTCACAAGCACTTGAACACTCACATTCACCAATTAATATCAATTTAATACCCACACAACACTACCCTTATTAGCACAAAATAATTTATTTTTGTCTGCGGAACCAGCGACCATTTTGGCGAGACCCGGCAAAAATCCAGACCGTCCACGTCCTCTAGACAAAACTAGCGAAACTCCACGAGTCGCTGCTAAGGACTGAAGGGTTGCAGGCGCTATTAGGCGTTAAAACGTCCGCAAACGGAATTATTAATTGTACACAGTAGACAGTTTTGTTATTTAAGCAAAATATTTTATTTTTATTTTTTTAATATACCATGCGTTCTTTTTAAAAATATACAAAGGAGATACTCGTATGTATACTAAAACAAAAAATTCCTATATGTAAGCAACCAATTATACAGCAACCTTCAATTTTAAGAGTTTTAATTTAAAACAAATAGCATGCTGTGGCAAAAGAAAGGGAGTTTTTTAGTTAATATACATACTGTAACGACCTTGGGATCTGCAGACGCGTGAGTCAGTGGCCCGAATATTCGAGAAACGACCTTGGAACCAGGTGCGACGGTTGAGCCAGCGGCCTCGGTGATTAATACGCGTGACACGCCAGCGTTGCCGGAATGGTCGAGACGTTTTCCAGAAGGAATTATGCGGCAATATAAATACGCGCCCGCAGAAATAGCGGGCAGTTCTCATCCAACTCGAAACGCGTAAAGATGCAATATAAATCAACACGTGTGTACTTAAATCTAGTGCGATAAATAACGCGTGTATAACAAATAAATATAACCATACAAATCATTAATGTTAAGTCGTGTATAAATAAATAAAGTATACCTGTTGTTAGAAATAGTCCTGTTAGTTTATAAATAATGTGTGTTCCGCGTTTAATAGTTGCTTTGTAAATAGTTAAGATAAATCGTTGTAAATAAATGTTTAATACCATAAGCGTCGTATAATTTTTAAATCCGAAAGGTAAAAACCTAACAATACGAATACCCCCTATGTATACTTTTAAAAAGAACGCATGGTATATGAATAGCAATACACGTTTATTTTCGACTACTTTTCTTCGGATGTGTTAGTAGGCCATGACCCACGCATGAGAGCTGCCGGGGCATTGTAACCCCATACCAGGACGTTACAAACTTAATTGATTCCATAAGCCCTACTCTAGATATACTTGCCCCTGTGCAGCAAATAAAATTTCCAGTAAAATATGGTAGTAACAGATGGTGCAATGTAAAAGTTGGAAGACTAATGTGATTAGGGACAATTTGTATAAAACTGCAATATTTACTGGCCAAGAAGAAGACCGGCAAAACTTCAAAAGAGCAACATATCAAGTAACAGTACTAAGACAAGAGGAGATAAGAGTGGTACAATAAAAAGATTGATGGATAATACGGCAATAGCTGCTGAATTTAGACCAATCAATGTTCTACCTCTTCCAGAAAAAGTCCTTGAAATTGTAGTAAGTACGCAGTTAACAGAGTATTGTAAACAAAACAACATTATTAATAAGATTCAATCTGTCTTTCGAAAGCAACATTCATGTGAAACAGCTGTTCAGTATTTATGGTCGGTGTGGAAAGAAGAAATGGAAGATAACAACATCATGGTGGCAGTGTTTTTGGATTTTAAATGGGTCTTTGAAATTGTTGATAGAGAGTTGTTAATGGGGAAATTGAGTTCAATGGGTATCCAAGGTGAAGTGTTAAAGTGGTTTACTTCTTGCCTACGAAACCGTCCTCAAAAAACCAAGTATGATGATGCTATATCTATAGTAATAGAAATTGATTGGGGTGTACTGCAAGGATCAGTTCTTGGTCTTCTACTTCTTACGTTGTTTATTAATGACATTGATTTATGCTTCAATTTATGTAAAGTTATGCAGTTTGCTGATGACACAATGATTTATTACTCGGGAAAGGGCCTTGAGATTATCAGCTATAATTTACCAAGGGCAGTGATAATCACCTGCAATAATTTTGACAAATAACAACCTGAAAGTGCGTTGCCTAGAAATAACCCGAGGGTTATTTCTTAATGGTAACGCACTTGAGGGATATTATTTGTCAAAATTATAAGGATTGATCACTGGTTGCGGTGAATTTGGGAAGATAAGTTCTTAAATAAACTAATAATTTTTACCGAAGCGAGAAACTATTTTGCTGACACATTTGACACTTCATTATAATAATACAAGCAATCCAGTGAGACAAATGTCTCATTTAAAAAAACAAAAAAGACCGTTTTTCAAATAGAACGCGTATTAAATAAAAACTGTACCCAGACCTGAAAGGTGTCAAAGTAGTTGCCTAACCGATCGACGTTTTAAGGCGCAGAGGGTCGCAGCTCTGGCTAATGAAACATTTTTATTTAATACGCGTTCTATTTGAAAAACGGTCTTTTTGTAATTTCTCGAAAACCGGAAGTGTCACGTGACTAAAATTCGGTTCCTGAGTTGACATGACCATTCCAAACATATAACTTTAATAACTTTTTTCTCTATCTCTTACAGTTTGGCTGCTAAAACAGCGTCCCGGACGGACAGACAAGTCTATTAGATAAAGGATGTTGGTGGCACTAAGTCTATGTCAATTTCGAGATTATCAAGTTAGGTTTTGCGTCAGTTTTGACACAGACTGACGCAAAACCTAACCTGCTAACAACGAATTTGACTTAGATTTACAGTGCCACCAACTTGTCATAAGATACTACTGAATTTTAATTAGGTAGTTTCCATGGTGATTGAAAATCACCCCAGGGTCGTTTTCACTTCAAGTGTGATCTGATTTGTCAAACTGACTCACGTGATTAAAAATAATCAAATTGGATTGGTCTGCAATATATGTAAGAACTTATCAATGTAATAAATTTAGAGTTACAAAAATTGTTTAGGTGGATTTGTAGCAATGCTTTGAAACTAAATGTATGTAAGACTATATACATGATTGTTGGTAGTTCTGCTAAACTAAAAAAGATTAATAATATGAAAAATGACTGTAACATTATAATTGTTGATATTAAGTTAGAAAAGGTAAAGGAAATTAAATATTTAGGAATTGTTATTTATGAGACATTAAGTTTAAAAAATCACCTTAAGTTTGTTAAAGAAAATGTAGGAAAGAAAGTAGGATATATGGCGAGAGCTGGACGATGTTTAAGTAGGTCGAGTAAACTAGTAACATATAAATCTATTGTTGCCCCCCCACTTTGAATATTGTGCTACCTTATTGTATCTATCAATTAGGAAATTGTGATATCAACGAACTGCAAAAAATTCAAGATACAGCAATGTGAACTATTTTAAAATGTAATAGACATACATCAGTTAAAGATATGTTGTCTACATTCAAATTCATGAGTGTTAAACAAAGATTAACTTTAAATATGTTACTGTTTGTATTCAAATTAAAAAATAATATTACTTATGGCCAGTCTTGTAAAGACCACTAATCTGAGGTTAACTTTAATTCGTTATTAAAATAAACAAAAGCGCATCAAAACGTTAGTGCTTATGACATTTTATTCATTAGTAAACACATTTTGATGCACTTTTGTTTATTTTAACAACGAATTAAAGTTAACCTCAGATTAGTGGTCTTTATAAGACTGGCCGTAAGTTACTTAAATTGTTTTAATTATATTAGAAATATACATATTTACCAAACTAGGAGACAGGACGATTTGTATGTTCAGGATAGAAATACTATTAGAAATAGGCATTCAGTTTTCTTCTATGGTCTAAAATTATTTAATCAATTGCCTCGTGAAATAAAAAGCTGTACTAGGATAAAGCAATATAAATGATTGTGTGTGAAATATGTATCACAAAATGTATATTGAGTTCATTATAAGTATGCTAAATAAATGAAGAGTTATTATTATTATATTATCATGTACAGTTTCCCAAGCATTCATTGAACCATGCTCATCAGCATTGTCTTCTATATTTATTAAGGTGGTGATTTAGTCGAGAAAATTGTTATAATATTGTGTGATCCAAACATTATATGGAAACAACACGTTAACCAGCTTTTTACCTTGGGAGAGGAATAAAACCAGGGGTGTAATGAATGCACCAACAAAAATCGATCAGGGTTTTCAAAATATTTAAATGGCAGTGGCTGGTAATGTATATGATATTGGTGTGAATATCGGTGAAGCTGACGATGAAAATTTAACTCAAGAGCCGAATAAAAATATCATTAACAATCAAATTGATGATGCTGCACCACCAGCATCGCTGTTCTCGTCCTTTTTTTTTATTAATTATAATTATTGTAAATTTGTCTGTATTTAAAAAGAGAAGAGTAGCATAGGTACTGTTAAAAATGTGATTTATTTATGCAATTGCACAGAGTGCTACATTTTGACATTTAAGTGCACGATTATTCAAAAAGACAACGTATCTATAAGTTGACTATGTGAGGGCCGCATTTCCGTAGTTCCAATATTTTTCCATTTTGTGAACTGTTATTTACTTGATTAAATTGGTATTTGGGTAAACCTCGTTTTATTTATGCTTTCCCCCCAATGAACTTTACAGTTGTGAAAAGGAAAGGCTGATTGCAAATAGACTTCAAATGACAAACAAATCCAAGCCCAAATGGTTATGTTCAATTTTATAATATTAAACGTATGCTTAGGTTTGAAACTTAATACAAAGAAAAATTCCTAACAGTTCGCACTTGTGCATACATATACAAATTCTTATCGAAGAGGATCTCACAAAAATCAAGTCAGGTACTTTTAAGCAGTGCAAGCGAGAGTGGTGGTTATAAACCTTTTGGACATGATGATGGTGTTTCATTGTAAAGAAAAATTACCAACACGTGTACATAAAAGCCGTGAAACAGATAGGAAACCTGTGTAAATAATTTCAATTACACATATTTGTATGACGGAAGTGTTGCAAGAAAAGCTTCATTTGTTATTACCATTGTTTTGTTTTCATGGAATACGTAAGTAGTACTGCTAATTACTCAATAATCTATTGGATTTTTATCTCCACTGGATGAATTCTACAAATGTGACACATATTAATACTCAAATCATTGAAGTATAATTTATACAGGGTGTCCCATAACGTGAGGTCACCACTTCACCTACATGTAGGAGAGGTGAAAAGAAGTCGAATCTAAAGTGTAGTAATTTCCTCTAAAGCGACCATTAAAGACATTACGGCCTGTTTTAGTTAAATACTGAAGCAGACGAAACAATAAATGATATTTTAAGTTGTATTTGATACAAACTGTCTACGTTACTATTGTATGTTAAACAGTAAAGCACCTTACAGTTAATTTTCCGTTGATCGTTTATTTATGGGTTTCATTAATGTACAGAAAACTGTCTATTAATGACCCTTATTAATGAATGATTTTTTTATTAATACACGATTTTTAAAAATCGTTTGTTAATAACCCCTATTAATTACTAGAATGTGTCTCAAGAACAACGATGGCTATTTTGAACAATCTTTATAGTGAATTTAAACTGAAATAAACTGCTCAATTACAGATCTAAAGAGTAGCTTCAGAACGTGACCACCGAAGTTCTGTAGATGGCGCCAAGTGGAATTATAGCACACCCAGAATGTGTAGTTCAAAACGTGACCACCGAAGTTCTGTAGATGGCGCCAAGTGAACGAGCCACCACCGTGCTAAAATGCTTGGAAATTTTGTTTGCAAAGTGGAAAATCGCCACCTTTCGCCAAAACCAAATAGCGCATGAAGGTGCTCGGGACTTTAGCAACAACTTTGCCCCCTTTCACAATTTCGATATCTGTAGCCGTTCGAAAGTTACAGGCGATCCAGACAGACAGACAGACAGACAGACAGACGGACGGACGGACAAAGCGTTCGCATAAGTACGCTGAAGCTACTAATAAAAATATTGGCTTTTCTGAAATGGTAATTATTTAATAAATAATAATTAAACACTCTGTATTTTGAAAACGGTTTACTTTAGGACATAACTTTATTAGACTTTTTAACTATATTTGGTCTGAAGACCCTGTATTTTGTAACATCATAGCTTGTCTGATCAACATGATACAATTAATTGACGTGATACTGATTTGCAAATGCGTAGAACGCTTTAAAAGTGAAGTACCTAACAGTATTCTTAAAGCTTTAATAGATTGTAAATGAATTAACACTGTAGATTTTTTAGAATAAGAACAGTCATGGACAGAAAACAATGTTAATAAAACGTCCTCTTTGTTATACACAATATATTTACCTTATTGCATCATGGATTTATAGACAATTTTGAAGAAACATGCAGTAGCTTGGTTCTTTATGATCATTTTATATGCGTGAATTATACGACTTTTAGTACCGTTAATTAGTGCGCTACTATTTCTATGGGTCGTTTATGCTCCTAATTTTTATTTTGTGATTTTGTTAAATAAATTTGTAATGTAATTTGTAATAGAGATTATTACACAGTCATGTCATTTTCTAATGTTGATTAAGTGTTGTCAGATAGAGTTCATTTTGATAGATCTTTTGCGACAAATTGACCAATTTCAATGGTTTATTCGTTATAGTGTTGAATAATCTAAGTAATTCACTAGTTACTTTAGGTAATAGGTAATTACAATTAATCGCTTCATAAGCAACATTAGAAAATACAAGATCAACATAAAAGCTAATGTTAATTGCCGATATATCATTGAATGCGTGAAGTGTTTTATGAATGCTAAAAATCTTTTCAGTTATTTATACACTCACTTGAAGGCTGTGATGTAGATCTGCAGAATTAAACACGACACCTCGTCTCTATTGTGCTGGATAATATACTTGGAGTTTTGCTGTAGTTCTGAAAGAAGAAAATGTTCATATTACAAATGCTTTTAATCAGTTGCTTCCTGAAATATAAATACATTTATAAATACTGTTAATGGTACATACTGTATAGACATACCAAAAAAGGTCGAAAATACAAGCGATCGTATATAGACCAACAGGGTTTGAAAATTGCACAGAATCTACCAGATGTATGCAGTCCACCGGATTAATAAGTTTGTGACAAACTGTTTAATTTTCACAAATGTCTACTTTCAACAACAGCATTAAAACACCGATTAACAATTGCGTAATAGTAAATGCAAACAACTCCGCCATGTTAAATCTTGTCTTAATGATCTACTCACGTGCGAAAGACCTATTTTTTAAAAGTAACAAGAAATACATGAAAAAGAGAAACTTGAAGCATTCATTAACATAACACTCTTTGAAAAAGAAGTCTCTATACAGTTTCAAATAACTAATTGATCATCAGATTTCTATTTGAATCGATAAAAGCCCCTAATTTTTAAGGATGGTTGATGAAAGTCATAATGAATTATTAACAATTTATGGGAGGAATTCAAAAAGATATTAAATGAAAAGCCCATTTGTCGATATCTCAAGTAACATATGTTTAAACTGTGTTTAAAACATATGTATTTTGTGTTAATATTTAGGGGCAGTTTTCTTTATGTTTGACGTTAAGGGTATTTAAACATATATTTTTGTCAAATAAATATTTTGAATAATAGTCCAGAGAAATTAGACATTGCTCTTCGGAAAAGTTCCCGGAAAACTGAATTTTGGTAAAAGCCTTGATATTGTGGTTCTAAACAAAATGTCAAAAGTCCTCATCGATCCGAGTGCCGCTAAAAATTTTAAGGGGGGGCAAAGGTCACCAAAAACGGTATTTCGTGAATATATCGTTAACGACCACTTTTACAGAAAAAATATTTATTATCAAATTTGTAGCTTATGAAATTTCTAACAATAAAGGTATGATGACTTTTATTCGTAAAAGTAACCGTTTTGGAAATAATTCGATTTACAGAGTTGTAACGAATAGATGCACTCCTCAATGACATGTACAGGGTTTTCCGATTGCTTTTCACCATGTATCAATTGTGTTTCACTATTAGTCAAATGTAATTCCCATTTGTCAATATTGGTAAGTGTTGACAAGAGGGAAAATTATTTGAGATAAGGTGAAACACAATTGATATATGGTGAAAAGCAATTGGAAAACACTGTATATCTCATTGGAATTGCGACTTGAAATATTCCAGAATTTCCTTCTTTCAGAGCCCATAAAAATAGAAAAAAACACATATATAGCACACTGTAGTCTAGATAGAGAAGGAATGTGCTCCGAAAAGTTCCCCTCCGTTGTCATAAAACCTCAAGGGACATCAGCTTGCTATTCGTGTAGGAGCATAATAGTATATTATGTTATTAGGAGCAAAAATTATACTTTATTTGGCGTGGCTCGACTGTTTATCTGCCGAGCTTGCGAGGCAGATAATTACAGCCGAGCCACATAAAGATGCTTTTGTTCCGAATAACATATAGTATTTTTTCTTCAAACGTTTATAACAAATTATTTAAGAAATATTAAGAAACCTGGAATTATTTTAAGGTAGAGGATTGGGTAGACTGATAAATGTAGGGTGCTTTGGAGAGCGTCAGTATGACTACACTATAAACAACGTTGTGAACAAAATCCGAAAAAAAAATACTTTATCTCGTCGATACTTGCGCCTCCACCGAAGATGTAGATCCATCACGTTTCCTGGCTGAATCTATGGAAATAGAGAAGACAGCAGAAGAACAAGAAGAAGAAGAAAAAGATGATGAAGAGGAAAGCATACCGATTGAAATAGAATCTGAAGATGAATATTAATAACTCCTGTTTGGAATCCAAAATTGATTAAAGTTCACTATAATTTTTTTTTAAATAAACATTTTTCAAACAAACTAAACGTGGAATATGCCTACTGGAGACACCACATGAAAAAAACGCACCTTGTACTCTACCTCGAAGGTGGTGTGGAAAAGAGTGCACGTTTTAACTGTGTAAATCAAATTATCTCCAAAACGGTTACTTTTACGAATAAAAGTCATCATATCTTTATTGTTAGAAATTTGATAAGCTACAAACTTGATAATCAATATTTCTTCTGTAAAAGTGACCGTTAACGAGATATTCACGAAATACCGTTTTTGGTGACCTTTGCCCCCCTTTAAAATTTTTAGCGGCACTCGGATCGATGAGGACTTTTGACATTTTGTTTAGAACCACAATATCAAGGCTCATACCAAAATCCAGCTTTCCGGGAATTTTTCCGAAGTTTTGCTTTTATTTTGTCTAATTTCTCTGGACTAATAATATATTTGCTTATTGATTAATTGTCCAGACCCTCCCCGTTATTGGGGAGGGTTTGGACATATTACATATGATTTTATATATATATATATATATATATATATATATATATATATATTGATACTAGGTAGTTAGTCACTTCAAAAGTAGATATACTTTAAACGTTATCGCTTCATATATAACGAAGTGACTTCCATTTTTGGAAGTCACAACGATTTGCTTGTTTTTTTACGAATTTCAGAACTGCAGGTCAAGTAATGCCTAAATACGAAAAATGTTGTGGAAGCGACTATGACCCCCCTATATCTGCGGATTTGTCTTTTAGTTCAACTGTAGACCGCTGGCGCTGGCATCGTTTTGTTAACGTGAGAAACGGCCAAAACAAAGTCACGTCCGTTAACTAGACGGCATTTTATTGCTTCCGTTTATCGGCAACGCTGTTTTCGCATCTATTTGGCTGCTTACATATTATTCCCGCTGCATATTGCGATCGGGGTCCTGGCCGCGATCGCAATATAAAGTTTTATGTTTCGACGTGGTGATATTAGTGTAATTGAACTTGAAAAGTTAAGGTGTGTTTTCAATGCAAGTTATTAGTGGCGCTGGTACATAGCAAAGATAAGAAAAATCTATTTGTACCTGTAAGTAAAATAAATCACCTTGCTTATCCAGAAAGTAATTTGCCCTTACTCGTATAATGTATTTTCAATCAGGAACATGTTTCATACGCAATATTATTTGGTTTAATTTATTTCATTGATTGCAATGTTTAAAAATAGTATTACAGTATGTACTAAATATATCCGCAACAAACTTAAAGTAAAACTTTCTAAATTAACAAAACCTAGTCACATGGCTTCCACTCGCTAACCATTAGAAAATTCTGTCATAATATTGCAGTAATTTCTAGTTTACGTTAATTATTTACTGCATTCTAAGCAAGTTATTCTCAGAATCAACGTTTTCCGTATTTTCAAGTTAGTCAAACACCAAACGGATCCCGAAAAACATGTAAATAATTATTCTTAAGGGCAACTTTAAATATTAAATAACCTCAGCATAATTAAATGTACAACAAGGAAACTTGTTTTTTCAAACTGCATTTATTCGCATGTGTATTGTTTTCTTAATTAATTCATCTTGCCTATATTTTATTTTTGTTTTCGACTTATGTCACAGGTCATTTATGAGCCTGAAATCAGATCATTCGGTCCAGATAAGTGAAGCTTTTAAATTTGATGGTGTTGAAGTTGGTCCCAGATGTTGCCTTTTTGCTATTGAGCCTGTTACTTTATAGTTTCACAATATTTCGTAAACTCTTAACGCGATAATTGCAATGGTTTGAAATTTTACCACAGATAAGTATTACAGTAGTGTTCTTATAATCTCGATTCAGGCTGCGATTATTTTAGGGTTATGCAGTCTCAGCATAATCCTAAAATAACTGCGTGTGATACTTTAAGAGGAATTATACTTGTAAGCGCAGTTCGGCAATATCTGTATTTAACAAATAATTATTTGACACGCTTACTAAGCTATGTACAGTCATTCTTTTACGTGTTGTAAGGCGACTCCTGTGAATATTGATTGTTGAATTTGAGAATTGTGCATTGTGTACGTTTTCCTACTACTTATTGCTAAAGCTATTTAAAATATTGCTAGAAACTCCTACAATTCTGATTTAAGAATATTGACCAAAAAGATTTTCCTTTATGCGTATAAAATAAAGTTTTGAAAAAAAAAACTGAAAAATCTTAACTATGTCAAATTATGTGATTCTAATTTCGTAGATGCTGCATATTCTTTAAAAAGAAAAGTTACTAAAATAATTAATACTCATTATACTCGGCAAGCTGTAGCGCGTTTTTCATGCACTCGCTTCTCGAAATGGTTACCATGACAACCAAACAACCGTATGAAAAGAAGTTTATTCGTTAAGAAAATCGACCTCTTGCATATTTACTCTTGAAAATAGTATACAGTACTTTCGTAAAGTAGTGGATAAATTCGTTAAAAACTTAAGGAGTAACTTTTGGAAAACGCTCGGACCCCTCGATATTAATTTTTATTTGCGCATTTGCACAGGGTCCGTGTAAGAGATATGACGCCATCGATGTTTTTTTTTAAATATCAACCCCTTTTTTTATTACGGAATTTGAAAGAAAGCATCTTTTTACTTACGTTAAGCTGATTTTTGAGTATAGGTCAGATGATCAAAAATTAAGAAGAAAAAATTTAAATTGCCATATATTAAATTTAAGTAGTTGCAATGATAATATCACAACCAACTAAATTAAATGTACAAATTGAGCACCGTTGTCTGCCTGACAGTAACTAAGACGACCGACATGTTTTTTATTGATTGCTGCCATTGATAAAAGCGTAAAATCATACTTCTTAAAATAAAATTTAGTATTTTACAAATTTCAAATTGTGATCTTTCAAATTCTGTAATAAAAAAGGGGATTGCCATTTAAAAAAAAACATCGATGACGTCATACCTCCTACGAGGTCGACGGGTCTCAGCGTTTTTTTCCAAAAATTATTCTTTGAATTTTTAGCGAATTTATCCACTACTTTACGAAAGCACTGTATATTAGAGCAGGATATGATTTCTAAATATATCAAGAAACATTTAAAAGTAGGTAATAAACAATTGTGATTATTTTACAGATTCCGACGAGAATGACGATAACGTTGCAAACACGATAATATCTAATAATGAAAATGACCGTGAAGGTGATAAAGCATTCTAAATTGTATAATAACTCTTCAAACATTTGGGTTTATTTTGCAGATTCAGACGATAATGAGTACAAACTTCCCACAAAAAAAAAAGAAAAATCAATTCATTTGTAAATAAACAAAAACAAAGTAAGCAAATGTTTTTATTTCTAAACAAAGTAAGTAATCACATTTTAAAGGATGGTCTGATTAAGAAATTAAATTAGTGCAGGAACAATTTAAGTCTTCCATTCGAAAAAAAGTCTATCCGTCGGGGAAGGAAATAAAAGAATTTATCAAAAAGACAAAAATAAACAGAACAGTCCCTGTTATAAAATCTAAAATACAACATTTTATAAAAATAAGCTTACAGTAAAAATACATTTATATATTTCCAACATTTTTTAAACATTGTTATACTTATATATTTCATCCACAATGAAATAGTTCAATCATAAACTCTATTTTTTACTAATTACATCTTGCTAAGTAACGAGAACTTAGAATAAGCTGTATTTTTTAACAAACTCGATGCTGCAATAAGAAGTAGGCGTAGTGACTTCTGAAACACATGGCAACACTGCTGGAAGCAATTACGCTTTAATAGTGTCTATATATAGAACATATACAAGGAAGCGACTTTGTATTCTGTAGATATGCAAAATATATATGAAAAAGAACTTTAGAAATGTCTTCCCCTCTTTTGCTGGACATATTGTGCAAGTTCCCCTCAAGATATATTGTAAATTTTGTGCACCTGGGGTAAGTGGAAAACCCGGACGTTAGGTCGCCACCTCTACATACCGGAAGTGACAACTTAACAGGTATCAATATATATGTATGTAACTCATAATAATGTAACACTTTTAAAAAAAAATGCAAATATGTATATAAGACACATATTGAGATGGTATTTAGCCCTCCACTCAACTCTAGTTGCAGTGCAAACCAATTTATAAATTAAATCACAAACGCACAGAGTTGGGATACTTCACACAACTGTAAAATTTCACATAAATTGTCAGCCCGTAATTACATTGGCAAAAATGGCCAGTAGCATTGAGATTATTTGAGCACATAGACAAAGAAAGAAACTCAATTTTCATAAGTTGGAATCGTTGATGTAATTTTAGCATAATATAAAAGGTTCGTGCGACGTAAAGCTAAACCCATTTGAATAAAACTGGCACAGAAAGATTCGAAATATGTTCAGTATAAAAGAAGCGTAGAAATTAAAGTAATTAACATGTGGACAATTTTATAAGCATTTTATAATAAGAGGTAAGAATAAAAAGGATCATAGATGAACTGTGCAGAATGCATAAATCAGGCAAATAAAGAAATTACTACATGCTACAGCAAGATGTGAGAATTGAGAAAAAGGAAGCAGCTTTGGTGGAAATTGCAGAAAATAAAATGACAGGAAATGAAACAATAGTGATGTGAAAACGAATCAGTGCAGTGGCGGTTTAAACAATCATTGAAATTAAAAACAAACTAAGTGGCACAATAAGACAGTGAAAAATCCGAATTTCAAAGGACATTTATTTAGTATTAAGGTTTTGTAAACATTTATAATTTAAGTTTGATTCATTTGTAAAAGTAATGTTATTGTACTTGGTTGTTTTCCTTTGTTAAAATTGTTTAGATAGTGTTTTGTTCAGTAGCTAATAACATCTGAATAAATCTTTGAATGACAGACCAGTTTTTGCTCTCCAAATAAATTAAAATTTTATATAGTAAACATTAAAATAGGGAGTTATAAAAGATACCAGTGTGTCCAGAGTTTTGTCCAGTACCAGCACAAATAAAGGTAGCAAAATCCACGTCCTAAAATTATTTTTCTCCGGCTACTTCCTTCGGACAAGAACGGCAGCAACTTCAGTTTCCGATTCAGCCAGTTTGGAGTACTGCAGGGGTTCCTGAGCCTATGCTAGGTGTACCAGTGAGTCAGCCCAGTAGATACGAGCAACAGCAGCCATTCCATCGACCAGGGAGCCCCAGCTTCCACAGCAGGCACCAGAGAGGGGTCCATGCATGCAGCCACAATCCTACAATTTAAGGTTAGTGTGTGCGAAGAAATAACCGGAGCTAGAGGCTTGGAAAGTAGTACCATACCTAAAGCACAACTCAAAGAAGCGAATTCCATTGAATTTATTTGTCCATGAGCAACCAATTGTCCAGGAATTGTATTTTTAATCGTCATTTGGAGGTTAGAAAAAACAAACGCATGTTAAGCGTCCTTTCCAAACAAATTAATCGAGGTTTTAGCCTGAAACAAAAGAACCAAGTGACGCCGTTTGAAGGCGCGAAAATTACAAACTTACCGGATAATTTGTTCATTAATTCCTTTTGAAAGTTAAATAAATACGCAATCTGTCAGCCTAGTACGCCAGTATAATTGACAGACAGACAGCACCTGCGCGCTGCAGTTTCGATTTCATTTATACGCAGTGGCGTACCGTTTCAAATTAAAATATTTTAACAAATCAAGGATTCTAACCCGAGATTAGAGTTTCATGCTTATTTTCCCGAGCTAGCTAATATAAAAGGTACAGATGAGTAAAATATTAATTTGAGGGCATACTACCGTTTATAACATTCCTAACTAGAACCCATAAATGATAATAAATAATTTAATTAGCCAAAATTCGAATTTAAATGAAACTAAATATTATGTAGTGACCGTATTTATTTTGAAATTACTTATTTAATCAATAGTGTTAAAATTAGACCACGTTGTCATTACAATATATCAATCGGTCTGATTTCAAAATTCTAGTTATTTCTTACTCGTGTCCATGTCATAATTATTTATTTAAATATTGTCCAAATCCCCCCAGCGCTCCACTACGTGTATGATACCAATAGTAAAGATTTTGCAATAGCACTCATTACCGCGACCTAGTTTAATGTATAGACAGCACCTTTAATAAAGCCATGTTACTAACCCATGTTACTAGCCCGCGCTGAATTAAAACAAATGCAAAGTGGCACTATTACTTTAAACATCAAACATAGTGTAAATATAAATATAGAACTTGTTAATAATAATATTAATAATTCGTGTATTCCGCATATTATTTAAAAAATATATATCATTTCTTGTCTGTGCGTAACAAAATAATATGTGAGAATCACAAGAATACAATTCAAAAAAAATTGTTCTTCCACTATACCCTTGAATCAATACATTTCAACAAAAGTATGACATACATGCCTACTCTCAATAGAACATCCAAACTAAATTACATTATATTTCGATGTAACAGGGTGGCTACAGGTATGTATATAATAATTATAATTATTATCCCATTCAAGAAAAGAAAAGACAAAAATGAAAAAAGAAGCAAAAGGGAACGAATATTATTAGTTAAGTAAAAGAAACTGGCGTAATTTATGTTTAAATATTGGTAATGAAGTATTTTTGTCATAATTTAGGACATTATAAACGTTAGAAAATCCACCTGCATATAAACTTGGTCGGTATAGAGATTGTTCCTTTAAATCTTAAATTTAGTTAATTATTATTTTGTGGTATGAGCAGGTCGTCAACAACAGAGTTCTATTCTGCATTTTTAGCCATTTTCAATTTAAATAATTGAATACAGTCTTAACAATAGCTGTAGTACTTATCAAACATACTAATTTGGTCCTCAATAGAATGATGTGGATAGTTCTGGAACCTCTCCTCCCCCCAACTTGGCCTTGAGTTTAAGGTTAAGGCCGTAGTCTTAGCTACCGTTCGGCATTGTTGTCAAGGTCAACACCCCCCTCCACAACTTGGTGTCGAGTTCAAGGTCAAGGCCAGGGACTTGCCTACTGTTACACTATAAACGCGCCTTTACGATACGACATTAACTAACTAATTGACTAATGCGTAAAATGATTCAAATCGAGAAAGAATTACACAGGTCCGCTGTCCCAACCCGTAACAAAAAGGGGTGCCGGCTTCACTCAGGGAGATGGGGTGTTCCATTACGAGACTAATCAGTTCAATGGCCTATTAAAAGAAAATCAGATGTTAGATGCCAAGGCGCCACCACTTTCCTAATAAGGAAAATACACAGGTGGGTCCACTGAGAAAAGTGGAAGCAAATGGGTACACCTTCTAACTTCAACCTTGACAGTGCTTGGTCGACGGAACCACGAACAACAGTGTTGAACTTATCTTACGGAAAAACTCCTTGCAGCTTTCTAAACCCCTTTTACAAAAGAAAACACACGGGTTCGCATGAAAATATCATAAACGTTACGCAAAATTTCGACACTTCAATAAATCACTTCTTTCACTGTAATCTAGGCACTCCGAAACTATTTCAAAAATACGGTACTTTAAGGAGTTCAGGTTGGTGCAACTCGACGTCCAACGAAGCTGTAGGTAGTCGTTTTCAAGCAACTACGCCAAAGACGCTTAAAGAAACTGCGGAACAGCCCATCAGTGCTGTCGACGAAGAAGTCTGGGAGACGTTAACATCCCCAAAGAGGGTAACACAAAGTTCGTAATAACATAGCAAGAATTCGAGACAATAAACGGAACTTCATTATGCCAAATTATCCTCAACAGAGATTCCCAAATAATTTATCCGCCAAATGAGGCGTTATTCTAAGCTGCCAACTCCGCGGTATTAGGGTCTCTTAACTAATAGGGGCATCACACTTATCGAACCCCAATGCTGACCGTCAACACCCAAGTGTAGTTCATTTACTAGCGACTATAACGCGGCCTGATCCCAAATACAAAAAAAAAACACATTGGGAATGCGCCACTGCGTAACCGACATACACCTACTACAGTTTAATCGCGACACTACGCGAGAAGCATTAATTACAACACCCCGGCGAAGGCCCAAAGGCCTCGCGCCGAGGCGAAACACCGCACGAAAAACCACTTGTTGCCTTGTTCGAAGCTCGCGTAAGAATCCCCGAAGCACAAAGCCACGCCACCCAAGAAAGCGGGGGGACGCGCATTTTCGCGCCAAAACTCTCATACAATACACACATGTTATCAACGCCTGGCCTCGGACAGAGGAGGTGGGATAAAACCTTCGCTGCCTCTCTTTCTTACTCACACAACTGACTCTTTTTAGCGACATAATTTTGTGTCCCAAAACGGATCGAAGAAAAAGACACGTGTTCTATTTAAGCGACCTTAGACAGGCACATGTTTAGAAATGCTCTTTCACCGGCGAGATTTTAAATACAGCAAGGAAAAATATAGCAAATTAACTAAAATCATAAAAACGGAAAATGTTCTCGCACCACTGCTTAGCCTTGAGTTCAAGGTCAATCGCTAGAACTCCCTTACAACTTAGCTTCGTTTTCAAGGTCAATGTGACCTCTACCATATATAACCTTGGAAAAGTGTAAATAGGTTCGGAAAGATGAGTCTGTAAGGGTAGTAGCCCACGAACGTCATACAGAAATGGAAGCCGGTAGTGATACGTGCGTAAAACCGAAATGACAGTTCTGTCCAGTATTTCTGAATAGTAGGACCTATAGGCCAAACAATTCAAAACCAGTTTTATACGGAGTCCCACAAGGCAGTGTTTCAACACCTACCCTTTTTACCATCTTTACGGCTGACCTTCCGAATATGGTATTACACCAATGGAATACTCGCCTATACGCCGACGACACGCAAATATATAAATCATGTCCACCTGAAGAAATAAATGTTCTGATTAGTGAATTAAATTCAAACCTTCAATGTATACTAGAATGATCAGAGAAAAATGGACTACAGTTAAACCCTCAAAAGACCATTGTGATAAGTATAGGCACGAACTCCATTATAAATAAAGCAAATATGCACTTAACAAAACAAATAGTGTTACAAGGTAATGAATTAAAAACTAGTGAGAACGTCCGCGACCTTGAGCTGACTATAGACAAAAATCTAAATTTTGAGAAGCACGTTGTTAAAAAGTGCGGCGAGTGTTACGCAAAAATTAAATCTTTGTGGAAATTCAAATATATACTTCCCAAGGAAGTTAAGTGGAATCTAGTTAAGACGCTGGTTTTAAGTTATTTAGATTATGGACGCACAGTATACTATAACTTTTTAACCAGCCGCATGAAACACAAAATTCAAGTGCTACAAAACTGTTGTTGAAGATATTCTTTTTTAGTGCCATATAAAGATCACGTAACACCTCATTATAACAGACTATGCATCTTAAAACTAGAAAATAGGTTTGCATTATTATATAGAACTTTATTATATAATATTGTACATTCAAAACAACCTGCATACTTATATAATGTTCTTGTAAAGCGCTCTGAAGTATATAAGTGTAACGTAACACTAAGAGGCAGTGAATTATATACAATTCCGCAGCATAAAACAAATATTTTAAAGCTGTTTCGAATATGTAGAGCCTAAGCCGTTAAACACTTTCGCAGATATATTTTTTACAAAACACAGTAGTAGTTCCAGAAAACATATAAATTAAAAGTTAAAAAACATTCAAAATTCATAATGATATACCTATACCATCATAAAATATTTTTTCGACGACTGACAACGAAAGTAGATTTTTCTCTCTGTCATTTGACAACAGAAAGTTGACATTTGCCGCTGAGCGTGCGTTTTCATCACTTTGCCGCTCGCCGAGCGTTTTGGGTTACCGCGTGAACAAAATAGGTAGCCACGTTCGAATGTTTCCTTGACAACGCCCGTCATTTGTGGAAATAATCGCGTCACATGTCATAGACTGCGCGAGTAATGTTAACTTGATTGTCAATTAATTTTTGCGATAAAATGAAATTTGATATTTTCATTTAATAATATGCTCAGTCGTCGAAAAACTAGTATGTATATTTCGAGCTAAACGTGCGCTTGCCGCTTTTGCATGATTGCTGGTTTCGACTTCGTCTCAACCAGCAATATTCATGCTCAAGCGGCAAGAATGCACTTTCAGCTCTTAACATACAATATAGGTACTATTGTAATTGTGCAATAAATTTATTGAATGGGGAAAGTGAAAAGCAGCTATGCTGATCTTTCGCCTTTTGAAGATAATGTGAATTCTTTTGTTATTATTAAGAATAGTATCTATTTAATTTTTTAAATTATCATATATTAATTTTTACTGACCATAGTAAACAATGTAAATTTTTTGTTAATATTAGGAATAATTTATTTAATATCTTTCTTTTCTTAAATTGTTATATATCAATTTGTACCGATTAATGTAACATATTATTATAACCTTTTCAAAAATGATGTTCAATAAACAATTTATCTATCTATCTATAAAGTGTGTGCTGGAACAGCTAGGTGACACAACCGAGAAGACTGCGTGTATATTGGAACTGTTAACATTCGCTTGTGATATTGCAATGTGTGAACGTAGAAGTGGAAGAACTTGATCAGAAGTTGTTAATGTGTTATGCAGAGCACAGTATAAACAGCAATTTATACTGTGTGCAGAGTCTGTCCGACCAGCAGCAATAGACGTACCTACTGCCGTCGTACGATTAGTGAGTTCGTTAAAAGATCTAGCTTTTGACGGGCCACACGAAGTCGTATACGGTTCAGGGAGTAGCCGGTGCAGAGACGAGAAGCTGTATAAACACGAATAAATGTACAAAAATGATGCAATTTCTGTCTACTATTATTTGTAAACAGAACCAGGAAAAGGCTCCTTATAGATTTAATGGCTAGTCTTGGTCTGAAGTAAAATAGTTTATAGAAAAGAAATAAAATGAAAAACATGCGGTTTGACGACAGAATCGATAAGGTGGACAACCTCCATAGGTGAGATTATGTGTATACAAAAGCTCGGAGAGGAATGTGGAACGAGAAGCTATAGTCAGGCTGCAGTTCCAGCAAAGAATTTTTAATGTGGAAAAAGTACTGCAAAATGCCTTGCCAGAAAATTTATGTAGAACGTTTTTCAACTAGTAGGTATATAGCTTTGTAATCGTTATAGTGACGATTCTGATTTCATCATTATATTACCTAGTGATTATATACAGTGATCGCCAAAAAGTTGACATCAAATGGGAAAAAGTTTTTAGGAAAATTAAACCATGGCGAACAGAGGTGGTTGGAAAAAGGTAACCAATCAATGGGCCAAACAAAAATTGTCACGTGACTTCCATTATTTGTCAAATTTTTTTTTTAAATAGTTAAGAAAAATGCATTTACTAGCCAAGATAGAGATAAGTTAACCAAAAAATGTTGTTTGTAATTTTCTATGTAAACACAAAATTTTGGCACAGAACTAGAAAAAAACAGCTTAAATTTTTAGAACAAGCAAACTGAATAAAGAGAATATCATTTAGATAACTGTAAAAGAACATTTATGGGATTTTTGTGAACGGTATGCATTAATAGGGGTGCATTAGAGTTTTTAGAAGACATCAATAGCAAAAATATTACTTTTCGGTAAATAATAAAGAATCTAAAGGAATAATTAACGTTTTTTATTGTTTTTTCCAATTCTAAATTATTAAAGTTATCATCTAAAAAATTTTGAAAAAGTCCAAAAATTTTAAAAAAATGCGGACATTCAAGAAAAGTTGTTTTCTGGACTTGAGATTGTTCAGTTAGTTAAAACTTAACACACGATAATAAAAATCTTATTAAAAGATTACTTCATTTCCGAAAAATAGAAATTATTGGATTTTGACAATTTCGAAAAACGCAATTTTCTAAGTGAAAACCACTCAGAATATCTTATACGGGCTAAATAGGTTTTCAGGCCATCACAAACTATTGCAGTATAACGAGTTTTTGAAAAATTAAAAATGAACATTTTTCCGATTTGATGTCGACCTTTTGGCGGTCACTGTATATGATAAACATTAGACCAAGCTCAAAAACAAGGTGATCTTGCTGTTGTAAATTAGGTAACAAAATGAAATGAAATGGTGATTTGAAGATGTAATGAAATACTGAGGTACCGTCGTAGGCAGCAAATTCTTTCGGAATGAAGTTCTTGCCAGACGCCTGGAAGCTTTGAATGTCGATAATAAGCTTCATCGTCGACTATTAGACAAAGAAAGCACGTAGCAGCTATGTTAACAGCTGAGGGCTGACTGAACGGGTTCTAGAAATTACAATTATTTAACTGATTTTTTACGCTACCAACCTATTTTTACTTGTTTTCGAGTTCGTTATCTGTGAAGCAATGGCGAACTTTCCGTATAATTGTTGGTTGGTATGACAACAACCAAATAACAAGTCCGTTATTAATATAACGATCCTAGGACTCTTATAAAAATTGTGTGGTCATTGGTTACTATAGAAGCAACAATCACGCACTTTATTTAGGCAAACAATATTTGTAATATTTAACGATATTTTTATTTTTATAAGTTGATAGCGCAAAAAATGTTATACGAGACTCGATCGTTAAGTACCTTATTGGAACATACATAAAAAATAGCAAACCTCAACCCTTTGGGTCTCGTTCTTCTAACTTTTTTCAACCTGTTCTACGGAACTTACCGATCTTTTAACGTAACATACTATTGTCCACGCATTGTAGGTAAACATCCGATCATGAAAAACAAGACCATACGCGGTTCTGCTGGCTGGCACGTTTGCGATATCGCGATCGTTTCAAATTCCACTCGAAAAACGGCTGCGTTTGCATGGAGGTAGTCTTTTTGATGAGAACAGTTGATTACAACAATGGGTGCTTTGTAAAAAAATCATCGCGCGAGAGCAAGGGCTCGTCAGTCTTATTAAAATATATGACGATTGAAACTTGGACATATATATCGTATAATCAGAGCAGGTCAAATTACTGCTAAATAGTAATTAATTACTAATTACCAATTACCGCCCAATGAAGTAATTGAATTACTAGAGATTTCAATTACTCAAATGAAATAGTAATTCAATTATCAAATACTTGGTAACTGCAATTGCACCACATAAATTACTTTTTCAATTACTTTCAATATAAATCGTTGTATATTTGTATTTAGTAGTATTTAGATAGCTCTGTGCTAGTATATCGTTTAAATTAAGCTAATTGAAATTAATAAATAATTATCAGAAACAAATGTAGTCTCATTCAGCTAGTTGTTAAGTGTTGTGGTATAGAATAAAGTATATTTCTACGGTACCGTATTCTGTAATCTGCAGTACCAACTGCAGACATATTTCTCGCTTCTTTTTATTATTATTATATTATTATTAATTATTAGCAAGCTACACTGCTACACCCTGCTGTACAAGACACAACAAATGCGCATATCATCTAAAAATATACGCGTCTGCACCAAATATTTTCCTTTTTGTTCGTGCATACATCGTAGGAATTGCAAATCTTGCACAACATTAGCTGTTATCCGACGAGTTATAATAAATCATAAATCATGCTTCTATTGTTCCAAGAACACCCAATTACAATTTGCTTAACATATGTAACGCAATAATGCCTTATCCTATTTTTCGCGTTCTGGAGATTTAACACCCAATGACGGTCAGTAATTTAGTACCTAATCGAATGCCTATAAAGTAATATGTCGCTCAAGCTATTTACACTAGTGCTGAAAGATGCCTTCAAATGTATCGATTGGAGAAATAGGGGGTTAAACATCGCAGAGGAACCTCTACATCACCTAAGATTTGCTGATGACATTGTGATCATAGCAAAGTCAAATGAAGAACTAACAAGTATGCTGAAGGATGTTCGTACAGCTTCAGAAAGAGTCGGCTTAGAAATAAACATCCACAAAACAAAATACATTGTAACGCTAGCTCCTGCATTAAATTTTAATTATACATAAAATGTATTTAAATTTGATACATCGCCTAATCAAGCGTTGCATCGATCCGACGCGCGAACTGGCGATAACATATCCTATCTGCTGCGGGCGTATGAACGACGGTTTCGTTTTTCTCTCCAATGGAAGCTAGGACAAGTACCCAGATAACGCGGCATAAAAGGTATAAAAGAAGATTACACTGCCAGTTCAAGGCACTTGAGATTACCTGTACTGTCCAGTCCCCAACTCCTCCTCCTTTCCTACCTGGGTCCTCCAGTCTGACACGCTGTACTGTCTAACGGAGTAGGCTTCCAACCCTTGCCAGTCCAGGCTTCAAGGGAAATGACGTGTTGTACTGTCAGCTCAAGAAGTTGAAACTTTCCGTATCACACCCGTAAGAGCAAAGCCGCTAGAACCCGATTTCACCTTGATTGGTGTACTTTCTTGGGAAATAGAATCCCTGTGGCTTTAACCCTGGCTTGATTGGCTGTACAGTCTTGCAGGGCTAGCAGCTTAAAGGTCATTTCCGACCGCCTAACTATTAAGCGCAAATCCCGGCACACAAAGAGGTTATACATCACATAACCTCATTTTACTAATAATTAAACCTGTAGGAATCGCAGCACCTACCCCGTCTGCGAGCGGCTAGAGCGCGACCGCCGCCCTTCATAAACTTACCTGGAGGGTCCGTTTTAGACGTTTAAAATCGTCTTCCTACTTTCCGAAGATCGAGCTCGCTTTATACGAATTCATCGCCGGCGAGCTGTCAAACCAAAGCTTCCCTGCTAAAAGTCAACAAATTCCATCTGCAGGATTTGACACTGCGTTCGCTCCAAGAACGACACATAGCCATCGTAAGACACCAGTAACCCCCGCACAAGTAAGTATTTAGACACGAACAACAACCCCAGGTAACCCTTAAAGTTGTTAAATTCAACGGATAATTGCAGCGCAAAATAACTGTAAACAACGACTGAGCAGAAGGTCAAGCGCGGAGGAACATCCGACCTACGGACCAAAATACGAGTACCTACTTAGCCCGAGAATCGTCGTGCGTGCCGGCCGACTAACCAAAGGGGCCTGCAGTACTCGCCGGTTCATTGGGTTGCAGTTTTACCTGAGAAACTAGAAACACCGTTCCAGAAGAATATGTTAATTTTGAATAATGTACAATTCAGATTTATTTTTAATTAATGATTATTTTTGTAACTAGCTAACAACATTGTATTTTGTTTTGGCAATTATCTGATGTTTTTCCTAATCAAATATATATTTGAGTGAACGTATTTCTCCGATTTGAGTTTAATCCCAGGTATAAATTTTTGACGCCCTTAGTAAGGGGGTGAAACGTCACAACATGAAAATGTAGAACAAAATGAGAACGATGATGAGGCAATAAAAATGGGCAACAACCAGTTAGAAAAAGTCTCCAAGTACGTATACCTTGGACAAACAATAACAATTGGAAAGGAAAACCAAGAACTAGAAATTGACAGAAGAATACGACAAGGCTGGGCAGCATATGGAAAATTAAAGGATACATTAACGATGAAAATAACCACATCATTTAAATCATAACTATATAACCAATGCATATTGCCGGCGGTGACATACGAAGCGGAAACCTGTGTCCTCACAAGAGCAATAAGCAACAAGCTACAAGTCCATCAATGAGCGATAGAAAGTAGTGGGAATGAGCAGGACACGTGACCAGGTAGATAAGTGGAATGGGAAATTAATTAGATAGACCATGGGGAGAAAAACGAAAAGTAGGTAGACCCCAGGTAAGATATAAGATGGAGCGACGATGTCAAAAAAGTAGGAGGACTAAACTGGATGAACTTGCACAAAATCGTGAAAACTGGAAAAATCATGAGGGAGGACTATATTCAGAGGATAGAAAACGGCAAAACTAAGAAGGCATACTGCGTATTGGATACATTTGTAAATTTCTTCCACCTATTTTTAAATTGATTTTTTGCAATTTTGTTTAAAGATCGTATTTAAGTTATTTTTGGAAATTTTGGTCAGTCTATCAACAATTTCGTTTCCTAAAATTCCTGAGTGGCCTTTGGTCCATACAAAAACTCTTGTCGTTTCATGTGTTTTATGTTTGACCGCTAAACTAATAATATTAGCAACAATAGAATTTTCCAAATTGTTTACATTACTGTTCTTAATTGCTTTAATAATTGACGTCTGAGACACCACTTCAGACCTTCTACTATGTCAGCTGCTTCAGCACTGTATATTGAAATATGCAGTGGTAGGTTATAAGTTTCGTGAACATTAAAAGACAATATAAAATGCATAGGTTGTGGAAAGTAGACCTTTCGAGCCATCCGTGTATATTATCGTAGAACTATTCCAAAGTTCAGTCATTATTTACACCATAATGAATCGTACTGAATATCAAATATTGAGAACTGGCGACACTCCTTTTCTAAGTTGGCAGTTTCGGTAAATGCTTCCGATAGAGGCGGTGGGTTTTTCTTATTCCAAAACTTATTTGTGAGCGTGTGGTTGGACAATACTGAAATATTATCTAATAGCTTTTTATTTGCACTAGTCCTAATTTTCATTACAAATGTATTTGCCAAATATCGCCTTCGTATGTCTAGCGAGGGTTCTTGTGCTTCTGCTAACATGGGTAGAATTGGCGAGGATTTCATAACTCCAATATCCAAATTCAAGTAGATTTACATACCAATAATTTAAAATTATTTGACATTTCGATCAAAATTTGATAATGAATACTGATCTTTATGTATTACTAATTACAGATCTGGCTTCTGCATGTCCTCTTACACCTTATTACGTGTTTTACTTGGCTTTGATCAGTGTTATAATGCAAAAAACGCATTCCAGGATTGGACCGTTTCATTATTGAGGTCGAAGAACTCAATAATAACACGGTCTAATCCCGGAAGTCGTGTTTTACTTAATGAATTATGTTCTAATGCAAATTGATTTTGTGATCGTTGAAGTACAAAGCCAGAGCTAGTGTAACAATACCTTGCTGTGTCACCAGATACACTTGTTTGCAATTCCAGCCTTTTAGGACCGTTAACAATGGTGCAGTGTACAAAAGTACAGTCGTGTGCAAATAAATCTGGGACAGTGTTTTTTTCACATTCAGATTCAGTTAAGAATTTGAAGAATATTTCCTTGGATTTCCTCTCATCAGAGAGAGTTACGGGTTTCAGTACCTGTTAAATTTTAATGTAACTCTTTCTGATAGCAGGAAATCCATGGAGATATTCTTCAATTCTTAACTGAATCTGCATGTGAAAAAAACACTGTCCCAGATTTATTTGCACACGACTGTACTTTGAACATTAGTTCACACCTAGACACCGCACTCCTCACTTTTATTCAGAAAATCTTTTCGAACAGATAAATTTGATCCTTGTTGTATTTTAAGAGCGTTTTAAACTGGCTATAGTAAAACTATCATTTTTAACGTATCCACATGTTATTTTAATGTTAGCTATCAATTTAATGCTTAAATTTGGTTTAAATTACATATTTGTGTAGCTTATTAGACTGTGTTAGTCACATGAACTAATAATACAGTTAATTGTAGTTCAAATGTAGTTTTATAAAGTGTAATGTAGACGGTCGTCATATATTTCAAGAGCAAGCCGTTAATAAGCACACCGTGCCGACCAATTATAAAAAAGAGGTGGAGTTTAGTGATGGCGCCGAATTCAAACAAAGATAATATACGTATAAGAGTACACATACATTTAAATTATGTTCCGTTTGAAAGAAAAATCGAAGAAACTATCAAAGAGCCTGTAAAGCTTATAAATCCAAAATATGAAATATATAAAAATTATGCATTTAATATAAAAACATATATAAAAAATGATAATTGAAGCTTTACGTTATTACTTCTATACATATCACAAATTGTTAATTCATTGATTACCAATTTTATCAATGTAAGCATTTACTTGCTTACTGTATGTTAATTCATTAATGCTCATAAATAAATAAAAAATGGGAATACAGTTTAGTTTCTAATGGGAATCCTCTAATTATTTAGAATTTTATGATATCATTTTATCTGTTTAAGTTTTTATGATTATCACAAATGTGAATTTATTTAACAATATGTAGTGGATGTTCAATTTGTCAGAATTCAGTTTAAAAGATACTTATTAAATTTTTTATTTGTAGTTTATGGGATGGCAAAGCTAACGTTTAACTGAAATTTTACAATTTGCCGTGCAATTATACTAACTTAAATTTTATTGTAAACACTAACAATTACACTTGTATATTTACCCAGTTTTAACCTCTTGTTATCAATTTTAAAATATTGGAATATGAAATCCTAATAATATAAAAGCTGAACAGTATCAATCATCCTAAGAAAAAGATATAAAATTTAAGAAATTTGAAATGTTTACAGTGAAACATTTGTAGAATAATTTAGATAAGCCCTACATTTGAAATGTTTTCAAAATTGATGAGGACAACACTGGAAGCTAGGCAACTCAAAAGAGCTCTAAGCACGAAAATACTGGTATAGTATTCCAACCAAAAATTGTAAATCTATTTAAAATCAAGTAATTACATCATGAAAAATATAAGCCATGTCTAAGTTGGTTTCATACAATCAATACATAATTTTCTAAAGTCAAGCAGCTTTTAAGTGATGACAGTTGATCTATAAATTGAACATGTAACTGTTTTGTTAAGGCATTGTAACATTTTCGATGATTTAAGTAACTATGTATCTACTAGTTGTTTAACTTCAGTTTTTAAAACCGTATACTAGCATAGAAAATGTTGAAAAAACATATATGTCTTCCAAAATTCCCAAAAACATATGTCAAATTTGAAGGTTATTTACAAAGTGTTACTGAATAGCAATCAAGCAGTCAGGACTGATTTTAAATAGCTTTCCGATTTCTGGTTGGAATACTCTTTTTACAAGCAAGCTATCTTTTGAATTCGGCGCTATCACTAAACTCCACCTCCTTTTTATAATTGGTCGGCACGGTGTACTTATTAACGGCTACTTATTTCAAAGGCTCCAGCAATCAAGTTTATTTTTGATCTCGCTGTACTTCAATCTCAGGTTAGGTTCATGCATTGACAATTATAATTACTGTTATTGGGTTTCACAAGAATTATATGATATATTTCACTGAACTGAAATAAAGTTATATCTCAACCTTCAAAAATATTAAGCCAGTTTAATATCTTTTACATTGAAACCATAATATTTACATATATAAGTTCTCTTTATTATAATTGTTTATTTGTTTGTTAAGCCAACTCTTTATAATTTTATGACAGATACCTACACTGTCCCACTCAACTAACAATCTTCAATTCTTCAACTCAGCTGTCAACTTTGCCTGTTATACCGGCCTCCTCCTCTATGGACCCCATATTGATAGTAGCATCCATCCAATACCTCCTGCAGTAATGCAGCCACCTCCAACTGTCTTCACTGTCTTTACCTGAAGACGACGTTGAATGGCCCCACACCTATTCCATTCCTCAACTCCACCAACTTAGTCCTCCGATATCAGCTAACAATTTCAGTTTCCAAATCTTATTCTCGATTAAAATTTGTGCCGCAATTACCCATTTCCACCTTTTATTCCATTTTTAATAATCACATATAATTACAAACATAGGGCTTTATTCATTTAGGCTACACCAATACAAAATAATATGTCACATTTTATAATAATTTTCTTAGTTATTTTTAATCATATAAATTGCTATAGTTACATGCTATTTTCTCTTTTACATCTTACACTTTCTATATTTTCAAATATTAAAATAATTATGTCATATATTTCATATTTAATTTACTTTTATCTACTCCAGTGGGACAAGTAACTCATTACGTCACTCATTTGACAATATTTCAGTTAGGTACTGAAGCTCATTACACCACTCAGTTGTGCAATGGCTTCATTACCTAACTGAAATAGTGTCAAATGAATGACATAATGACATTTGCCTACTAAAATATTTTTGAAAATGACAGATCTGACATTTCTCTTAATGCACTCTCAATTTTAGACAGTTGTAGATAAAATTTTGTACAATATATGTGTGATAATGCATCATTAATATACTTATGTGCTTACATAACGCGTGCTACGCACTCGTTTGTAACTTACACACACGTATATTATTGATGCTCTTATCCCACTTGTATAGTAAATAACTATTACATATCTTATCAGCTCTGTTTTTCTGGTTATTACAAACTATATGGTAGTTTGCTTTATAATGTACATTGACTATACTGTATTTTAAAATGATTTTAAATTAAATTTCTTATTAACACTATTTTGAAATACAATAAACTGCTCAATTACAGATCTAAGGAGTAGCTTCAGAACGTGACCACCGCAGTTCTGTAGATGGCGCCAAGTGGAATTATAGCGCACCCAGAATGTGTAGTTCAAAACGTGACCACCGACGTTCTGTAGATGGCGCCAAGTGAACGAGCCGCCACCGTGCTAAAATGCTTGGAAATTTTGTTTGCAAAGTGGAAAATCGCCACCTTTCGCCAAAACCAAATAGCGCATGAAGGTGCTCGGGACTTTAGCAACAACTTTGCCCCCTTTCACAATTTCGATATCTGTAGCCGTTCGAAAGTTACAGGCGATCCAGACAGACGGACGGACGGACAAAGCGTTCGCATAAGTACGCTGAAGCTACTAATAAAATAGTAAATTCCCAAACATGCCATTCTTACTATTTTAAATTATTCAAATTAGATTAATCCAAAACTCAGCAAGACTATTATTAAGTTACAATACCCACTCAATATATATTGGTGATTAAAAAATTAATTTAAAAAGTGCATAGTGGTGTACCAGAAGGATCTGTGTTTGGCTCTTTATTCTTTTTAGTGTATATTAATGATTAACCAACTGCGACATAAAAGAACACTCTTCGCTGATGATACAGCGTTATTTTATTCGAGCAGAGAAGCACACATTTTGTAGCTGCTCAATGTGATTTAACTGCTGTAAGTTCCTGGACTAGCCAAAATAATATTAAACTTAATGAAAGTAAGTACAATTATTTACTTATACATAATAGAATTAACTGTGATAATTATTCGTTAATCCTTAATAATTATAAACTTTCTGTTTTTAAAAATTGAAATATCTTGGCTTAACAATAAACAGTTGTTTAAACAAACTATAGTGAACATATTAAAACTATTAAAAAGAAAATGAATACAACTATCCAGACCTCAAATGCTGTATGCTGTATACTTATGAGCTCCAGAACCTACAAATTTAAAAATTATGTTTTTGTTTACTTTTACATATTTTGCTTTAGTATTAACGATTTTTTTCATGTTTCCTTGATATAAATATATATGTACCTGATATGAATTTTATAACATTTTTGGGGATAATAAAGAAATAAAATCAAATTCCAAACCATAAGGCGGATCTATTATTATTCAGCAGTAGACATTCGCGTATACATCAAGGCATTCTTAATTAATGAATTTAAATATGTTTTTTCTAATGACCTTTAAGTCATCATGAATCCAACATTGTACTAGGATGTGCTCGATTTCATTTTCTTATTTCCATTCAAAGATTCATCCTTTTCATTTATGCTACTTCACTTGAGAACACCCTGTATATAACTAAACTACATTCCTTTGCTAGATTCGTATAGTGTAGGTGCCTGGTAACTGTGTGGTAGTTCTGAATACCCCCACTACGTATACGTCACGCGGAAGGCGATTTGTAACGCGTGCCTAGTGTCTAATATACGGCTCTACAGTTTTGTACAGGTTCTTTAGTGTAATTTTTCGATTTTCTTGTGATTTGAGTTAATTGTTGAACTATACCGAATACCGACGCACTACGTACAAGTATTGCTTTGTGACTACAGTGCAGTGTGCTTCCCAGAACAATAATATTAAGTAGTAAGTCGAGAGATTTATATACCTACCTGTTTGTAGAAAACATTTTATTTTAGTTTGGCTTAAATATGGTAGGCAATAACTGCGCCGTGGCTATTTGTAAAAACTCGTCAGGTAAAGCTAAAGCAGCCCAAAAAAGTATTTTATTTTTTCGCTTTCCGAAAGAGTCAATAATTCGAAAACAGTGGATACAAAAGTGCCACCGAAAAGACTAATTCAATGCAAAAAACAGTAGAATTTGTAGCCAACATTTTACGAGAGAAGATTATGAAGATGTTTTGAAGGCACGTTTGTTGAACATCGACCCAAGAAGACTAAAAAGCTCAGGTAGGTAAAGTGTAATTAAACTTTCGTAAAAATACAAATATTTTAAGGGTGTTGCTACCACGGATTTTCCGTGCCGCTGTGTCAGGGTGCTTCGGTCTGCAAACCGCTGTTAGTCTGCAATTTCTAGCACCACCCCTTTGAAATAAAATGGACGGAAGTTCCAAGACATCTTTCTAAACTGTTTATAATCATTACAAAAGTACTAAAGAATTATGAAAACATTGTATTTGTTTCTTCTTAAGTATACTTACCTACTAGAATTCTAAATAAGATTAATATTGCTAATTGTCATTTTCAGTGGTCCGATCTTTAAATTTATTGCCAGCATCAGATACCTCATCAAACACCCCAGTGCATTCTAAGACATCTCGAGACACGTGTGCACTTGTTAAAAAACGGATGGAAATAGTAACGACTCTTCTGGTTAACGAAGCTCAAATGGAAGAGAAACTTTTGGGAATATTGCCATCGACAAATAAAGAAAGTGACTTGGATATTTTAAACAAGCACTGTGATACCATCACTAAAGAAAATAATTCTTTGAAGAAAAGTTTGGAAGAAGCACAAAATAAAATATCAGAATTAAAAAATAGAGTATTTGAACTGGAAACCAAAATTAAAGATCAAACGCATAATAAGGATATTACTTTCACCACAAAATTGACTGAAGTTTTCTCCAATTTTTTAACTCCGAATCAAGTAAGGGTTGTATTGAAGAAAAAAACCAAGGCAAGATGGAACTCGGAAGAAATAGCAAGAGCGTTCACAGTACGATATTTCAGTCAACGCTGCTACAGATATTTGTGTGAAACTTTGAAGTACCCATTACCTGGCCTGTCAACTCTGCAAAGCTGGGCATCTAATTTACATTTAAGAAACGCCCTGCTAAAAGATATATTCAAGATTATGGATACCTCGGGTAAACTGAAGACAGACTTGCAAAGACTGATGGTGGTTTTGTTTGATGAAATTAAAGTTGCGTCAACATATGAATACGACCAGAAAGCTGACGATATTATTGGCCCTCACACATATATGCAGGTTGTAATGGCCAGAGGTCTTTTCGATAATTGGAAGCAACCAGTGTATATTGGATTTGACATGAAAATGACAAAGAAGCTTCTTGATGAAGTTCTTACTGCACTGCATACCATTAAGTATAACGTGGTGGCGTGTGTATTAGATTGTGGAGGAGGATATCAATGCTTATGGACCGAACTGGGGGTCTCTATCGACCATACTTCCTACAGCCATCCCGTTACGCAAAAAGATATCTACTTTTTCCCTGATGCTCCTCATCTTCTGAAGCTAACCAGAAATTGGTTAATCGACCCTGGATTTACTTTGAGTGATGGAAGAATCATTTGTAAAAAACCTCTTGGAGAACTTATAACCGCCACAGATACCGAAATCAGTTCGTGCCATAAATTGCAAGATAATCACCTTACCTGTAAAAGAACTCAAAGGCAAAATGTTCGGTTGGCTGCGCAATTGTTATCAAATACAACGGCAACTGCACTTAAAAGATATGTTTTGTGCAATAAACGGCAAACAGAAGATCTTGGTGATTTTATAAATATGATCAGTACATGGTTTGATATTATGAATGCGTATAGGTACCCCAATGGCTAAAATTCCAAATAAACAACCTTATGGAAAAAGATTAGAAGAGCAAATTGAAACACTAAATCAAGTCAAAGAAACATTCAGTTGTATAGGAAAAAAATCCTTGCAGGTGTTCCAAAAAGGAATTATTATTTCCGCACTTGGGATGTTACACTTATAAAAACGATCCCATAAATATGCATTTATACAGTATGCCGTCATGGGTGCAGAGTTTGTCATTTGGTTGTCTCACTCAGCCTTCAAATTCTTGGTTGGAATCGGTTAAAATGCTAGAGAAACGTTTTATAAGGCTCCATAAGAATTCTTTTAAATTTAAGAATAACATAATTAGAAGAACTGCAACAATTTTAGCAAATAAAACTCTAATTCACTCCTTTACTCGACAAAGTCTTCATGCGATTGAAATTTTTGATGTTGCAGAAAAATAAAAATCGGCCTAAAAGAAAAGCTACTGAAGACTGCGACGACATGGAAAGAAAGACTCTCAAGAAATTTACAAAAATTATAGAATAATTTAGTAGGTATAATAATACATATACAAATAACTAAGCATACTATTTTTATTTTGTGTTCTTTATTAATAGATTATATTATGTAAGCAGTCGTTGCATTACTACTACATTAAATTTAACATGTTAAGCCTTATTACCTAAATTTCGTAATTTAATTTAAAAGATTCTACGCACGTGAATGGAGTATAATTTAAATCAAACAAGCGCTTGTAACTTACTATCTGGCCCGCGTCAACACATTTTAAAAACCAGAATCACCCAAGTCATTTAACGATTGAAAGGAAAACCGATTTTGAGGAGTTTATTGTGCTTAAATGTCGTAGAAATATTTAAACTCCCGCTCTGCTCATTGTTCCGAGTGACGCGTCGCATACAGCGCGCTAATTGGTCGAAACTTACCAGGCAACCTACAGCTACACTATACAAATCTTGATTCCTTTGCTGTTCTGTATTTAAACATAGAGCAACTGTAGGGTTGCTCTTTGGTATATATCCTCATTTTATGTCTAACTAAATTACGTTTTTTGTTGCTATGAATTCACAAACAGGGCAACTGTGGGATTTTCCTCATGTATGAGTCCTCATATGTGTAACTAAAGTCGTTCTATGTGATGCTTGGTACTCACAAACAGAGTAACTCTAAGGTTTTTCTCCCGTGTGAGTCCTCATATGTGTAACTAAATTGCATTTTTGTGTTGCTTGGTACTCACAAACAGCTTCTCCACTATGTGTCCTCATATGTCAAACACATTTTTTGTGATGCTTGGTATTTACAAACAGTATAACTATAATGTTTTGCTCCGGTACGAGTCCTCACATGTGTAACTAAATGCCCTTTTTGTGTTGCTTGGTACTCACAAACAGTGCAACTATAAGTTGCTTCTGCTTCTGCTCCTTCTCCTGTATGAGTCCTCATATGTGTAACTAAACTACATTTTTGTGATGCTTGGTACTCACAAAAAGCGCAACTATAAGGTTTTTCTCCAGTATGAGTCCTCATATGTGTAACTAAATTACTTTTTTGTGTAGCTTGGTACTCACAAACACAGCAACTATAAGGTGTTTCTTCTGTATGAGTCCTCATATGTCTACCTAAACAATTTGCTCGAGATGCTTGGTATTCACAGAGTATCTAAAAGTATTTATAAGGTTTTTCTCTATGAGTCCTCATATGCGTGACTAAATGACTTTTTAGTGTTGCTTGGTACTCACATGCAGTGCAACTATAAGTTGCTTTTGCTCCTTCTCCTGTATGAGTCCTCATATGTGTAACTAAACTACTTTTTTGTGATGCTAGGTATTCACAAATAGAGCAACTGTAAGGTTTTTCTTCAGTATGAGTTCTCATATGTGTAACTAAATGACTCTTTTGTGTTGCTTGGTACTCACAAACAGAGCAACTATAAGATGTTTCTTCTGTATGAGTTCTCATATGTCTAACTAAACAATTTGCTTGTGATGCTTGGTATTCACAAACAGAGCATCGATAAGGTTTTTCTCCCGTATGAGTCCTCATATGCGTAACTAAATGACTTTTTTGTGTTGCTTGGTACTCACATACAGAACAACTATAAGGTGTTTCTCCTGTATGTGTCCTCATATGTGTAACTAAATGACTTCTATGTTTTGATTTGAATTCACAAACAGAACAACAATAAGGTGTTTCTCCAGTATGAGTCCTCATGTGTCTAACTAAATGGTTTCTACGTGTTGTTTTGAATTCACAAATGGCGCAACTATACGGTTTTTCTCCTGTATGAATTCTCATATGTGTAACTAAACTACTTTTATGCGACGCTTGGTATTCACAAACCGAACAACTGTAAGGTTTTTCTCCCGTATGAGTTCTCACGTGTCTAACTAAAACATATCTGTGTGTTGTTTTGTATCCGCAAATAGAGCAACGATAAAGTTTTTCTTTTGTAACTAAATTAGTACTTTCAATGCTTTCTTGTTTGATGTATAACTTATCAGCATTTTCATTGTCATCCATGTTCTGCGCTATACAAGATTCTGTTCCTGTAGAACTATACTATATACTATTTGTAGTTTCTTGTTTAATGTTCATGATGTTTGTTTAAACGTCAGAATTCCTCCTAATGATATGTCAGCGAATAGAATTTATATATGTTCCCACCTACAACAAAAGCAGATCGTCATTAACCTATGATAAAATTAGCAATATGGCAGCAATGAGCATTGTCAAGTATCATTTTTATTTTATTTAAAACTCTAAAGCAAAATATTGGTTATAAATTAATAGACCTCAAATGACAAACAAATTAAAATCCAAATGGTTGCGTACAATTTTATAATTTAACGTGCACTTAGTTTTGATATTTAATTCGAAGCAAAATTCGTAAGTGTTGCAGTTCACACTTGTGCATACATATCCAAATTATTATGTGCATACACATCCAAATTATTATCAAAGAGGATCTCACAAAAACCAAGTCAGGTAATTTAAGCAGTGCAAGTGAGACGTTTGGTTATAAAAATGTTTGGACATAATGGTGGCGTTACCATGCAGCAGTTAGAAAACCTGTCTAAATAATTTCCATTATAATTATTATTTGTACGATATGTGTTGTAAGAAAAGTTTTATTTGTTACTCGTATTATTTTGTTTAGAAATACGAATGCCCAATAAATAAGAATTAGTGATATCCAATTGTAAAAATGTATAAAAAATATCACATATATGAATAATAATAGCATTCAAAATGAAAAGAAAAGACAACGAATTGAAGAATAGGAAGAACACATTTTCGCAAGCAGTAAGAAGTAATTGGATCCTCCCCAAAAGAGGTTGGTGGAAATATATTAGAAAAGGCAAACCCGCAAAATATTTTTGCAAAGAGCAAAAAAGTAAGCAGAACGCCAGAAAAGGAAACTATGGAATAATTAGAAAATATGTTAAGAGATGTGAAAACATCGCTATTGAATGACACTCGAGTTCTCAAAGATGAAATAGCAAAGGGTGAAGAAACAGCTGGACATTACAATATCTAAATTAAAAAACAGGTTGAAGAAACATGAAAAAGGAAAACGCCAAAATAATGTAGTCATTAAGGGAATAAAAATACAAAAAGAGGAGTTAAAAGAAGGAGTGGAACAATTTGTCAAAGTTAAACTTAAAATTCACATAACAATGAAATGCAGCTATACCATTAAAGGAAAAGAGGATAAGGAAATCATTGTGGCAAAATTACAACCGTGGGAAATGAACAAGAAAATTATGGAAAGAGAAAAGCAATTAGAAGTGCCAAAATATATATTGATAATAACTTTACTTTTGAAGAAATAAAAATACAAGCAGTAATGAATCTTACACCAATAACAAAAAAAATATGCTGGTTAAGATTAAAAGAAATCTATCAAAAGATAGGCATTATTAATATTCATGCTCCAACTGAAGAGAAAGTAATAGAAACAAAAGAACAGTTTTACAAAATGTTAGATGGAACCTACTATAAAAATCCAAAGTATGAATTGAAAATAGTGCTAGAATACAGCAACGCCAATATAGGAATAGAATTAATATATCAACCGATAATAGGAAACAAAAGAAATGACCAATTATTATTAATAGATTTCACGATGGATAGAAGTATATAGATCCAAATTACCTACTACAAACATAAAAAAAATACATAACAGTGCTTGGGCATCACCTGACGGTAATATGGTGAAACAGATTGATAGATTTGAAGAGAAAATCAAACAACGCATAAGATGTAGGAAGCTACAGAGATCCTGATTTAGATTTAGATCATTTCTTAGTAGTGATAAAGCTTAGACAAATAGTACCAGTTAACGAGACAAACCAAACACATAGAAAGGGATTGAAAAAGATGGATCTAAACTATAAAAGATCAACAGAAGAGCGACTAGATCGTGCAATAGAGATTGTAAATATAAAAGAAAAAGTAAACACAATCAAACAAACCATAAAAGGTGTAGTGATTAACCACGCTCACAAACAACAGCTTAAAAAATACAAATGGTACGATTTTGAATGTGAAAAAGAGGTAAAGGAAATGCAAAAAGCAAGAAATAGAATGGTGCAAAAACCTTAAGAAGCAAACAAATACAGATATAAAGAACAAACAAAGAAATGTAACGAAAAAGAAAATACTAAAATAGATTGCTAGAAGAAATAGAAGAAAAATGTGTGAATGAAGAAATTATACATTTTTATCAAGGACTGAAAAGAATAAAAAGAATAGAAGTGAAAGGAACAAAAGGAATACACCAACAGAAAACAACAATGTGCAAAGACAAACAAATTTAGTGGGAAAACAAAGAAATAACTGAAAGATGGCCATAATATTTCCAGGAATTGCTTAGCAAATAACCAACAAACACCAGATAATGAGCTTCAAGATCTAGAAAATAATGACATGGATGAAGAGCCCCCTATGTACGAGAAAGTAGAAGAAATAATAAAACAGCTGAAAAATAATAGAAATACAGGCTCAGATGAAATACAGGCGAAGATGATCAAGTATGGTGGAGAAAAGTTACAAAAGAAGGTATACGAACTAACACAAGAAATTTGAAAACGAGAAGAAATGCCTAAAACATGGAATGAAGCGATCATTTGTCATATGCAACAAACGCTAGGGAGTATTGTGTGACTCAAAATTAAAAAAACACATAGGTCCGGAAATGCGACTTAACGAAGCTACAGCTTTGAGATGGGTTACGGGAAAAAAATACATATAATAGCTATGAACAGATTGTTTCTGAAACAGCAAATTTCACCCTGTAGGGTCGCTTTACTCGAAAACTACTGCTCTTAGCCTAACCTTTTTAAATGTCTAACCAAAATTAACAAACATTTTGACTGTAAAAAGTTATGTCATAAAACATCCCCATACCCTTGAATAAACTACCCTTTCTGAACCATATACATTTTTTTTTCAATCTAGATATGCCAAATTACACAACATTTTCTTTGTCGGTATTATTTTAATTAAATAAAATCGATACTTGTCTATTACCCATCTCAGAACTGTAGCTCTCTTATGTCCATACAAACTTTTTTTCTTATTCTGAGCCATAGAATACACCCTAGCGTTTATGACATGTTACATTCTGTATTATAATAGCGAGAAACGAAGTTGTGAGAATTATAAAGGCATAGTACTGCTAAATGTAATCTACAAAACTTGAGCCAATTAGTTGTATTAAAAATAAAATAACACCACACACAGGAACTATTGTAGGAAAATACCAATGCGGATATAGGAAGGGAACATCGGTGTTGATAGAACAAATATATGTGCTCAAAAAAATACAGGCTTCAACATACCAACAAAAATTAGCAACTAATTTGCTATTTATATATCTGCAATAAGCATACGACCGCATCAAGAGAAAACAACTACCGTGCAATGATGGAATTGGAAGTACCAGCCAAATTAATTAAACTTGGTAAAATGACCTTAAGAACACGGCAAATATTGTTACAGGTAAAATCGATATTACGCTTCAGGGTGCTGACTGCACAAAATTCTGCCAGCTGGGAAATGAAATAGCGCCTCTCGGCGCCCCGTTATACAGGTAGATTCGTAACTTTTGGCTCAACTGGGGGTTGTGCAACTGTTTGATCGATAAATTAAAAAGACAATTCGGTAATACACAAGCAAAATATATGCCCTACCTACGTTACAAATGTCCCTGCAACAGGAATTTTGCCAGCTGCTCGACGGGAAGGGAGTGGTTCAACTCGATAGGCGTTAAGTTAGGGTGATGTCTTGAGGACTTAGTTAACGATATTAAAAAGGGCGCCACACACTTTAAAATCTACCTAAGAACTCTTCCCTTGACACCTGAAATGGGGGAATAATCTTTCTGCTTGTTCACAACCATGTGCAACGGTCCAGCTTGGCGCCTCCTTTTTACTTTCTCCTGCAAGTCACTAACATCCTTCACCAACGAAAACACAAATGGAACGTCGCATGCAATCACAATGAAAGGCAAGGTTAGTTTAACCTGTTTATATTAACTTTAAATATATTGAGATGAATGCCCACTTTGCATAATAATAGTACATTGGATTTATTTTGAATAATATAAATAAGGGTTTTGACTGTGGTGTTAATGAACTATTTGTGAGATTTTGTAATGCTTAAGAAATAAATTTATGAACAATTTAGAAATAAAATACAGTAATTTGATTTGGGTTAACATTTGACTTTATTAAAAAGGAAGTTTTAGCTATGAGTTGATGTATTAATTTTGAATATGAGAAAATACAAAGAGTTATTTGGTTTTACTTAGAAGATATAATTTATTACTACTTTTGGGATAAGAAGTTAAGTACAAAGTAATAAGATTACAACTGAGAAGTCAAGCTAATATAATATCTTAAAAAAAGTCATTAATAATTAAATGGTATTAGAATCAATTAAAGTTTAATTTTAACATCTAGAATGTAACAGATAGAAAAATTGGAAAAATATAATGTAACTATAGTGAGAGGTAATGAGAAATAGACAACTAATAAAATTGGGAAAATGTAAAGTTAAAATTGTTGTATTACAAGTAAAAATAATAAAATACAGTATTAATATAATGTAATTTTAATGAAAGTGTATGGAAGAGTGTTGGGTAATGATAAAAACTAAAAATTGGAGAATTATTTGAAGCATTAAAAATAGATATCAAAATTGGCAGAAGTGCATGTTATTATAGAAGAGTTGGAGTGAATTACTAAGGTACTAGACATTAAAGAGGGGTGAATCATTGGTTTGACTGGGAGTAAGGAGGTGCAGTCCACAGTGGACATGATGGCTATTGCCCAGTGGAAGATGTTATAGTTGGACCATTGGCATAATTGAGGTCAGTGAGGAGGAGTAGTCTGGTTCAGAGGTGCTTGCTGTTGTCGAGTGTGAGGCTATTGGAGTATTTGGAACATTTGCATAGTTATGTGTCAGTGAGGAGGAGCAGTCCAGTTTGGATAGCTGTCATTGAAAAATTGCATTCCATTGCTGAAGGCAGTAAGTAGCAGAGGAAGGAGTAGGAAGAGAAGATGCAGGTGAAAAAGTGCATTAAATTTATGAGGTGCAGTAAGTAGCAGAGGAAGGAGTAGGAAACGGAGTTGCAGGTGGACAGGTGAAGTGATGCATGAAGATGGAAGGTATGAAGGTATTTGTATAGTTAAAAGTGTTTAAGTAATATCAAATAGAAACATTATAAGAGCGTACTTATTCATTTAAGAGATATTCAGAATATTTAAGTGTAAGGGTATCATGTTGGTTTGATTGTCAGTTTGACATTTGAATGAAGTTGACAGACAGAATTAATCAAAATAATTAATTTTTAATCTAAATATCAATTGATAAAAAATAAAATGAACTAATCTGAGAAAGAGTCAAACGCTAAACCGGAGATAGGTAATAATGTTAATCTGATTAATAAAATATAAAAGGGCATAGTTCTAATATAGGTAGTATGAATTCTAATAAGATCAAGATAACAATATAAAGTACAGTTCATACACTACATTATATACCAAACATGGAATAAATGGTCAAAAGGGTTGTTCCTACTCCTGTATGACGTCACTGGGGGTTCACATTTTGCTAAAGGGAAATAGCTATTGACTCTTGTCAAAACATTTATGTATATGTAGCTTAACTAACTTGAAAACCAAAGTCTATGAATGAATCACGGCGTTATTCAGTGTTTTTGGAGAGCGTCATAATCTGTTTAATTGATCGCACACACTTCAAGCGGTAGTATCGAAATTAGCAACTAATTATTACAACACAGTGCCTGTCTAGGATACTAGCGGTTGCTTGACTGATGTTCGTGGGGCGCCATTGGTTCCGTCGCACAAAAACTTCTGGTAGATTGCAGGTTAAATCGGGAGAAATTTGCGACAGCGTGAAGATGGGCTTCAACAAACAAGGAAGTCATTTACAATTAGGGAAGTGATATTGCATTCTCAAGAAGAGAACAGGAATGCATGCCATGTAACGAAAGTTTCGGCAAACGCTCTTCCCCTAATAAACTGTTGGACACGATGAAATTTCCAGGTTATTCCGCCTACAGCTATTTGAAGACGGCGTCTTCCGATAAAAAAATTCGCGGCCACTTAGTACATAACTTAAACCTTAGAATGGTCACCACCATTTACACGTCACTCAAATTGACAAGCGATCACTCGTTTTGCCCTAGATACTTCTAGTAACTGACTTAAAAAACTTCCGGTCCGTCCGATTTTGACTCGAAAGAAAAGTAGGGAATATCAAGTGATCAAATCGCGATTGGTGTTTTTAAAAGATCCTGTTGGTCAACACGTCGGGATTGGTGAGGCTCCAGCATAGGCGTTAGCAAGATTAGAAAAACTTCCAATGCATTATTCCCAGATCTTAAAAGTGGATTTATGGAGACGTTAATGTCATTAATAGCTTTTTCACGTCTTAGCAGCGCCGGAAACTGCGTCCCAAGAAAGGTCCAGGACCGTCTCTACTGCATTTTCCCTTGCTATGATCCAAACTCATGCCATTTTACATTGGTACAATAAATTTTCATTATGGTAAAGGTAAATGGAGACGTATCATGATAATTTGAGGTAAAAAATAGATTAAGACAGCATTACTCTTCAATACCACACTAGAAAAGATTACAAGAACAAGTGGTATAAATAGGCAAAGAACATTACAGCAAAATAGGTAGTTAAGAGTTACCATGGGTGAAAATAGAGAATACAAGTTTTTAGAAGTAGAACATTTACATATTTGGGAACAATAGTGACAAGAAAACCTGGGAGCAGCGAGGAGATCAGTGCAAGAGTAGCGCCATGAATAGGGATGCACCGATACGGGTTTTTTGGCCGATACCGATATATCGGCCGATACCGATATAATCGAGGCCGATACGCCGATATATCGGCCGATATATTCTCATTACTCTCTCCACTACTTTTTGACTACATGCAAGCACGTGTGCGCCGCTGCTTGCTTGATTCGGGCGGGGTAATCCCCTAAACACGAACTCTAGCTTAGGTTTGCTTATGGAGGTGTCTTCTTGTCATTTCGTTTTAATAACGCAATTTAACACAGTCATTTTTTTCTTGACCTATTAGTTAGTATTGTTAACAATTTCTGATGATGCAAGACCTTGAAATGGCATCGCCTGATCGAATGTTTTTGCTGATGGACCGAGCTCTGTGGACTAGTGGTTACCATGTCTGCTTAGTATTCGAGAGGTCGGGGGTTCGATTCCCTTGGCCGCCTTCTTTGATTCAGGTTTTTAGGTGGTTTTTCTGAGTCAACAGAGTACCTTCTCTGAAGCGAATGTCGGGGCAGTACTTCTCCACCTTTCCTGGCCTCTCTTGCATTCTCCACCCATTCTGAAATATTCCCGTTATTGGCTGAAGAGGGACGCAAGGGGCCCCCAGCTGGGGGAATTTAAATGACCCTGAACCTTTACCTTTTTCTTTCTTGCTGATGCAGTGCATTCGAGAAGCTGGAAGATATTTCGCTGCATGGTGCAACACACTGGATGGAGAGCCTACTGTTTTTACATAATAATTTACAAAAAATGAATTTTCAATATTAGATAGTAGTTATATTTTATACTCCACAATGATTATTTACATTTTATTGTTCATTTATTATAATAAATATTAAAATATTAAATATGCCGATACCGAGTATCGGTATCAGTGCATCCCTAGCCATGAACGATAAGTGCAGTTTTCAATGAAAAACATAATTATAGGGAAAGTGTTTTCACGAGTTACTACAAAATTACGAGTGTATAAAACAATAATAAGACTGGCTGTGACATATGATTATGAAGTGTGGAGTTTAGGAAAACAAGATCAACAAATGCTAAGTGTGTGGGAAAAGGAGATATTAAGGAAGATTTATCGTGGAAGAGTTGAAGGAGAATGGGAAAGAAGGACAAACTAAGAATTAAGAGTACTTTATAATGATGCGAATATAGTTGGGGTCATTAAGCCCATTAGATGACTAGGACAGTTAATACGCATGAGATGAAAGAATACCCCATAAACTATGAAACCCAAATGTAGAAGGAAGACAGTGCAGGAGAAGACCAAAAACACAATGGAAAAACGAATTGCAACATGACTTTAATCAGCTAAAACTCAACAAGTGGTAAAAACTGCAAGATGAAAGAAAATGGTCTAAAATCGTACAACTGTTCGAGTATGGCACATATTAATGCTCAATCATTGACGGATGATTTTTATATTTTGTATTATCATATCTTGTTTGGTCAACATGATATAATTAATTGCTGTGGTGCAGACCTTTTTAAGTGATTAGAGAGATTATAGTATTCATCAAGCTTTGATAAATTGTAAATGAATTAACACTGTAGTTTTTTACAAAATATGAGCGGTCATGGACAGAAAAAATGTTAATAAAACATTCTCTTTGTTAGGCACAATTTGTTTACCACATTGTAGACGGTATCATGCACTTATAGACAATTGCATGCAGTAACTTAGTTCTTCTTTATATTATATGCATGATTTATGTGATTTTTAGTACAGTTAATTAGTGCGCTAATATTTCTATGGGTCGTTTACATTCCTAATTTTTTATTTTTTGCTTTTGTCAAGTAAATTTGTAAAGAAATACAGGTTATTACAGCCATGTCAGATTTTGGGGGAAGTTAAATAGTTACATAACTTTGTAGATCTTACAGCTTTACATTCACTCCACAATTACTTAAAAATAATTCAAATTTCAAATAGTAAGTTATTTTACAAGTTACACTCTTTACAAAAGTATTAGTGAGTTTGGAAAAATTATCAATAGTAATATCCCAAGTGCGTGAGAAATTGCCGATTATTTTCTCAAATACATGAAAAAGCACGTAGCGCTTGAGCGCATTTGAAAAAGTTAGGCAATTTTGCTTGCACAAGAGATAATCGACGGACTATTTTCTATACAGCTATTTGAACACTATCTATTTTTAAATTGAAAAAATTATTTAATATTGACCTACATACAAAACCAAAATCATTTTTAAATTCCAGAATGTATTGGCAATTTGCATTAAACTTCAGCCAAGTTAGCAAGGCGAGCAAAGTAAACAAACACTGAAAATCATGTGATAGAAAGGCGTTCTGTGGTTGGGCGTTTCGAAGAGAAAGTCGAATACCTGCGTATGCGAGCCTTTACACTAGAGGAGGAATGAGCATTGTTTTGTTGTGCGGTAATTTCTTTTACAGCAACATACAACCGCTTACGTAAAATGCGTACCGTGTGAAACTGGTTTAGGCTGCACTGAGAACTGTCAGAATCTTTGTTTACATGGATCGCCTTTGTAATCTGGCTCAAGTTTAGTGGAAAACTATCGAAGTCATTTGCATGTGATTGGCTGAAACTTCTAAATTGTAGCTCTCTGATTAGTTAGCAAAATTTTGAAGGAAATAATCAGTAATATTCAGTACACGTAAACATTTTCTTAAGAAAAAAAGATGTTATAACGTTCAAGTTATCGCAGAAATTGCATTAACACAAAATGGTCAACTGAGTTCAATCATCTCTATCAAAACTACTTTCTGATATATTACGTAGTCAGTGAAGTGTTTTATGACCGACAACAATCTTTTCTCATATTCAAGTGACAATTACCTATTTAAATGCTTACTTGAAGCCTGCAATGTAAATCTGCAAAATTAGGCAAGACACCTGGTCGCTATTGTGCCAGGTAGGTATTATACTTTGAGTTTTGCTGTGGTTCTAAAAGAGGAGAATATTATTCATATTACAAAAACTTTTATTCAGTTGCATGCTGAAATACAGACGTTTGCAAATATTGTTAACGGTACATAATATACTTACGTACCAAACATTGTCGAAAAAAAAGCATTTGTTATCTGGACCTATACGGTTACCGAAAATTGTACAAAATCTACTACATGCATGTAGTGCACCCGATTTATACGTTTGTGACAGACAAATCACACACTAATAAAAGTTTGGCACAATTTGGGTTGTAGGAAATCATCTGACTAACGACTGGTCAATTGTAGATATCTCACTGTTTAATTTTCGCGAATGCTTAATATCAACAACAGTATTAAAACATCGATTAACAATTACGTCGTTGCACACAACTCCGCCATATTAAATCAATCTTTGTCTTGCTGATCTATTCACGTACAAAGGACCTACCTACTCTATAAAAGTAACAAGATATACAAGAAAGACAATCATGAGGCCACTGAAATTCATACTATCGTAATATAGTACGGAGTTCAATGCCTGAAGCATGCATGACCATCATTTTTAAAGAAGTTAATATACTACAATTTAAAATAGGGGAGAGCGGGGTTACTTTGGACACTTTGACTTGAATTAGGTATATTTTCAACAGGACATTTAATAAAATGGCTAATATGTTTACATTTAAAACATTTATTATTTCTTTTAGTATAACACATAGATTCGTGAAGAAAACTTAATCGAAAATATGTAATTGTCCGAAGTTACCCCTCATGTGGGGTTACAATGGACATGGTGAAACAGAATAAATATTAAAAAAAAAGAAACTTAACAATCAGTTGAGCGAACCTAAGCTTACAATAAACTGTATGATTGCAAGTCTAAATTGAAATATATCATATTTGAAAATCTAGGACGCGTATCTTTAAGAGCTTCAGGCAGTTTTATTGCGACATCATCGAAAGGCACGAAATATCTTTCATCTGTTTGTTCAAATCGATAAGAAGGAAAGTGTCGCTTATAAAACTGCACTTCATAACCATTGACAAACGTATCTGTGATTATACCTATAAAATATCTAACGTCGCTCGATTTCTTTCTATAAACTTTAATAATAGCATAGTCGCTTTTCTTAAGCGCTTTTAGGTCATATCCTTCATCATCTGCCCCGAAAATATCAATGTCATCACTGCTGTTATCTTCAGTGCTGTAGTCGTCTTCCTCACTCTCTGATGAACTGACGACTTTCCTTTTCACATTTACAAGTGCGCTTTTTCTCACCTTCTTACCTGCACCAGCTAATAATGCATCTTTTTCGGGAGTATCAGTTGCTATAATTGATTTTTTCTTTGGTCTGCCTCGTGAGTTCTCTTTCTTTGGAGGAGCTTTCAGATATGGCCTTATTACTTCTGGACTGCTAAAGTTTCTTTTGTTTGGCACATTTATTCCTGACGTGGACGGCTCTAGATTTGCTTCTGTTATGTTTGCATCTAACGCAGCACTTTGTGTAATGTCAGGTAGCTCAGAACTTGCTGCATTAGCGTTGATTTGGTCTTCATTCGGAATTCTATCGGTAACTGTAGATGACATATAATCTTGTTCGGTGAAGATATTTCTGTCAAAAGGTGATATACCCGTACATCTGAAGCCAGATTTAATGTTAATAGGGGTTGCGGCCCTATCCCAAGCGATTGAGCACAATTGGGGAAGATCATAAATAGTAAGCGTGAGTCCGGGATGTCCCATCATCCAAGCATCTGCACCTTGATTATAAAATTGTTTAAACGGACCGAAAACTGTTCGATCTAGTGGCTGGGTTTTGTTTGAAGTATGGGGCGGTAGTGTTAACAGCACGATTCCGTTACTCCTGCAGTATTCAATCGACTCAACAGATACATGTGATTCATGATTATCTAATATGAGCAAAATTTTGTTTTCGAAGCTGCACCTTGCATTCTTTACCACGTGTTTCAAAACGTGTATGAAGTTTTCCAGGTCATCCAACCAGATTTATGAACTAGACCAATGGCTCCGGTTTGAGATCGGCCTTGTATCATCTTCATCTCGTCAAATCGCTGTCTTGGGAAAACCCAAACCGGCGGTAAGGCCGTACCGTTTGCACAAATGATCCCCACCTGCGTTACTAACTCTCCTCGTTCCCTCGATGTGACTTGCCCCACCTGGTGCTGACCTTTTGGCGCCACTACTTTCTGGACACGTTGTGTGGTTGTCACCTCTGTCTATAAAAAATGCATAAGTAATAAGTACACTAGTACATAGACAAGTTAATAACAGAATTACCTCATCCAGATTATATATCTGTCCTGGTGCAAATCCGTAGCATTGCATTACTGTCTCCAACTTGTCAAAAAACGATTGTATGTTATGCTTATTGAAACTCGTCATTCTTGCCAAGCTTGTCGCTTCGGGTTTTCTTATTGAAAGGGCGGAATGGCGATGTAGAAATCCTGAGAACCAATCACGACCTGCCATGGCATTCTCATGTCAAGTTTGGGGTATTTTTACTGAATTTTGTACAGCATATTCATACGCAAGCCTTCTCACTGCTTTAGGCAAAAGACCGTAAAACATATATGAACAATTGACTAAATAATCTGCTAATGAAGACTCCATTTCATCTGACTAGCACAACGCTTTCAATTCCTTGGACTTGACATTTCTTAACGTAGTCATACAGTCTCGATTTTTTCACCCCATAAGTTTCGCCACTCTTCCTTATTGATAAATTGCCGTTCACAACGGCTAAAACTGCTTGCTTTAAAGGCGTTTCTGGGAAAGTACGTGCTGTACGTCTTTTGTAGTCACGTGGCATGATGAACCAAATCTAAAAATGAAAAAAAAAGATACATAAAATATGAAGGATACTTTGGACATATAAGGGATAATTCGGACACATCGTCCAAACTATCCCACATAGGAGAATTTTTATAAAAACTGTCTGGAGATACAAGTAGTTGGGATTAAATGAGGAAAATGGCATCGTTAGCTTGGAAAAAAATTATGTCGCTTACCTTCACTGTGAAGAACAAGTTCTTATACAGGGTGCCCGGATTTCGTAGGGACAACATGGGTAACTTTTGTATTTGAAGAGATAGAGAGATGGTTAAATTAGCAAAAAGGTGCAGGTTTGAGAGCTCATTAAGAATCCATCTTCAAATTTTACTTGTCATGGCCCACTTGTCTAAAATTTAAAAAAAAACAAAATCTCCGAATTCCTTTTATATGCCGTAACTTTTTTGTTACTTAAGATATTGAGATGCGATTTGAACTAATTTGAATGGTAATTTAAATACTTTTATTGATACTTGATAAAACCAATTTTATTTGTGTTAATTTTTAGTAATCTAACCTAACCTCAAAATTTTAAATTGGTACCCTGCAATTTTTTTGGCCCTTTTAAGAGAGGATTTTTTTCTGAATGCAGTGATGTATTACATGATATGGAAACTTCTTCAAAATTTTGAAAAACTGAGTTTATTCTTTTTACAGGCAGAAATCACTAGTGCCATGATCACAATAATTTTGTTTTTTATTTATTACGTTATCTGTAAAATTATAGTCTGTTCACTAAACATAAAAACACAAAGTGGCCTTTGATTTCTAAAATTTCATGAGTGTACTTCCAAAATGCATCTTTTGTCTAGGAATGTACTTACAAAAAGTTACTAAAACAAATAGGTTAAGAGTGTGACATTTAATTAGCATCTGTCATAACTACTTTTAAGGATGTTAAACAAATACTGTGTTTGATACTATTGATGTAGCATTTATTAATAAGTATTTTTATTACATTTTATAAAAGTTCAGGCAAGAATTTCCAGAATAGTATGTACTTTGACACTGAATTAATGATATTTATTAATTGTCATTTTAAAATTCAAAGTTACTTTTATGCAGGAATGGAAACCTTTGCAAAACAAAATACAGAATCCCTAGCAGACAAATTTTACGTATATGCCAACTTCAAAAAAATGTATATGTTTTTGTGTTTACTGAATGGACTATATGTTTAGAAACAAAAAGCACTCTTATCATCATACGTGCCTTCCAGTAGTGTCAGTATGTTCCGTATGTTTGACGTATAAGTTCTACGTTCTTGTAGCACTTGACATACGCACAAAATACATCATATTTTCAAAATTTTCCGTTATAAGTTGAAGTAATAACACTCACACTGACAGGCACGTATGATGATAAACCTGCTTTTTGTTTCGAAACATAATTTCACAGATAACGTGATAAACAAAAAACAAAGTTATTGTGATCATAGCACTAGTGATTTCTGCCTGTAAAAAGAATAAACTCAGTTTTTCAAAATTTTGAAGAAGTTTTCACATCATGTAATACATCACTGCATTCAGAAAAAAATCCTCTCTTAAAAGGGCCAAAAAAATTGCAGGGTACCAATTTAAAATTTTGAGGTTAGGTTAGATTACTAAAAATTAACACAAATAAAATTGGTTTTATCAAGTGCCAATAAAAGTATTTAAATTACCATGCAAATTAGTTCAAATCTCACCTCTATATCTTAAGTAACAAAAAAGTTACGGCATATAAAAGAAATTCGGAGATTTTTTTTTTTTTTTTTTTTTAGACAAGTGGGCCATGACAAGTAAAATTTGAAGATGGATTCTTAATGAGGTCTCAAACCTGCACCTTTTTGCTAATTTAACCATCTCTCTATCTCTTCAAATACAAAAGTTACCCATGTTGTCCCTACGAAATCCGGGCACCCTGTATATACATTTCAAACACTTATTCACTAACCTATTGGCTTAAAATTTACTAACAGAAATCGAAAAAACCGTTGCGATTGTAAAAATTCTAAATGGCGAACCGTACGGCACCTCGATCAACGGCACACTAAACGCGAGCTTCCTACGTTCACCGTCGATATATTTTTACCCTTCTACAGCAATTTTTACCGCGAAATTTAAATGCGTCCAGACTATCCCGCTGTCTAAACCATCCCCGCGCTCCCCTAATTAATGGATTATTAGATTTGCATTTGAATCGATAAAAGCCCCTAATTTTTAAGGCTGGTTTGCTGAATGTGTTTATGAATTATTAACATTTTATGTTACGAACATACACCTAATAATACAATATTACATATATGCGATATACATTGCAAAACAAAATATCAATAAGAAAATTAGAATATACATAAGACAAGTAAATATCAAAAATAATATACTGATGGGGCCATAATTATATAACGGGTGTTCATAAACAGTCGTCATCCCAGTAGGTTTTGACTTCAGAAACGTATGTCTATTAAAATTGAGAAAAAATGCGCTATGACAGTACTCAATGACGTTTCATTGTGTTGTACGAATTAATCAAAGACATGACATTTTGTTTTTTAAGGCAACTGGGATGACGACTGTTTATGAACATCCGTTATATAACAGCAATGAGATAGCATGAACAAGCAAATAGAACGCTTGAGTAAGAAAGAGGTGGCCATACAAAAAAATTATATTAGTAGGCATGTTTAGTTGACAAATGTCATAATTAAATTAAGAGTCAAGCCTTCTCGAATATTTGCTACTATGTTTATCTCTTTCTTACTCATGCAATACGTGTTATCTTCTTGTTCATGTTATCTTATTGCTGTTATATATAATTGTGGCCCCATCGGTATAGCAGTAAAGATAACCTGGTATCAAAGTGATTCTTCCATTTTAATTGTTAATTATGAAAAAAATTGCTGGTAATAGTAATTTTTAAGAACAGTTTTAAATGTAATGAAAGATGTATTAAATATATTATTTATAGCGTCAGAATCTGTAATTTAGTACAAATGAGCATTCTAACAATAATAGGCGAGTATTTGCACAGGTTTGTTTAGGAGGGTGATATACAGGGTGTTAATGAATTGCAGGGTTTAAAGTATACATGAAAACAATTTTTTTGTTATTAACTGTATGGTCAAAGGTGTTTCCTTTCAGGGATAGAGCTTCTCAAAGATACTTTAAGAAGCGCCTAAATGTAGGCAACCCAAATTGCATTTTCAATTATTTTGCATAGGTCACACGGAACTTTGGAAAAAACAAGATCTAGACAGACATGCATTCAAATAACGTCAATTTTGACACAATTCGATATTTTTTTACTTTTCTTGTATTCGTTTCTTTCTGTGCCTTTTATAATTGGTTTTTTCGTTCTGTGATTTTTTCATAATTCTTTTCGTCGTTAATTTCGTTCTGTGTTTTGTATTTTTGTGTTATGGCGAATTATACTTTTGCCGAACAGCATGACATGATGTTCATGTATGAAACCGCTTGGGGTAACGCACGCGAAGCTGCTCGCCTGTACCATATTTTTCGAATAGGAATCAGCTATCGCCCAAGGCCTTTAGTGTAGTTTCACGTCGTCTGCGGGAGGAAGGTAGGTACATTCGTTATCAACAGACACAACTGTGGAGCTACCAGAACAAGGCGAAATGTGAATTTTGAGGAAGAAGTTTTGGAGAGAGTGACTGAAATCCATCTACTAGTTCAAGAGCCATAGCTCATGAAATGGGAGTGAACAGATCGATAACTAAACAGATAAAAAAGAAGACAAACAACTGGAACTATAAAAAACGCCTCCAGCTATATATAGCCACATATAACGTACAGTCACTGGCGTCAGAAGAACGACTTATTGAATTAGAAGAAGAAATAGAAAAAATAAAATGGCATGTACTAGGTATCTCTGAAATTAGGAGAAGAGGTGAAGACTGTCTGGAACTCAAAAGTGGACATGTATTTTACTATAAAGGTAACGCCGAGACATCTGTGGGCGGCATAGGCTTCCTTATAAATAAGAACATAAAGGATAATATAATAAACATCCATAGCATATCAAATAGAGTAGTATACATAATACTGCACTTAAATGACAGGTACAAGATGAAAATAGTACAAGCATACGCGCCGACGAGTACAGCCGATGAAGAGGATATCGAAGAATTTTATGATGATTTGAATATGGCTTTGGAACAAAACAAAACACATTTCACGATACTAATAGGAGACTGGAACGCTAAGCTTGGAAGAAAGAAAGAAGATGAAGAGATATGTATGGGAGATTTCGGAATAGGCAAAAGAAATCCAAGGGGAGAAAAGCTAATAGATTTCTTGTTACAGAACCATCTGTTTGTAATGAATAGCTTCTTTGAAAAGAAGATACAAAATAAATGGACCTGGAAGAGCCCGGATGGCCGATATAAAAATGAAATTGACTTGATAATCAGTAACCAAAAATATATAGTACATGATGTATCCGTACTGAATATGATTTCAGTGGGAAGTGACCACCGTTTAGTTAGGGCAAAAGTCAGCATAAATACCCAAATAGAAAGATTAAAGTTAGTAAACAGCAGAAAATATAAAGTCATAGACTTAAATATACTGAAATCAGAAAGTGAAAAATATCAAACTGAACTAAACAAGGAACTAAGTAAAATAAAAGAAGAAACAAATACAGTAGAAGAGATGAACAAACAGATCAACCAAGCCATCCATGCAGCCATAGCAAAAATTGAAATACCAAAGAAAATGAAAGAAGGTAGACTAAGCGATAGCACTAAAAAACTAATGACGAAAAGAAGCAAATTGAGATCGGAACAAAAATGGGATACTCCAGAATACTCAGAACTGGAAAAGCAAATTAAGAAAGCTGTAAGGAAAGACAATCAAGAGTATCGAGAAAAACAGGTAAATAAAATAATTGAAGAACATGGTAACATGAAGGTCTTACGAAGGAACATGGAAATAGGAAAAAGGAAAATAATAAAAATAAAAAAACCAGACGGAGAAATAACCACAGATAAGCAAGAGATTTTAAATGTAATTGAAAATTTTTACACAGAACTGTACAAAACAAATGCACCACCAAGGAAAAGCACAGACCCAAGGAAAAGAGAAATTATGAATGTAGGTTCGGAGGACATCCCGGATATAACCATACAAGAAGTAAAATATGCTTTGAAACAAATGAAGACGCGGAAGTCTCCAGGAGACGATCGAATAATAAGCGAATATCTAAAAAACGGTGGAGACCAGCTACTGAGTAAAATTAGTAACTTATTAAATACCTGTTTATCTAAAAGTGACATTCCCGACGACTGGAGCAACGCGGAGGTTATCCTAATACCTAAAAAAGGAGACAAACAGGAGCTGAAAAATTACAGGCCCATTAGCCTCCTCTCACATACATATAAATTACTCAGTCGGATAATTACAAATAGATTGACAAATAAACTCGACAGCTATCAACCAATCGAACAGGCTGGCTTCAGGAAAGGGTATGGCACCAATGACCATCTCCAAACTATCAAATTAATAATAGAAAAATGCCACGAATACAAACTGCCACTAGTGCTAGCCTTTATCGATTATGAAAAAGCATTCGACACTATAGAGCATAAACCAATACTAGATGCCTTAGACGACTGTCGTATTGATTCTCGTTACTCAAAATTAATTCAGAGCATTTATCAGAAGGCAACCCTTCAAGTGAAAATGGATAATAAAACAAATAAAATTAAAATTGAAAGGGGTGTGAGACAAGGGGACGTTTTATCCCCAAAATTATTCACTCTGGGCTTAGAAAACGTTTTCAAAGAAATGAATTGGCGAGACAAGGGAATCAGTATTGATGGAGAAAATTTCACCAACCTCAGATACGCGGACGATATAGTGTTATTTGCTGAAAGCATGGAAGAGTTAGAGGACACGATAAAACAGCTAAACAAGGAATCAAAGAAGATTGGTTTGAAAATGAATACTCTCAAAACAAAGATCATGTCTAACGTTCCTTCAGACAGAGAAATTGAGCTAGACGGGGAAATTTTAGAAAAGACAACCGCGTATATATATCTCGGTCACACAATACTTATGGGAAAAGAGAACCAGGAAGGGGAGATATATAGAAGAATAAAGTTAGCATGGGCAGCTTTTGGGAAGCTCAGCTATGTCCTGAAGTCATCAAAGTTCCCCATAAGATCAAGAGCTAGAATATATGACGCATGTGTACTACCTGTCTTAACCTACGGGATTGAGACGGCGACTTTCACAAAAAGAAACATAAATAAGCTGAAGGTGGCGCAAAGGAGTATGGAAAGAAGAATGTTGGGCATAAAGTTGAGAGACAAAGTAAAAAACACTGAAATCCGGAAGAGAACAGGGATAACAGACGTGGGACAACGAGCGGCAAAGTTGAAGTGGAGCTGGGCCGGTCACATCGTGCGACAAGAACGAGAAAGATGGGCAGGTAAAATTCTAGACTGGCGACCAAGGACGAGTAAAAGAGGCGTAGGACGACCGCCCCTAAGATGGAGCGATGATATTGTGCATGTGGCAGGGAAAAAATGGAGACAACTTGCTAGAGATCGAGATAAATGGAAAACAAAAGGGGAGGACTATATCCAGAAATGGATGAACGTCTGATCGAAGAAGAAGTTCAAGAGCCATAGCTCATGAAATGGGAGTGAACCATGTTTCACTATGGGAGGTACTTCATGAGCAGCAGCTACATCCGTACCATCCACAGAAGGTACAAGCCATGGTTCAAGAAGATTTTCTCAGAAGGGTAGAATTTTTCCAGAAATGTCTGCGGCGATGTAATGAGGATCCAGAACTCCAAGTAAATGTTCTGTTTAGTGACGAAAGAAGGAATATTCAACAGTAGAAACAGCCACATTTAGGACGATGAAAATCCCCATGCTGTGGTTCAAAAAGTATACCAGCAAATATTTTCAGTGAAAATTTGGGCCGGGATCGTTGGCGATAGACTCATTGGACCATATCTGCTACCCCAAAGGTTACGACGAGCAATTTATTTAAATTTCTGGCGCCATGTCCTGCGATCAAAATTAGGCGTAATATGCCGCTATACTAATGAATGACACAAATCAAGCCCGCGAGCGGACCCCACTAACAAAAACATTAGTAACCTCGTCACTTGCCAGGCACTGTCTATCTTCGAAGCAACACAATTAAAGCAGTCTCAGATTAATTACCAGAATATACCGCTTCCGCACCCGAACGATGCGGGCGAGGGACGGAAACACAAACACGGTATGTCGACTTGCTCTGCCACAGGCCCCGGACTGAATGCCGAAGCTAACAACGGAGCTTCGTGCTCAAATTCCTGTCCCCATATGCGACCAATCGGAAGCCAAGGTCTCCGCGTCATGACGCCGCAGCTGTCTCGGTTCGAGAGAAATCGACAGATGCTTTTTCACTTGCTTTCATTGAATAAATTTTAAATGACTTCAAAATAGACGTTCTCACAATTGAAGGACACGCAGTTCAAGATTCGTATAGTGTAGGTTGCCTGGTAAGTGTGTGGTAGTTGTGAATGCCCTCACTACTTATACGTCACGCGTAAGGCGATTTGTAACGCGTGTCTAGTGTCTAGTCTACGGCTCTACAGTTTTGTACAGGTTCTTCAGTGTAACTTTTTGAGTTTCTCATGATTTGAGTTAATTTTTAAACTCGACAGAATACCGACGCACTACGTACAGGTATTGTTTTGTGATTACAGTGCAGTGTGAAGTCGAGAGATTTATATACCTACCTGTTTGTAAAAAACATTTTATTTTAGTTTGGCTTAAATATGGTAGACAATAACTGCACCGTGGCTATCTGTAAAAAGAAGAAAAGTTTGGAAAAAGCACAAAATAAAATATCCGATTTAAAAAAATTGAGTATTTGAGCTGGAAACCAAAATTATAAATCAAACGCCTAATATCGATATTACTCTCACCACAAACATAACTGAAGTTTCCTCCAATTTTTAAACTCCGAATCAAGTAAGGATTCTATTGAAGAAACAAACCAAGGCAATAGGAAATAGCAAGAGAGTTCACAATACGATATTTCAATCAACGCTGCTACAGATACTTGCGTGAAGCGTGAAGTCAAAGAAACATTTAGTGGACTATGTTGTATAGGAAAGAAAATCCTTGCAGGTGTTCCAAAAAGGAATTATTATTTCCTGCATATCTATGCAAGCACTACATACCAAATTAGTCGAAAAGTTCAAAATCTCTTACATTTTGACGCATATATTAAATCAAGGTTATTTGGACTTTTTTTCGCATGTAGGCATTTTTGTATTAAACGTAAAATTCTAACGGTGCTGCTGGGAGCCTCTCAGTTTTCCGTTATTTGGAAAATTCCTGATTGCTAGCTCGCCTTGGAATTTAATGGACTGTATGGATTTATTTCTTCACTGAATTATACACACGTTGAAAGCAAGGGAAGTAATTTATTGCCATAAATTAACACACAAACATTTGAACATTTACAAAGAATTAGCTTTCGCGGTGCGGACCGGTTCGCGTGCTGCCACGTTGACAGAAGGAACGTAAGTAAGTTTTTAGAATCGGAAGCCCGCCCGGCAGTCTACTGCGCACAGTATGAATTCAGAATGCAAGAGAGGCGGCAAAAGTTTATAAAGTCCTTAACATACCGCCCGCCTTGGAAAGGGTAACCTTTCAAATAAAACAGTAAAGAGTTGACATGTAACAGCTAGAGTAAAACATGTAACATGAACACACATATATACAAAGCATAATAGTACATGGATCTTAATCGAGTACAAGAAAACCCGAACAATGGGGAGCCAAAAGGCCTTACGAACACTGCGCTGAACGCTAACGCACTAGTTCACAACACTAGGTAGCGGGCACAATTTGGCGAAGGATCGTTTCACTATTCCTGACACAGTGTTCACTGACGCCACACGCGTAACGCCGTCAAGGCCAGGGTGCAGCTCGGTGACCCGGCCTAACCTCCACTTCAGAGGGGGTAGATTGTCATCCTTGATGAGGACCATGGAACCAGGCTGGAGGTCCGAAAGATGCGTGCGCCATTTGGTGCGCTGTTGGAGTTCCGAGATGTACTCTTTACTCCATCTCTTCCACACATTCTGGTGAAGTTGTTGTATTCTCTGGTATTTAGACAGCCGAGACTCAGCTATCTCAGTAACGTTGGGATCAGGCAGTGACACCAACGGACGGCCAATCAGGAAATGAGCAGGAGTCAAAGGCTGAAGGTCGTTTGGATCAGAGGACAAAGGAGACAGGGGTCGGGAGTTTAAGGTCGCTTCCACCTGTGCTAGCAAAGTGCAAAATTCATCGTAATTTAGACTAGCGTTACCTATAACGCGCCGTATGTGATGTTTGGAGGACTTAATTCCGGCCTCCCACAATCCGCCAAAGTGGGGACTGTGCGCGGGTATAAAATGCCAAGCTACTCCGTCGCTCGCGACTGATTCGGAAATAGAAGGGTTTTGTTCCGCAAGAAAATTGCCTAATTCGATTAACTCGGAATTAGCGCCTACAAAGTTAGTGCCATTGTCAGAATAGACATGGAGCGGTTTGCCTCGACGAGCCACAAACCGGCGAAAAGCCATTAAGAAGGTTTCAGTAGAAATATCAGCGACCAATTCAAGGTGCACTGCCTTTGTGACAAAACAATAAGCTGTAACTCGTTGTAAGCGAGCGAAGCTTGAATACTGATTGAACGGAAATGGTTCAACAGAGGTTACAGGAAGACTCTGAACTTCTTTTTTGAATTCTGGAAGCTCAGCACGAACATGTTTGGAAGCTTCGCTTAGCCAGGTGGGACCATGCCACCAAAGGCTTAACAGACCCAGCGGGTCAAATATCTGCGATCTTTCAGACAAGATGCTACGCTTGGTAGCCTCACCACTTGTAGAATTTGAAATATGGGATATTTCAGACAAGCTGCTACGATTGGTAGCCTTACCACTTGTAGAATCTGAAATATTGAACATGGAAGTAGGCCAAGATGCCTCACTTTCGCTTAGCCAGGTGGGACCGTGCCACCAAAGGCTTGACAGACCCAGCGGGTCAAATATCTGGGAAATTTCAGACAAGCTGCTACGATTGGTAGCCTTACTACTTATAGAATCTGAAATCTGGGATATTTCAGGCAAGATGCTACGCGTGGTAGCCTTACTACTTGCAGAATCTGAAATATTCTCTACTGATAAGAATCTTTTCTGAGCGATTTGCAATGAATCACCCAATACCTCTACAGGTTTCTTGAAAGGGATAGAGACAACGAATCGACCATTCGCTTCTCGTTGCGTATTTTGCACGAAATGTGCCTCACAGGCGTTCTCTTCATTTGTGCGGACCTTTTCCTCTGGGTAATGTTCGAGTTGCCAAAACCTAGCAATGGGATCAGAAGCATCCTCGATCGTGCTAAGATTGCACTGTACAGGGTACGCAGAAGGGGGGCCTGTAGGGCCAGAAACAATCCAACCAAAACGAGTTTTTTGGAGGATGGGAAGATTTGGGCCTAGACCAATTTGTCCAATACAAAGGAGCTGCCAGAAAATGGGCGAACCAATCAGAATGTCGATGGTGCCCGGTTGGTCGTAGGACAGATCTGATAACTTGATGTTATCAGGAACCTTGAAACTGTTTCGCTGGACGCGAAAACTTGGGGTTGTACCTGTAATCTCATCGAGAACAAGACAGGATAGACCAATACTGTATGAGGTGTGAGGGGCTTGCAGCTTGATATCACACCTAGCCTTGATTTGAGAAGTAGCTTTACTTAAGCCAGAAACAGTAACGTTGACTTCGCGAGTTGGAAGCTTCAACCTTTTACACAAATCTGAACGTATGAAGTTCGATTGGGAACCGGAATCCAGCAGGATTCGCACAACATGAGGCGTACCATCATCAGCGATGAGTTTAGCGGTAGCCGTAGGTAAGAGTACCTGCAAAGCATTCGAACAGAATGTCGAAATCGATTGGTTTAGTTCAACAGGGGTTTCTGCCGACATCGCAGATCCTGGTTGACTAGAAGAAGCATTTTGAGGTTTGTCCTCATGAAGAAGGGTGTTGTGCCTTGATTTGCACTTTCTACACGTATATTTGGAGCTACAGCGGCTCGAAAGGTGACCCTGAGTTAGGCAATTAAAGCATACACGGAGCTCTTTTGCCTTTGAATTTCTGTCAAGAGAAGACAGCTTGACAAACTTATCGCATTTGTACAAGGGATGAGATCCTTTACAAAGTGGACACGAAGGGGTACCTGACACAAATGATTTCGAATGTACCTTGGAAGACTTTTCGGGTACAAGCTTAACATTTTTTACTTCCAGAGTTTCTAGAAGATTTGCTGTGTTTTGTAAAAATTCCTTGAACTCGTCAAGATTAGGCAGATCAGAACTTGACCGGTTTCTAAGGACCTCCCATTCACGGAATGTCGTGGGGTCCAGTTTTTTAGAAACGACATAAATGATAACAACATCAAGAAGCTCGCTTTCGGTAGCTAATGATTTGATTGCTGTAAAATGTTTGAATAACATATCGCTAATCGTACGTAATTTAGTTGCAGATTCCTTACTGCACGATTCAAGTTCGAATATATCATTGAGGTGGTTATGAATCAGAATTTTTGGGTCATTGTAACGATTACACAATGCATCCCAAGCTAGAATGTAATTACTCGCAGTAAACTCTAAACTTTTTATAATTTGGCTTGCATCACCCTGTAAACTAGCCTTTAAGTAATGCAGCTTTTGAATATTAGTTAGCGCTTGATTCTCATGAATTAAACTAATAAAAATCTCACGAAATTCCAACCATTCTGACACGTTCCCTGAATATTTGGGAATCGAAATGGTAGGAAGGCGTACAGCTCGATTATTGCAATGCGAACTGCAATTTGAATGCGTTGATCTCATGCTACCATTAGGAGATCCAGAACGATCTGGTGCAACATCAGACTGCTTGTTGTATTCATTAATCAAATATTTAGCTTGTGAGATTGCAAAATAATAAGAATCTTCAAATTCTACTTGATGTTGCATTTCAGATTCTACATCCTTACTGGTTTCTAAAATTTGCTCATGAACCGCATAATATTCTGATAACAAGGTGGCTGTATCATTCAATCTTTCTTGCAATTGAATAATCTGAGCGCTAGATAAGAATTGATCTTCATCGTGAATTGTTTGCAAAGATTGCACGTAATTTGCGAAGCGCGTAAGCTTGCCTTTGATAGAGCCTCGTACTCTTACAAGTGGATCCATAATTGTTGAAATTAAAACAATTTAGCAGATAGAACTAACTCTCGTACGCCCCTGGTACGGAATTTTGTTTACAACGCAAGACAGCTTTGATAACGACGCGAGAATCTTGGCGCTAACGACGCAGAAAACGACCCTGGTACAACGCGAGATTATTAACTTGTGACTAAATTGTACTCGCGCACAACGAAATAGCTTGGCATTTCACGCAATTAAAATGTTTATATGACTCATAAACCATTTGTTTACGCAATAATATGCAGCTGAAATTATGCACATGCATAACACAGATGATGAACAAATTCATGCATAGGAAATCACAAAAAAGGGAACTTAGGCTTACATTGATATTGTTGCATGTGCCGCCTTTTTCGTTTCTGTGGTTTGAACTGCCGTCTCGTCTGCAGCTGGCCGCTGCCTCCACACCTGCACGAATTTGGTTTTCTCGCTCTCACGCTGCTAGCACCGTATGCTGTCTTCCTTCCTCTCGTTCCTCTCGTTAGGGACGAATTTGACACGATTGAAACTGCGTGTTGCACTTACTTGCCTTGTACAACTGCGAATTTAGGCTGCTTTTCCGGGCCGATGGACCATGCGGCTCGAAGGAACAATGTTGGGAGCCTCTCAGTTTTCCGTTATTTGGAAAATTCCTGATTGCTAGCTCGCCTTGGAATTTAATGGACTGTATGGATTTATTTCTTCACTGAATTATACACACGTTGAAAGCAAGGGAAGTAATTTATTGCCATAAATTAACACACAAACATTTGAACATTTACAAAGAATTAGCTTTCGCGGTGCGGACCGGTTTGCGTGCTGCCACGTTGACAGAAGGAACGTAAGTAAGTTTTTAGAATCGGAAGCCCGCCCGGCAGTCTACTGCGCACAGTATGAATTCAGAATGCAAGAGAGGCGGCAAAAGTTTATAAAGTCCTTAACAGGTGCATTCAAATTATTTTCCTCTTCTATATAAGGCCTAGAGGTAGTTTACACGATCATCCATCCCCACTTGATGCTCTTTACAGAGTTAGAATGATACTCTTGACAAAAAAATGCAGGCATCGTCCAATCAAACACCAATTTCTAACATCATGAGGATTTAGACTCCGAGCAATATGTTGTTGTCGCCAGTGCTTTTAAGCAAGCTAAAATTACTAAACTGCAGCTGCCCGAAACACCCCTGGCATCAACAGAAAATAATAAATTTTCAAATACTGAAACTTCATCAGCGAATGCCTCAATAGCAACTATTTCAAAGAAATCAGAAAAGGACGGTCTAACTTCTATTTCTGGGCATCTTGCAAGAAAACCCAATCCCATAAATATGCATTCATACAGTATGCCGTCATAGGTGCAAAGTTTGTCATTTGGTGGTCTCACTCAGCCTTTTCAAATTCTTGACTAGAATCGGTTAAAATGCTAGAAAAACGTTTTATAAGGCTTCATAAGAATTATTTTAAATTTAAGTATAACATAATTGGAAGAACTGAGACAATTTTAGCAAAATCAGTTCCGGGAGATGAGAAGAAAGACTTGCAAGAAATAAAAAAAATAATTATAGAATAATTTAGTAGGTGTAATAAAGCATATACCTAAGCATACTATTTTTATTTTGTGTTCTTAAATAAATTATATTATGTATTAACGTCGTTGCATTACTTATTAGGTGCTTATTATATTAAATTTGAAATGTCTACCTTTATTACCTAAATTACGTAATTCCATTTAATATATCCTATGCACATAAATTGAGTATAATTTAAATCAAACAAGCTCTTGTAACTTACTATCTGGCCCGCCTCAACACATTTTAAAAACCAGAACAACTCATGCAACGATTGAAAGAACAGCTGATTTTGAAGAATTTATTATGCGCAAAATGTTGTAGAAATATTTAAACTCCCACTTCGCTCATTCTTCTGGGTGACGCGTCGCATGCAGCGCTCTGATTGGTCGAAACTTACCAGGCAACCTACACTGTACGAATGCAATGTAGAGATTGGTGCGATGCGCTAAACCTTAAGATGTAGCCAAAAGCCATGTTCGCGCCTGAATTGTTATTTAATGCAAGAAGCTAAAGGGTTATAAAATGAAATATTACTGACGCTGACCCGATATACAGGCAGACTCGCCAAATATGTACCAGAACTGTTCTAAATGGTTATTGAATTATCCGAATTAAGGAAAAATAGAAAATGGCCTGACAATTTATTAACCAAAAAGTTTTGTTTTCATGTACACTTTAAGCCCTAGAAGTTTGTCCCTGCAATTCATTAACACCCTGTATACAGTGTGTCACGAGGACTTGTCTTGTAATCCAGAATCTAAAGACTGAAAAGGGGTGGCAAGTAAAAACATTCGATGCGGTTATTTAATAGTTGAAATATGAACAGTATATCTATAATTTCCCAGCGATAACAAAGTTTAATGACTTGAAATTCTCGTCTCACATTTTGGTATAAGGAAAAATCAGGATATCTACCGTCTTTCTTGCAGCAAATCAATTTTTCCGCCAATCATACTAGAATTGACACATTATTGATAAAATTTTGTTGAGCAAAGTCAAACATTTCATTACATCAGCCGGTGCTAGGTAATTTACAATAAAACTGTACAATAATATTCCCGTTTTAGGCCGGGAATATTTTTCGAAATTTTCCTAATTTTTTTAATTACTCGTATCGATCGGCGGAAAAATAGTATGTGTATCTTGGACATAAAACAACATTCCCAGACTCCTGTGTTGTTGGGCTTGGCATTCCTCTCACCCAACAATATTTACAGTCGTCCGGGAATGTTACTCGTTTCGTCCTGCAATGCTTCCTGGTATATTCATTTAATCTTAGCATTAATTAATTGTGCCCTTATAAATGCTAGTTTCTGACTGGGCCTAGGTTCGATTTATTTATACCTTGACTGATTGAAAGTATACCAAAGAACAGGAATTACATTTATTCAACCCTATGTACATTTGTAAAATAATTAAATAAATAATATTCATAACTATGTATAAAGACAATTCTATTTGACTTAATTCTTCGGTCTGATACCGGGAAGGTAGACAACTTTAATTGCCTGGGAGTTCGTCCGGGATCCTCGAAATGGGCGGTCGCTAGAACCAACAGGGGATTTGGGCTAGCGTTGGTAGCTCTCTCTCTAGTCGTTTTTCCTCGTTGTCGAGGAATCGTGATTTATATATCATTTGCATAGCATATCACTTCCTAGTTTCCATATTAATTGGCCCTTTTGATTGTTTCTCGCCATCGTTCTCGGTTTTCGGCATTCCTTATGTTTTCTTCAAGTGGAGCACCTGTGGCTTCCTTAATCTGATCGATCCATCGTTTCGGTGATCTCCCACGAAGTCGCTTTCCTTCTACTTTCCCTTGGATCATCAGCTTTTTCAGATTATTGTTGTCTCTGGTAACGTGACCGAAATATTGTAATATTCTTCTTTGGATGATGGTAGCCAGTCTCATTGGTATCTTTATTTCTGCCATGATACTTTCATTGGTGCGATGGGTTGTCCATGGTATGCGTAGCATTCTTCTCCAGCACCACATTTCGAAGGCATTGATTTTCTTTTTGTTTAGTTCTTTTAAGGTCCATGATTCTGAAGCATATAATACGATGGAAAAGACCAGCGTTTGCATTATTTTGACTTTAGTAGTAATAGCGATATCCCTGTCTTTCCATATCTTATTCAGCTTCGTTGTTGCCGATCTGCCTAAGTTTATCCGTCTATTGATCTCTTTGGTGCTGGTCCCTTTCTTACTAGTGATAAGTGATCCCAAGTAGTTGAATTTTTCTACAAGTTCTATACCTTGAAACGGTTGTATATTTTCTGGATTGTCCGTACATTGGATCACCATGATTTTTGTTTTGGTTTTATTTAGTTTTAGTCCATAGTTTTCGCTTTCACGTTCTGTTCTTTGCAAAAGTTCTAGTAGTTTTGCTTTGTCTTTTGCTATTAGAGTTGTATCGTCGGCATAGCGCAGATTCGATAGCCTTGTGCCTCCAATATTGACGCCCCCGTTCCAGTTATCGAGTACTTTTCTCATTATCGTTTCTCCATAAATATTGAAAAGTAGGGGAGATAGCATGCATCCTTGACGTATGCCTTTTTCTAGTGAGAATTTATTAGTTGTTTTGTCGTTTATCTTTAGCCTTCCTGTTCCATTCTCATAAAATTTGTTTAATTAGAATTATTAGATGTTCCAGTACACCCATATCAAGAAGCGTTTCCCATAGTTTAGACCAGTAGACATAGTCAAAAGCTTTACTGTAATCAATGAAGTATAGGAAGGTTGTGGTGTTGAATTCCCTAGTTTTCTCGATGAGTTGGCGTAGATTTAATATTTGATCACGGGTGCCTCTACCTTTGATGAACCCTGCTTGTTCAAGTGGTATTTGTCTGTCCAAGATATTCCGTAATCTTTCATGGATTATATATAGCAATATTTTGCTGGCGTGTGATATAAGGGTTATTGTGCCGTAGTTTTCGCATTTCCGTGTGGATCCCTTTTTGTGAAAAGTAATGAGGTTAGATTGTGTCCAGTCGGTGGGCCATTGCCCTGTTTTCCATATAGTATTACAAAGTTTGGTTAAGAGGAGAATACCCCTCTCTCCTAGTGTTTTCAATATTTCTGCATTGATGTCATCTTCCCCTGGAGCTTTGTTATTGCAAAGTCTTTTTTATCGCATGTTCTACTTCCATTCTAATTATGTTTGGCTCACGTTCTATTGCGTTAATGTCCAACAAGTTCGTCAGCTCTGTCTTCTTTGAAGAGTTTTTTTGCAGTATTCTTCCCATCGGTTTACGCCATCTTCATTATCAATGGTCCACGTTTTTGGTTTAAATTTTCTGGTAATTTGTTTAATTTTTCGGAATAAATCTCCACTGTTATTGGTCATCCTATGTTCTTCAATCTCTGCACAGATTTTGCCTAGATACTCATTTTTGTCTCTTCTGCAGCTTCTTTGTATATCTTTATTGAGTTGCCGATACTTTTGTCGGAGTTGTTCTGTCGTAATACCCTTTTGTTTAAGTTTTTTACGTTCTTGAATCAGTTCCATAGTGGGATTTTTCATCCACTGCTTTTTTGGGTGGTAGTTTGCAGTATTCTGCATGTGTTCCGTTATTGACTCTTTTTTAACATTCTTTAGGATGGTTTTTACCGTATCCTATATTTTGTCAGCCTGATTAGGTATTTTTTCAATTTGTATTGCTTGTAGTTTCGCGTTGACCTTTCGTTCATACGTTGTTGTCATTTGTGCATTTAGTTTTGGTTGGTACGTTAATGGGTGGGTTCTTTTCAGGCGTATTTTCAGATCAGTGACTAACAATTGGTGATCTGAACCACATTCTCTACCAGGATATATTTTGTTATCGTGAGCGGAGGTTTTCCATCTTGTATTGATAAGAGCATAGTCAATTTGATTCCTGTATCGATCGCCAGGCGATTTACACGTATATTGTCTCCTTATATGGTGTTGGAAAAGGATATTAAAGATAGTAAATTGGTGTTCTATGCAAAACTGTAGAAGTTTTTCACCGCTTTCGTTTCTGTTGCCAATCCCATGTTGGCCAACATATTGTTTTAGGGTATCATCGTTTGATGTGCCAATTTTGGCGTTAAAGTCACCTTGTATCAGAGTTATTTCTCGTTTTGGGATACAATTTACTGTTTCTTCTAGTTGATCATAGAAGGTTTTGATGTTGTTCCACGCTTACACGCACTCCCACATCACTTATGCTTGCCAATTGAACGAAAATACATTATGACGACTTAACGACTGAATGAAGGTAGGTCATATTCCAAAGCATTAATTAATGTATAAAACTTCTGTGCATGTCTTTGTCTTTTAGCGTGCAATTCAAAATATTGTATATTGAAACGCTACTGGAATTTAATTTAAGGCATACGTAACATATTTACATTTTTCTACGTTAAAATAAAGTTTATTTAGAGTACTCCATTGAACTGTAATGATTTATGGATTCTATTTGTTAAAAAAACTCATTCGCAGCATGCCATGATCAAATTGAATTTGCCGTAACTTGGTACATACCCATTGAAGCAAATGAAATACCATAAGTCAGAGAAAACTAAATTATATCTTGACCTTGAACTATTTTCCTAAAAATATACAAACCCCTTAACAAAAAAAAATTTTATTTACAAGTATTAAACAATACCGTTATTATTTTGTGATTATTTGTCAATTATGATATATATTATTAACTAAAATCACAATGCCTCTTGTTTGTATCTCATAATTACATCGATACCGCCATAAATGCATCGATACCACCATAATTATATCGCTAATACGGCTTAATGTGCATATAATCAAACAAGCCATAAACTGCTTTTTCTAGTTAACAGTTATCAGTCTGTCAGTTAAAAAATAATAATTGTCACTTTTTTCGTCTAAAACCTAACATGGAAAACGATAGCGACAATAGTGATAAACTGTGCTGTACTCCCCCTGAAGTACGCGAAGCCGCCAAACAAGCTACACAAAATTTACTCCCAGAAAGGTCGAAGAAAACTTATGATATCGCATACAAAAATGTTATGGAACGGAGGTTAAAATAAAGTAGTTTTAAATAAAATAGCGTATTTCACTCGCATGTAATAGCTATTATTACACTCAGATGGCTTAAAAAACTCGCTCGTTATTTAAACGCCATCCTCGTATGATAATAGCATCCATTATATGCTCGTATAATAAATATACTATTATTGACCATTATGATCATTCTCCTTAGCATAGAATTTCGGCTTAGGCCGCGTAGTATTTGTATATGAACACCCAGCATTTTCTGGCTTAATGTGCCTTGCACCTTGTGAAGTCGAGCAAAAACCCGCGCGATGGCCATGCTCTTTGGTGGCTCGTGTTGTTTGAGTATCTTGAGAACGAGGATACTTAGGCAGATTTGGCCGTTTTGCTGTTTGTGCATCCATATTCACTAACGTTTCGCAAGACCTTGCAGCTTGCATCATCAGAGTGAAAGTCGCACTAAGAACCGAAGGTCGGTGTGGAGCTATTTATAGTCCTCTGTGCCAGGCGCGCGGAGTGGCGTAACGCTGGCGCTGGTTGGTCGTCCGAGTGCAACGTAATCCGTGGGGCGTGGCCGTATGACGCAGAGTGGTTGTAACGCTTTAGATCGTGTATCACAGGGGTCCACGTTTTACTAAGCATAAAGCCATCTTCCCTGTTGATATTATTTGGATGTTTTTCTATTTCTATGGCTTCACGTATCACTCGCGGGAAGTAATGAGGTATTCTGGCAAGTACTCTGGCATGCTCAAATTCTAAAGTGTGCCCATTTGTAAACGTATGCTCAGCTACGGCTGATTTTGTGATGCGTTTGTGTTTGCAATCGCCTTTATGTTCTTGGAGTCTTAGATCAACGGAACGACCAGTCTGTCCAATGTAACTCGAGCCGCAAGAACAAGGAATGCGATATACGCCAGCGGTTTTTAAACTTGGAATCTTGTCTTTTACCGATCTGAAGCCGTTACCCAAAGTTTCCTTGCTCGTGAACACAGTTTTGACGTTGCATCGTTGCAGGACACGTCCTATCTTATCAGTTGAGCCTTTAACGTAAGGTAGAAATGCTAAGCCTTCCAGAGGTGGAGATTCTTCTTTAGCCTTTTTTGTCATAGTCTTGTCTAGTGCTTTTCGTATGGCGGTAGTTGTGTATCCGTTCCTTTGTAAAGAGTCAAACAGATGTAGCTTTTCTCTCTCTAGATTTTCCTCGTCTGAGATACGAACGGCTCTTGTCGCCAGAGTCTGGAGAACTGTTGCTTTTTGCATTGGATGATGGTGTGAGTCAGCATTCAGATATCTGTCCGTGTGTGTTTTCTTTCTATAGACTGCATGTCCTAAACTGCCATCTGATTTACGTTTCACCAGGACGTCTAGAAACGGAATACTGCAATTTTCCTCTACTTCCATTGTGAATTGTATGTTGGGATGTACAGAATTCAGGTGTTTTAGAAACAGGTTCAATGTCTGGCGTCCATGTGACCAGATGACAAAGGTATCATCTACATATCTCAACCAGCAAGTCGGTTTTAGCTGCGCTTGTTCGAGAGCCTTGGTTTCAAAAGCTTCCATGTAGATATTAGCGATAACAGGTGATAGCGGTGAACCCATGGCCGCTCCTTCGACTTGTTCGTATATTTTATTGTTCCAACTGAAGTAAGTGTTTTTCAGGCAAATTTCAACAAGTTCAACTTGGTCTGTAGGCAAGAGATCTTTGAGCATTACTAGCACCTCATCAACCGGCACTTTCGTGAAGAGTGATACTACGTCGAAACTGACTAAGAGATCATCTTTGTTTAACTTTATGTTCTTTAGTTTCTGGACAAACTCTGCTGAATCCTTGACAAAGGAGTCTGTTTTACCAGTTAGAGGCTGTAGTATACTGGTTAAATGTCTTGCTAAAGCATGTGTAGGAGAATTGATCGCGCTGACAATTGGTCTCAACGGCACGCCCTCCTTATGTATCTTAGGTAGGCCATACATGCGAGGAGTTATTGCATTTCTAGGAATCAATCGGTGCTTTAAAGTGGGATCGATACTATCGGAGCATTTTATGGCAGAGGTTATCTTTGTTTCACCGCTATCACCTGTTATCGCTAATATCTACATGGAGGCTTTTGAAACCAAGGCTCTCGAACAAGCGCAGCTAAAACCGACTTGCTGGTTGAGATATGTAGATGATACCTTTGTCATCTGGTCACATGGACGCCAGACATTGAACCTGTTTCTAAAACACCTGAATTCTGTACATCCCAACATACAATTCACAATGGAAGTAGAGGAAAATTGCAGTATTCCGTTTCTAGACGTCCTGGTGAAACGTAAATCAGATGGCAGTTTAGGACATGCAGTCTATAGAAAGAAAACACACACGGACAGATATCTGAATGCTGACTCACACCATCATCCAATGCAAAAAGCAACAGTTCTCCAGACTCTGGCGACAAGAGCCGTTCGTATCTCAGACGAGGAAAATCTAGAGAGAGAAAAGCTACATCTGTTTGACTCTTTACAAAGAAACGGATACACAACTACCGCCATACGAAAAGCACTAGACAATACTATGACAAAAAAGGCTAAAGAAGAATCTCCACCTCTGGAAGGCTTAGCATTTCTACCTTACGTTAAAGGCTCAACTGATAAGATAGGACGTGTCCTGCAACGATGCAACGTCAAAACTGTGTTCACGAGCAAGGAAACTTTGGGTAACGGCTTCAGATCGGTAAAAGACAAGATTCCAAGTTTAAAAACCGCTGGCGTATATCGCATTCCTTGTTCTTGCGGCTCGAGTTACATTGGACAGACTGGTCGTTCCGTTGATCTAAGACTCCAAGAACATAAAGGCGATTGCAAACACAAACGCATCACAAAATCAGCCGTAGCTGAGCATACGTTTACAAATGGGCACACTTTAGAATTTGAGCATGCCAGAGTACTTGCCAGAATACCTCATTACTTTCCGCGAGTGATACGTGAAGCCATAGAAATAGAAAAACATCCAAAAAATATCAACAGGGAAGATGGCTTTATGCTTAGTAAAACGTGGACCCCTGTGATACACGATCTAAAGCGTTACAACCACTCTGCGTCATACGGCCACGCCCCACGGATTACGTTGCACTCGGACGACCAACCAGCGCCAGCGTTACGCCACTCCGCGCGCCTGGCACAGAGGACTATAAATAGCTCCACACCGACCTTCGGTTCTTAGTGCGACTTTCACTCTGATGATGCAAGCTGCAAGGTCTTGCGAAACGTTAGTGAATATGGATGCACAAACAGCAAAACGGCCAAATCTGCCTAAGTATCCTCGTTCTCAAGATACTCAAACAACACGAGCCACCAAAGAGCATGGCCATCGCGCGGGTTTTTGCTCGACTTCACAAGGTGCAAGGCACATTAAGCCAGAAAATGCTGGGTGTTCATATACAAATACTACGCGGTCTAAGCCGAAATTCTATGCTAAGGAGAATAATTCGAGTAACCGCGAAAGCCTCAAACAATACATAACATTATGATCATTACACTTGTTGTTGTGTACATGCGATCTTGTTTTCCTTTTTGCTTGATACAATTAAATTGAATGCAGTGTAAACTTTTACTTGTCACGGTGACAGATGTTTTCATAAACAAAATGCAATCTGACATTCATCTACAGACTTAAGTTAAAACATGACTAGATTTTTTATATTTCTTTTCAAAGTCTACCCTAAAGTTTTTTTTTAACACACGATACCATACTACTGCAGCATGGTTCTCAAACATTATGCTATTGAAAGCAAACATTTTTATTTGTATGCAAAATGGAATGGCTCCTCATCTTTCATTCACAGTACCTAATTGACATATTATTGGATACATTTTAATATATTTAATGAACGTGTTTTAATTTTCGATTCTCTTCCACTTTTCTGATTTAAACATTTTCTCTAATACAGTGATAGCTTACATTTTAGTACAGCTTTGTGCATACTCAAGGTTCTGTCAGTTCCCATTTCCTAAAATTTTTATTTAATCAAATGATTAATTTATTTGTAAAATATTTCTAAGTAAGTTTAATTTTTAGTTTAGAATTAAATTTATAATTTTTAGTAGAAGAATTTATTTGTATTTTATTTCTTTTATAATTTATTAGTTAGGTATTAAAATAGATTATGATAAATTCGACTTCATTATTTGTGTGCATTTTTATTTGTAGTTCAATTCTAGATCAATTTTTTAAACTCATTTAAGTATTTGAAGTTAATTAATGGAGTGACACCCTGCGCATTTATATTAAATTTATGTGAGAAATTTCACTGTTAAAAGTATCAAACCTACTTGGTCCCAAAGGGTACAGGTGAACTCATCACCAATCCTAATCTGCAATAAAATAAACAGGCCAACTCATCACCGCTAATTGCAAGTTATTTAAAAACCATCCTTTAGAGATAGGTGAATTCATCACCAATCACGCGCTTTGATATAATCCCTTGTCTAACGGGTCTATCAAGTACCTACAGCAATTAACCCCTGGAGTTTTTCCCAACATGATTGGAATTTTGTTGCAGAGAAAGTTTAGAGGGTGGTTCCTTTTTATCCCCATAAGGAAATTTCACCTACATAAACGCATTTAACATGCAATTAAGTAAAATGTCTGTCATTTTATTTACGGATGTAGTATACATATACTTATATAATATATATATTAAAGGTAAACATTTCAGGGAATTCCAAAATGACGAATGTGATTTCGTCGAAACGTCGCTCCAAGCGCCACTCAAGATGTTCTTCAACCAGTTGAAGAAATCTTCTATTAAGCGGTATGACACCCTGAAATGTTTACCTTTAATACATATCAGCCGCGAAAACATTCGTAATATATATATAGTAGGAAAGGGGTGAGTTGTCGGGTTATCGGTCTGGTAATGATACGCATGCTAAATAAAAAAGAAATGATCGCATAGTGGCACCCTCGGTTTGGCAACAATGCTGGGTGCCCGTTTTACCATTCTCGACGTAATTTTTATACAATTTGGTGCCACTTGTAGCGTATAAACATTGGTGCCATAATATCAAATATTATAATGTGATATATACGCTGGGTGCTATTTCTACAATAAGTATGGTATATATATATATATATATACATATATATATATGTGTGTGCACGGCTATCTTACTTGCCTCCGAACATATGACACCCACGCCTCCATGTCAAGGAACATGTTTTTCCATGTGTATTCCTCGTCAATCTCTTAAATAAGGTTTTCGTAACAGAAGCATCAAGAGAGGGGTAAGGAATTTTGATATTTGAGATATACAAAAAAATGGTGCACACAAAATAGCAACACAGCTCCCACTACACTGCTACAATGTGGCCTCCCATTGTATATCGCCGTGTTACACAATCGACATACTCACCTCCAGCAACGTTGCCGTTCTGTTGCACCTTTTGCCGAGGGAATAAAAGTAGCGCGTCGTTTTGTTTTCGGATTTTGGCACGGCGAACGTGATAACGTATCTAAACATCGCGCGGATGGCATTCTGCGTGTGTTAATAAATTCTTGTGGGTACCTGACATGATACAAGGAAACAGAGATATGACATTCCCGTGTTTTAAAATCGTTCACTTTGCGCATGACGTCACGCGGTGACAGTCAACAACCGTGAATGATGAGTTTATTACGTAAAATTGTACATTACTGTTGATTGTTGATTAAATGAGGCCTGTTGATGCAAATCTTAGTAAATGAATAGTTATTTGCGTTATAAGGCCGGAAAATTACTAATTAAAATACGAGTTTAGATGCTTACAGACGAGGCGAGGAACGGGCCGAGTCGGGAATTTCTAAACGAGTAATTTAATCATATTTTTCCGCTGCTGATCATGCAAGTTCGTGATACAGCCTTAGTAACAGACCGTGTAAGTCGGTGATTAATTGATTATATTTGTTTGCTGCTCTCCGTTGACAACGTCACTTAATATTATTATTAAGTACCTAGAATAATAAAACTAACAACGCAAGATACAGACTTAGACGTTTTGTTTATATGTAATTGAAAGTGTTTATGTGATATGTGACACTCACAGGTAACACGATTCACGAAAATTAATCCTGGTGGCAGGTGACAAACCAAACGATTTTTTCAAAAATCTAGGAAAATTTTGATAAGCAGCGGAAAAAATATAAGATAACTCGGAATGTATCGCCTATTAACATTTTCAGTAGGCAGTTCAGTTCAGTTCGCCTTCGCCTTGGCTTGTACTTACCTATCTCAAATGTCAATAGGTTCTTACATTCTTTGTTACTTAAATAGCTATTTACGGCCGTGTATCTTACAATGTTTTATTTCATACTATTTTATACAATATGCTCATTAAAAAAGTCCATAAGCCGGCGGCTGTGGAAATTCAAACGTATGAATAACATGTTGGTGGCACTGTAAGTCGATGTCAAATTCGAGGTTAGCAGGTTAGGTTTTGCGTCAGTTTGTGTCAAAACTGATGCAAAACCTAACCTAATAACCTCGAATTTGACATAAACTTACAGTGCCACCAACATATTAGGTATTCAGCAGTTGCCTAGCAACACTTTCCGGCCTTATGATGTAATGTTCCACTTTTCGGATTAAAATTAATGACGTAAAGTCGTATTTTCCGGACAGTATGAAATAAATGCATTTCATTGGGCCGGATATCATGTTATTTCCAAATGTGACTTTGGTAGTAGCCGCAAATGTGATATTCTCATTTACCAAGTTTTGCATCTACTTACAGGCTTCAAATGGGATAATGAGTGGGTTAAATGAAACAAAAATATGTAATAACATTTTAATGTATAGTTTTCTGAAGTTTTCTTTTTTTTGTTTTGTCTGATTGTCGAAGATCACTATTCAATTCTCTTATTCTAAAAAACATTCGACATCTAAAAAATAATCTTTTTACATCCACATGACAATCTATATGTTCGCTTGCTTTTATCAAATACTGAAGATAATTTTTCGCTATAAATAATGTATCTTTATTAATGTTTTGAAAAATTTTCTCCAATTTTTCCAGTTGTACCATCATTTCTGGAGATGCTTTTGTCAATCCTCCTTCAGATAACAGATCAGTCCATGTAAAACCGGATGAAGTTGATGTGGAAGTAGATTGAGAAAGAGTAGTATGTTTTAACCTATGACAAATATAACCACCTAAATTTTCAAGACCGTCGTAAATGAATTCATCCTCATCAGTGGGTTCCATATGGTCGTTATTCAGGTCACCATCTACAAAAAAATTCAATGAAATACATATAATTATTTTAGAATCTTACATTACTTACCACTCAATAATTTCGAACATAATTCACTGCTTCTTACGTTTTCGTCTAAGTCAAGATTTAAATCTGGGGTTTGATCTTCTTCAGTATTACCAAATGACAGCGACCCATCATTTTTTCCTAAGATATATTTTCTTAGACGATATTTGAATTCCAGAGCTGTAGGGTGGTCATGGAGGCCTCCTTTGGCTCTGATTACACCGAAAAAAATTTCTAGTACATCCTGGTTTAGCCTATATGTTAACAAATAGCTAATGTTGAATTTATTTCTCATTTCATCAAAGAGAAGCTTCAAAGATGTATTGGTAATTAGGATTCCTAAAACAATAATGCTAAGTAGTTAACATTGACGTAGCAGTATGTAGCATTTCTACCTTTTTGGAATGGCAAAAGCTGTTTTTTGTTGGAAATTTTCATAGAAAGTATGGTGTTAGACATCTTTTCCAAAATTATATTTTGTTCATCCAAAGCTAAGCCATATGCTTTTGTTCTTCCTCGCGAATCGGTTTCAGGGACTCGTACATTTAAAACATCAAACCAATCGTTCACCTAAAATTATAATGTTTATTTATAACTTAACTAATGAAGGTGTCAATATTTTACCGTTTTGAAAAATTCGGAACACTGCACCCAATTTGTTGATGACCTGAAACGACCTAGCATTCCACATCTAGAGATAGCAGTAGCAATTGTATGTGAAAATAATTTGGATGCAAACTTCACTTTCTGCCTCGCCGCTCCCTTAACATTCAGCATTTCGCTATTAATTTTATAGGTAATTTTCAAATCTGAACAGCCAGTTAAGTCGATCAATTCCTCAATAATGTCTTTATTTACTTCTTTTCCTTTCAATATAAAACCTTGATCCACAAAGTGATTGCGTATCAGCTTTATTAGGTGGGGAACATCAGCAAATACAAATATTTTTTCTTCATTAGCAGGATTTAGGAACCACGTTTGTGAAGTATTAATTCCTAGTTCTGCATGTAGTGCACGGTTACTGCCTCCTAAATCACTTGTCATTGCCACAACATGAAAACCTAAATAGTACAGCTATGAATTTAAATATTTTACAAGACAACATTATTACCTGCAGATTCGATAAAATGTATTACATCAAATATCCTATCCTTAGTAAGTTTGCAGTCAAAGTCGAAAAATATTGGTTGCTTCCAACTTTTAAACAACCCTCTGAGCATGATCACTTGGACATAACTAAATGGTTTTACTGTTTCATCATTTACTTTATCATACAGAAACTCTTTTTTAATTTTCATTTCATCAAATGATAATACGCATACTTTATCCATTTCAGTCATATCTGACGTTTTAATAATATTAAAAATCTTTTTTAGAATTCCTGGAGATATTTGTATCTTTTTTAGCCAAGATCGGAGAGTTGAAACTGCTGGAAATGGAAGTCCACGTTTTAACAGAAGTCTATAAGCTTTAGGCCCTGCAGCATAAATAGCAACAGCTTTTGAAATATCCTCAACTGACCATGTCAATCGCTTATTAGGATTTTGTATTTTTCTTATCTGCTGAGGGCTAAATATGTTTTTCAACTGGTTTTGCTGGTTTTCGATTACTGCTAATTTTAATGTAAGATCAGCTATTATTGCATCCCTGTCGTCATACTCCGTGTTTACTCTAAAATGAAATGTAACAATTCGATAAGTAGGTATTAAATTGAATGAAACTATATTACAACAAAATAAGACATACCCTTTGCTAACATATGTATCTAGAAGCATGTTATTACTATCACCACTTTCTAAAGAAAAAGCATTTGTAGAAGAATCCGGTACCATTGACTGATTATTATGGATACCACCACTTTCCGAAGTAACAGTATTAACTGAATTTGTAAAAGAACTACAAAACCAAGAAGTAAGTATTGGCTGAAAGTATTGTGAATACAAAATAGTACAATATGACCTTACCTGTTTATAACCGAATCAACAATTTGTTTGCGTTCTCTGGCTTCTCTCCTTTGCTGTCTAAACTTTGAACTGCATTCTGAAGACGAAGCTTTTGACTTCGGGATATTTACAGTAGGTACAGCATTTTTCTTTAATTGGCGACAATTTTTGGGGTTATAGTCCAATAATTCGTGTTTTAAGTTACGAACGTAATCTTCGTCTTTGAAATGAGTAGAACAAATCCGAGAATTATCAGGGTTGAAATGGTCAGCACGACAACAACGATTCACCCAGACACTGCGCGTTGGTTCCTCTTTAGGGAAGCGAAAAAACTGTAAATTTGGTCCAATAATTTTTAAATTATTATTGGCGCTGCAACTACACACTGCACACCGCATTGTTTGCAAATTAATTGCCAAAAAACCCAAAACTAGCACAGGAGAATATAGGTTAATGCCGTCAAAACAACGATGGCATGTCACCACTTGACGTCACGGAGCTAATGACTGGTGGGGGAAGCATGCGCAATGTCATATCTTCTAGTCTTTGTATCATGGGTACCTGACATAGTTATATTACTACAAATAGCTTAATAAAATCAGTTGCCCTGTAGTTACTGAAATCTTGCAATATAATATTTGAGTGAAGAATTAATGAGTTACAATTCTTAGAAAAAACAACCAACAAAACTGCCACAATCATTTTTTAAAACTGAATTGGCATATTTCGAAAATCTATTATATTAGCCAACTTCGTCTGGGCACGGCATGCGATCAATGGTGTTGATTATCTTTTAGTGAAAATATGGATACCAGAACAAGCTGCATAATACGAAGACTGAAAATTTTCGGTAACGGCGTACGCTCACAGAATTAACAACACTGAATTTTGGTAATCGAAGCATGGGCTACTATACAGGGGCCGGCAACAAAGATATTTCTAAAACTACGAGAGTGACATAAAGTTCATATATATAGGTACTGTCAGATGCTGAATTCGCTCACTTGCCAAAATGGAATACTCAGACCTAAAGTCGTCCCATTGCCGAATTAATTTGCTCAGTTACAGTATTGACCAAATTCATTTCGGCATTTAAACAAATTGGGCATCTGAGTCAAATATATAAAAATTCTACGAGGTACGAAGGCGGTGCACATCACATGCTAATAAATGGTAGGTCAAAAAGAGTGGTGACCTAAACTTACTTTTTTAAAATAGAAGGCTCGATATTTAGGTAGCTTACAAGGAGTTTTCCATTGAAATGCTAATAATTTTAATATAAATTTGTATGGATCTACCGCCAACGGTTCTGGAGATATTAACGATTTTATGCAAAAAAAATGCTTAACTTGAGGCGGCTGTTGGAAGTAACAGGAAACAATTCAATGAAAGAGAACGTTATCAAAATATGGGGTAAACGTTTCTTCACGTTTCTAATAATACTGAAACAATAAAAGGAAACATTTGCTAATGCGAATTACATCAACTTGCAAATAACATTACCGGTGATGGGATTCGAACTACATCACCTGCAAATGCGATTTCAGTTCCACGCGTTTCTTCCACTGATCCGTGAAGGATCTCTCGGATCTGTGCAATGCATGGCTGTATTAAACAGAACACACTTTCTGTTGTCCCTTTTTACTCTTACAACATTTATCTTGTATCTCTTGGGTTCCATTTTCCTCAAGTGTAAAGCCTGAGCTATGTGCAAATTACTGATTTTATCTGAGTCTAAGTTAAAGCAAGATAAGCAACAATTTTTTTAGTGCCCACTCTGTACCTATATGTTGTGTCTAAGTATGCCTTTTTTTTCAAGTGCAAAAACCTGAGATATGTGCAAATTATTACTTTCATTTAAGTAATAAGTCTTGAGTTAAAGCAAAAATAGAAAGAATTTAATTTTTCTTATTTGCTCACCCTGTATATATTTCTCCGAAATTTTCTCGGTTTCATGCCAGGTAGACATATAATATGCATGCAAAGTATCGTCTTCCTCCAAAAAATAGTTTTAGAGTTATACCGGCAAAAGACGGAATTGAAAAAAGCGTTTCTTTGATATCTAGGGACCCTGGAAGTGAAGATCTGAAGAAATCTCAGAGGGTAATTTTTTAGCGATTACAATACGTTCTTCATCTTTTCGACGAGGCAAGTAAAAACTAAAAATTAAGATGCTTTAATTCAAGGGATAACAAAAACCACCGAACAGAACAAAGAACCAGATTTAGACAATACAAATCCCGTAATGTAGATACAAGAAATAATGAACACGAAAAAACGAAAAATTCTGAATAAATTGATTCTACGAGTATCATCAAATGAAATCAGATTTTGAAAAAAACAAACGAACACATCAAAATTATACAGTGGCCGTCAAAAAGTCGGCATCATATGGGAAAGTTTTTTATTTTTTATTTTTGAAAAGAACGTTTTACGACAATAATTTGTGCTTGTCCAAAAACCTATTTAGCCCCTATCATACATACCGAGTGATTTTAACTTATTTAGAAAATGGCGTATTTCGAAATTGTCAAAATCTAAAAAGTGCTATTTTTCGGAAATTAAGTAAGTTTTCAATGAGATTTCTTTAGAGTGTTAGTTTTAGCTAACTGAACAATCTCAAGTCCAGAAAACACACATTTTTCTTTAACTTTAGCTAAACTTTAATTTTTCAATTTTTTAAATATTTTTCAAAATTTCACATACCAACAGCTTGTGGCCGGCTGGTGCTTGCGTGGCGCCAGCAGTGTAGTGGGTTCAAGCCCCACACCCGGGCATTGATAACCTCGTACGCTCTCCGGCCATCATACGAACACCTTTGATGGTCGTGACCCCTGCGAGGGCATTCTTCCTTAATTCAAGGGGTTAGGCTAGCCACCTACCCCGGCCGCGGATTAAGATGGCTTATAAAACCGCACTCAAGTGTGTGAAAGTAACAGGCTCTCAGCCTATATTAAGAAGAAGAAGAAGAAGACATACCAAAACTTAATTTTAAAATTGACATTTTTTATGTGAAGACTAACGATTTAGGCTATATTTGTAAAAAATAATATAAAATGTTAATTACTCCTTTAGATTTTTTATTATTTACCGAAAAGTGATATGTTCGCATAATTTTTAAGTTTTTGATGCAATGCGCTTTTTAGGAGAAGTATTTTTAAATGATAATTAATATCTATTTAAATGGCTTCTTCGATAAAAACTCTAATCTAACCCTTTTAATGAATCCTGTAAATATTCCTTTACAGTTGTCTAAATGAGAAGATTTTTCTTTATACACTTTACATGTTCTAAAAATGCTTCTCATTCACACAACTGTAAAAGACAGTTTACAGGATTTTTGGATTTTTATAACAGTAATTCGCTAACAAGGTTCAAGTTTTTAGAAGCCATTTAAATAGATATTAATAATCATTCAAAAATATTTCTCCTAAAAAAGCACATTGAATCAAAAACGTAAAAATTATGCGAACATATCAGTTTTCGGTAAATAATACAAAATTTAAACGAGCAATTAACATTTTATATTATTTTTTACAATTATAAATCTTGAAAGTCGTTACATAAAAAATTTTAATTTCAATGTTAAGTCATGGTATGCGAAACTGAAAAATATTTAAAACATTGAAAAAGCTAAAGCTAAAGTTAAAGAAAAATATGTGTTTTCTGGACTTGAGATTGTTCAGTTAATCAAAACTAACACTCTAAAACAATCTCATTGCAATATTACTTAATTTCCGAAAAATAGCACTTTTTAGATTTTGACAATTTCGAAAAACGTAATTTTCTAAATAAGTAAACGTCACTCGGTATATATGATAGGGGCAAAATAGGTTTTTAGACAAGCACAAATTATTGACGTGTAAAGTTTTTTTGAAAAATCTAAAATAATTTTTTTCTCATATGATGCCTACCTTTTGGGGGTCACTGTATACCCAATACCTTCTTCCATGGGTATTAAAACTATACAAAGTGCTCGTAATTTGCAAATTTACTGATTTTGCCTTAGTAAATGAATCACGCTATGTATCTCTGTATTTCTTAAAAACTCCTTCAATAAACTTTCGCCTAATAGCTTATTTAGCACCCCTAAATTCAACTAGTTTCCAGATTTAATTTATTCCAGCATTTCTCGGGTTTTTGTGTCAGCAATGGCTGAATTTTTATTTTCTAAACCTAGTTTGTGATTCCTTTAAATAAAGCATTTTAGGGGCCTTACACTGTTTTCTTATACTCACACTCGCATAGTTGGAAAACAGTTGAATTCAGAGTTATCCAGTAAGATATCAAAATAAATCTCTTTAAAGGGGCATTTCAAAAATACTAAAATGTGTAGTGCGTTTCCTTTAAAAACCTTTGAAATCATTAAATTTGCAGACACCTTGTATAGTATGAATGCCGAGAATCACCATTTTACACTCGAAAGGCAATTCACAAAAAAACGTAATGTTTTATTTTTTATTTCAGTATCTACAGCAGCTGCCTGAAGTTTAGCATTTTGTGCATAAAATCGGTAACATCTCCAAAACAGTTCATGTTAGACCCATACAAATTTATATTAAAACTATTGGTATTTCAATGCAAAGCTTTCAAGCTTCCTAAATATAGAGTAATAACTTCGGTTCGCCACACTTTTTGAGCCACCCTGTATAATCAGAAATATTTTAGTAATATGCAACACTTTCGTACCTTCAACTTTTATATAAGCTATTTTAATGTAAATCTCCTAGTTTTAGAGATATTTCCCACACCGCATCGTTGACGGATCCTGTATTAAATGTCCAGTGACAGGCGGTTGTATTGTATTTACTTAAATCCATTACTAGCGATAAGCCCCCGTGCGCGTTTGCCAAGTCTCTGAGGCGTAACAGTATGTTTCATAGATAGAGGCGAGTACTACTGGCGCACCTTGTTAGGTGTATATGTGTAGTACATGGTCGCGCCATCTAGAATAACCTCTACCAACTGAAGTGTATAACTGAATATGTGTACTGTCAAACTAACCTCCACCAAAAAATCTGTTAAATCGATGCTTGTTGCACCATCTGTTGAATGGAACACTTATACATGGGGATACCTAGTCGCCTCCGATTTTTCATACTGGCCTCCGAAAATGAGGCCAGTTCTTCGTTTCGACGTATGCTTTCGGAGGCGAGTTTGACGTTTTGCGTATATATATAAAAGGTGCTGAATTATCTCCTCTTCAGATAGTTTTGGAGTCAAGTACTGCTCTTTATTGAATCTGTGCATCACGTACATTTCACGTGAGCCTCCTCTGTCAATATATTTTCCGGATGTCAATTCAGTTCTAACCTGCGCTTGGTGCGATTTGCTCCAATACTGTTCGATAAATAGCGCTCTAAATTCTTCATATGTTGTATATTTTGCCTTGATAATACTATGCCAGATCTCGGCATTCCCCCTCATAGCCATGTTGATTATCTGTAGTTTCCTGCATTCAGTTGTTACAGTCCTAATGATGTCGTCAAGTTTAGATAGAAAAATCATCGGCAGCTCGCTGTATCTGCCTTCAAATTTAGGCACGAAGTCCATACTAAAACTGGGAGGTGTCACGCTAACAGGGTAGTCTTGTAATGCCCGATCTTCTCGTCGATCCCCTGTAGCTCCCTCGTGAGTTTATTGTCTATTATGGTGATACGGATCGCATTTTGATTTCTTTCCTCACCTGCGTTCTTGAACTTTTCTTCTGCATTGACTTTTAATCTACCTAGCTCATGTTCTATTTCTTCCTGCTGTTAAACCAACCGTCCCTGCGTTGTAATTTCAAGTTCTAGCATTTTGTTTTCAATTTTTTCTCTTTTCCTTTTCAGGCTTTCGTCCACTATTTGTAATACTTCCTGTTGTATTTCAGTCTTTGTTGTTTCTTTAAAACCCTCTAGTTTCTTTTCTAACCCGTCGATCCTGGCTTGCACTTCTTCTTTATTCTTTTCTTGCATTTGGATTATTACTTGTTTTAAGCCCTCAACCATAAAATTTGTGTGATCGTATGCCCTTTTGTCTTTTTCTTCTGCATCCTTTAGGATTGCCTCCTTTAACTCCTGTCCCGCTCTTCTGCTTCCTTTCTGTTCTTTTCTAGTAATCTTATCTCACGTTCTTCTGCTTCCTTTCTGTTTACTTCTAGTAATCTTATCTCACGTTCTTCTGCTTCCTTCCTGTTTTTGTGAAATAGTGCTTCTATTATTCCCTTCAAAATCTGGATCCATTGTCGAAGCTTGGGGTTGTTAAGTCTCAAGCTGATCGCCTTGCGTTTGCGGTTCAGTTGCTGGCTCTTGTGTCTCCACGACCTTTCCGGCTTGTTGCTCTTCCTCCTCGCTCTTCTTCTGCCTTCGAGTCATCTTGCCTAATTTCTTTTTGTGAACGCAAAAACCAGGAAAACGCTTCCACACTCAACCACAAATACCCACACAAATAAAGCTTTCCCAAATACAATATACAATCCTATAAATTTTCCCTACTTGTTAGTAAACCAAATAGCTTTTTACTAATTCCTGTTTGTTAATTTATTTAATTTAATTTTGCCGCAGCGTTGGGCGCCATATAATTATGCAATAATCTTTGCTGAAAGCTGATGGTATATAATTTTTATAATAATTAAATAAACTATCCCCACACTGCAAGTTTATTTCGTTTTTGGTTTGAAATTTATCTTACTCAAATTCTGACTGATATAATCAAATTCTGCTGGGTTCGACTTTTATGGAAGTTTAAACAGTGATTTGCCCTTTATTTATAATTTACACATCTGCTATTATAATTTTGCTAGCTCTAATTAGTGCATGATACTCGTCTCTAACAGGGTTGGGTTCTTGATTTGTTAATAACTTTGAAATTTAATGTTACTAGCACGCCACTGTGTGCACCTTATACTGAAACTGAAAGCGCAAGCGCTAGTTGGCATTCACCTTGACTAACATAAACAAATCAAAATGTGATGAAGTTCGTGCGTTTTAATTACTTGAAACCAAGGGTTAAATGAGCAAATTACTCGGTAAGTATTCAAATTTAACGCGCGTTTGAATAGCGTCTGTTAGTTCTTTTGTTTTTCAGGCTAATACGTCCATTGGCTTGCTTAAAAAGGACGCCTCTGCGAAAGTGTTTATTTTAATCTCCAACTCACAATTTTAATTACAAATCCTGAGATAATTGCTATTCATGGATACGAAAATCAACCGGGATTCGGTTCCCCAAGTATGACTTCAGATACGATGATATTTTCAAGCAGTTTGGGCGGATAAAATTTAACACTACTAACCTCACTTTTGATTTCAGTGGCTGAGCTTCGTTGGTGCCCCTCTGCGTTCCTAGCTTGCTGCAGGGCCCTCTGGATGCTGCAACGCTAGCTGACGGCTCGTGCTTCCTGCTAGTAACCCCGTAGAAATGCTGGCACCCCTGTAACCCCTCGTACGATGCTTGTCGAGATGTTAGGAACGGCCACCGTTAGGATCGTCGAAGGCAGCCGGAGAAAATTTCCCTTTTTGACGTAGAAAACCTTGCCTTTATTCGTTCTGGTACACAAACACGTGCTATTTATTTTCACGTAAATTTATGCTAAGTAGCAAAATTCTTTATTTAAAAACTGGAGTAAAACGTGTCTGTCATGTTATAATTTATTTTCAGAAACAATTGATTCAGGTTCGTTAACAACAAAACACAATCTAAATTATTTAAAAGGGATATGAACCAAGTCCAAGAACATTATTTATAAATCTAATTCTAACAAATATGCTGAATATTTACAATGTTTTACATCTAGAATAATTGTCCAATGAATTGTCAATTTTTCCTTATATTATAGCGCCACTTAGTTTGTTGTAAAATCACTTCATTGTTTAAACTGCCACTTGATTAATTATCTGTTCACCAATTGTTTTACATCCGCCTTGCTTGAATTTCCTACATTTTTAAAACCTGTTTGCTTTTCCTCAAATCTTGCATCTTGATGCTGCATGTAAATTGCCTGGCTTTGTGCTCTCTTGCACATTTCGTTCCTTAAACTTTCTCTTACCTTTGATATTTTAAAATGCTCATCCATCAGACCCATTTATAATTTACTTTGATTTTTTTTCGCATTATTTGACTTTGCATATTTTGAATTATTTATTGCCAGTTTTGTTTAAAATTTACCATACTGCCTCCAAACCTATGAAATTCGAGTTTCATTTCATTCTAGCTTATTCAATTCATACCGATGCTAATGGCTATTTTTGCCAATGTGAATTCGGATTGACAATTTACGTTAAAATTTACAGATGTGTGATTTACTTCAACTCTGTGCTTTTGTGATTTTATTTTCAGTTTTTTTGCACTGCGTCCAGAGTTGTTTTAGAGGGCCAAAAACCATCTCAATATATAAAATAAATAAATAAATAATCAGTAGATGGATGGTCAAACATAAATTCAGCCTAGCACCGGAAAATACAGAGGCCATTATCCTGCGGAAAAAACGAACAATGGCCAATATAAGTTTTAGGCTGGAAAACACACATATGATTCCAAATATAGTGTCAGATACGTAATACTGACACTGGACACTAAGGGAAGCTACGGGTAACATATTAAGGCCGTCACAAGGAAAGCAGTGGAAAGAGCGAGAATGCTGCGTAGTATAATGCCTTATATCGGCGGGCCCAGCAGTTACAATAGGACGGTGCTCAGGGTAGTGGTCCATTCGATACTGTTATACGCGGCACTAGTATGGATTAATAACGAAAATAAAAAAATACAAAGCAACGCTGGAAAGGACGCAGAGGAAAATTCTCATAAGGGTGTGTCAGGACATTTTTAAATCCTACGATTATGCAACCTTTTAGAGTATTTTTTTTTGTTCAAAATTTACGATTTTGCTTGTATATAGGTTTTTTCGGCCATATTTTCACGTTTAATATGTCATCAAATTGTATTTAAAATTCTACGGATGTAGCACGCAGCCTTCCCTTTTTCTAGAAGTTTCGGCGAGCTGCTCTGTCCCCGAGCCGTCTTGTTTGCACCTGAGTTGCTTCATCGCTTTGTAGCGTATTTGTTTGATTAAATTTAAAACGCAGTCCACAGGAGCGAGGGAGAGATTATTCTAAATAATTTCGTTCCATCGCACTCTTTCATCTTCAAGCTGCATCGCCTGTCGGGGCGCGCAAGACCGTTTGCTTCGGGATTGGCTGCAGGTGGTGAGGCCAGAGAGCGTGTTTGGCGGGAACAGCGTTAGCTTTGAGTTAATTAGTTACCGGCCGGGATTGTAAGCGCTTCGCGAGCTTGGTTTTGGTGAACCGCCCGGCGCGTTTGCGCGCGGGGGCGGCCAGTGAATGTGCTGTTACAGCGTGGTTTAGCTTGTTTTTTTCAGAGAGTTCTTTACGGGCCGCGACAGTAAAAGGTCGTGCTGCTTGGGTTGTTTAGTGCGAGTCCGCTATCGAAGACCGCCGCCGATTTGGGATTTTCGAAAGCCTGAATGGCAATTTGTTCCGCCACATGGTCGGGATCCCGTCTTCAGAGCGTGCAATCTACAGGTCTCCCAGTCTTCGTTTGTTGCCAATGTGAGCTCCGCATCGTTCCCTAAATATAAGGGGGACTAGTGGACATCGTACAACACCCACACACCAAGTCGCAGCCCGACTGCTCTAGCGATGAGCGCCCGACTTTAACCGACGCAGCAAGGCGAGGCCGACTAATTAAGGTAGTGTGTGTAGCGCCTAATTCATAATTAATAATTCATGTTAAAGGTCAACCGACAGCGTAGGCTGTTTGTAAGTAATATTAATTCTTGCAACACCAGCCGTCAGCTTGGGCTGTTCCTAAGTTGTGTGTAGCGCCTAATTGGTAATTAATAACTCATTCTAAAAGTCAGCCAACAGCGTGGGCTGTTGCCAATTTGTGTGTAGCGTTTAATTATAATTAGTAATTCTTGTATCAACGTGTTACACGCCGGCCGCCAGCGTGGGCTGCTTGAAAACGATAAAGTCAAATGCCAGCCGCCCGCGTTGGGGGCGGTGTACCAATTGTCAAAATCCAGCAATAGTTTAAAAGGTAAGGCGACCCCCCCCCCCCCAGCTGGGCTTTTTAGTTGTAGCGCCCGTTCTTTAAGTTGTTATTCTCTGTGTACGCTGACTACGTCGGCGGCTTTGTATTGTGTTAGACCAATAGATCGGTTTATTATACGTTGCCTTATGATTCTTCCCACGGGCCTGTGCATGCTTATTTTCAGGTCAAATTATACACTGTGTCAGATTTATATAAGGCGAAGCCTGAGAACAGTTCATAAGCGTCGCAAGTAAGTCAGTGCACTCGTCGCCGCAGTGTTGGGAGTCGTGAGGCTGTGCACAAGTATTCTACTCTCGCTTGGCTTTCGGAGTTCTGCCAAGCGTGAGATGCAAGTCTGAATTCCGTGGCGTCCATTTCTTTCGCAACACCCTATACATACCGTCATGCTTGCCCCATAGTGTACCGTTTCTAGAACCACGCCCATCTCCCCGAGCGTATCAAGCCGTGGCTTTTGGCCTGTTTTTGAGATTGCCAGGGCAAGTGTTGGCATTTCCCGGGCATGATAAAGCGAGTGGCACTCCCACACTTTTGAGTGTCTATAATCATTTGATACCGTAACAGGTGGCAGGTCTCTACCATAGCACTGCAAGTAATCACAGGTATAGTTCCTGTAACAAATCCGATGACCACTAGTTATAATGTAGCCACCCTTGCATAACACCTCGTGCGATTAAGCTACATTTTTAATGAAATAAAACGCCTATGAAATTTAAATACGCAAGGGTGGCTACGTTATAACTAGTGGTCAGCGAGTTTGTTACAACACCTAGGCTACATTCTCATCGAACTGTGGTTTAACGGTAAGCACCGTAACCTGCGTTCAATAAAAAACTTTATCGAGAAGGCTTTGAACTAGATTTCGTTTTACGACTGCATGTCAGTGATTGTTACATCGCTCTACGCAGAATTCAACGCGCTTGATCACTTGAGACGTCAGTTGTCAAAGTGAGGTTGTGAGCATACGCAATTCATAAAATAAGTTCCAAAATGACTTTAAAAAATTACTGTACGAGTTGTTTGACACAAGGCCACTTGATAACGGTTTTTTTAAATGCACTTTACTATGGACTAGAGTGCTTTATTAACCAGGCAAGCTTATCCCACTAGATTTTGTGTCACAGGGATTTTAACGCCAAGCCGTTGGCTGCGCTGACCGGTAACCGTGCATTCTGTCGTCTGTCAACCAAGAAAGACTAGAAACCGTTGGAGTACGTACTGCTCAATCCAAACGAACAATGCATCCTGATTTATATCTTGGTGCATTCCATTACGATACTAATTATAATTACAGTCTTAATCCAAGTGTGGTTATTTAAATCTATACAGTGTGTAGGTGTTGTTCTGTGCTGTCAACTTTATCTGTCAGTTCTATTGAGTTCTGTCACTCGTCACTGTTGTTTGAACTAATGTTACTAGTTATTAAAGTTCTTTAGTTTGCACCAGGTGCGTGTTAGTTAACAATGTTTTCGTTTCCATTTTTTCTGCTTTCTTTTTATTTGTTTAAAAACCAATCTTTTTCAAGACGGATTAAATGACATGATCGTTTTTCCGACTTACCGTATGCTATTCGGAAAGTAACTACAATTTGAATTTGCCGCCACTTTCAGTAACTCAAAATGGCGGATAAGCTTGCTCGTATAAATATAATACCTTACTATGGACTATTCTTTGACACGGGCTCTGGCCGCACACTGCTCCTTCAGAGAAATATAATAACATTAGGAAAGCAGGACACGGATAGGTGTATGTACTGCCATGAAGTGTTTACTGCCGAACATACGGTCTTCGAATGTGATCGCTGGAGCAAGGTAAGGCAAACTGCATGCAATGAGTTGGGAGAGAAACTTAAGCCCCTAAAAGATAGCAGAAATAATGGTCAGTAGCAGGGAAAGAGGGAAGGCTGTACATACAATGATTAAATCAATAATGAGGGTAAAGAAGCAGACAAAAGGGTTGCGACAGGAAAGATAGGTTCTAAGTTTGGAAAGCCTATCGCCACGATGTGAATCTTGAAAAGATGTTCCGTGGTAAGATACGAGAGGCACAAACTTGTGAGGAGTTTTAATCGGTAGGTGTCTTGACAATCTATCCCAGGTGAATCAGACACTCCCAAAGAAAGTGTCTATGAAGATTTTCCCTCCTGTAACGGGTTAAAACGCCTTTAACGATCAACCAAAATGGCACCCCGATGGACTGCCAGTTGGTAACAGGCGAGAACGATAATTACGACAACGCGCCGGTTTGTAACGGTACGACACGCTATTTACGAAAAGTTAAACAACGCTAAACAACTAGCGCGTAATCTAACTTACAAAATCGAAAACGTACTACATAGGACCTCTGCCCCAGCCCGTTACAGAGAGTTGCCGACTAACTTCAGTAGAACGAGGGTTGGTCCGACACGAGATAACCCTGGGCAACGGCCTAATAAACGGAAAGTAGATTTAAAATGATAAGGCGCTACCACGATTCCATACTAAGGAAAAATGAGTAGGTGAACCGACCGAGGAAAAGTGGAAGTAAAATGAATTCACCTTTCAACTATAACCTTGGCAGTGTCCTGGTCAGCGAGCTATTACAACACCACGGACCTACCTTTCGAAGAACTCATTTGAATAGCTGGCCAAACTCCTTTTACACTGTAAAATTCTTACACATATCGCATGCACAATATCATAAAAAAACCACAGTCAACAAATGTATTAGCAAAAATAGTTAAATGCATAAAAGTTACATGAAAATGCAAAATGGGGTAGTAAAGGTTATATATATATATATATATGTAAATTGCGTAACGTCTTAAGCTAATAAAATATTCGATGAATTTGACATCAACTATTGAAATTACTGATAAACGGTATCAACATTAAACTCTCGAAATACTGAATCAATTAACTGCAACAAAAGGCGGTATTCAACTAAATAAGTTGCAGTTGCGACGCATTTCAATCTGCCACTACGTAAAGTTAAACAGGATCATAAAAGCTAACGGTAAATGAATTATAATGACAGGTAAACAACTATAATAGTTCAACAAAATGTAACGGTCCAGACAATAAATGCAACAATGGCCGCAACGTTATGCAAACTGGTTTACACTTTGGCGAAACACCCTGTACACTTAAATTCTCACTGTAAACGTTATTAACAATATACATGGTACCTTTAAGGAGCTAGGCTGAGCGGAAATTGTTGTCCCATGCTACTGCACCCGGTCATTTTCCAAACATTACAGAAGACACCTAAGCGTACTGCACCAAATCAACGGGAAGACGCTGGCTGAGGCGGGACAAAACCATGGGAAGATCCACTACTGACGGCGAAATCGAAGTCCGCACGAAAATTGGCAGAACGACAGAAACGATAAGCAATGGCTTCGCGAAACATGATAAGCTGCTAATAAGTGTTCACAGATAATCCGTCAAACAACGTATTAGGAGCGCACCTCCACGATACAAAACTCCAAGGCTCACATCGATAAATAACAACGCTAGGTTCGCTCAAGAACCAACGCCACCACGTGTAGTATAATGAGTTCCTTCTTAAAATGCGGAACACCAAACTTGCGTCACAACGACAGGTGTTCGAATAATGAGATCAAATCATACGGCACACCCACCAAAGAAAACAAACCGTTAAGCGTTAATTAGCACAATAAACAAATGACCAACACCCTCGCCCACGCATGCCCTAAGGCAGCGCGAGGAGGAGGCACGACTTCAAAATCACTTCTTGCTTCCAAGCACGCCGGGTCAATTCTCTTGAACACACGGCAACTATCTCTTAAATTCTGGCTAAGAAACGTACAGGAATGCACGTCGCAGACGGGTCGAAAAGAACACCTGCGTGGCGGGAGCTTAGATTGGAGCGATAACACAGATGGGTGGCTAGAAAACAACTGAATGCATGCACAAAATTCGAGACACTTATATACAGGCGGAATCGAGAAAATAACGCTAATTAGCCGTAGGTTTATAACAATTAAAAATTTCCGTACACTCCTCCGAAAAAAACGAAGAAAGACATAAATTACACATTTAATTTCAGCCACTCTATAGACAAATACATATATAATTGAGGATAAGCTAAAGACTCAGTAAAACAGATATACAGTTAAAAGAATTATTTAAAAAAAAGTCGATGCTGGATCAATTTTAATCCGGTTTCTACCATTCGAGGGTTAATGTTAGTAATACACTAAATTTAAGAAAGTTTACAAGGTAGTACACATTTCAGCTCAACATGATTGGTATCTTGAAAACTCTAAGAGATACAAGGTGGGTTAAATTAGATAAAGTTGAACGATTATGGGAACACCCCACAGCCATTTTCAAATTTGATAGAGATCATAGCGTATTAAATGGATTATTTTTTTCGTAGAGATTTCAACCAATGAGAAGGCTGGATTTAGTTAAGTTATCAAGGGTAATACCACAAAAGGTGAAAATTTTTTGAGAATTTTTTTCGTTCACATGCAAATTATTGCGTTTAAATTTCTCGAAACCAAAACTGCGTTAAAAATTCCGCGAGACCGCAGGTCGAGTGGAATTTGAGCAGTTTTTGTTGAGAGAAATTTGCAATAATTTGCATGTTAACGAAATAAATTCTCACATATAATCTCATAAGAGCATTAATTCTTTACGGAAATTTTTAGAGTGCCCTCCAACAACGTCGTATTAATTTGCCCGAGCGGAACGCGAGGGCAAATTAGCACGTTGTTTGAATGCACGAAAAATAATTTCCGGATATGAATTAATGCTCGAATGCAGATTCGGTAAGAAAATCGTAACGACACAAACCCTCACAGTAAGGTTGGTCTACCTACAAAAAATTTCCAAGAAATTTTGTTGTTGTCTTGGTTATAGCTCGCGAACTAGTTTTTCTATTGGTCATCAATGAGTGTCGTACGATTTTCTTAAAAAAATTTCCCTTGAGTGGTATTTGGAAAGATTATTCAAAAATAAGGGTAGATGACTTACACCGTATTCGACAGCCCACATTTTTAACGTTTTCCACTATTAATTCAATACTGGAGCTTCCAACACGATTATTATGAGTTTTTGAACGACGCTGATGTGCAAACTTTGACTTTGACGTTTTGGTGAATTGTCAGTCAAAGGCTACTCACTAAATTGAAATCATTGAAACCAATTGGGCTCGCGTGAAAACACTGTGACATTAGGTGTTTTCAATGAGAGTCAATTTTGATTGGCCGTTTCTGACAAATTGAACAATTTTCATTGGTTCCTTCATTATAGTGTTGAATAATCTTGTATAATTTCGATTATACAAAATCGATTATACTATAGTAACTTTACTAGGCAACGCAATACATAACTTTTGTCAACTTGATGTTGTTTTCATGGAGATGACTTTCAGCTAGGTTAATACAAACAAATCGAGCTGCCAATAATAGTTATTAAGGTACCAAGGGCATTATGAGTAAAATAAGAGCCCAAGATTGTTAGTGTACTAACCGAGGGTCTTTGGCCCTAGGTGTGTACAACAATCGCGGGCTCTTAGCTCATAATGCCCGTGGTGCCTTCAAGGTTTTATGTCCTACCAATTTTTTTACCTAATTCATATTCATATTCAATTCATATAATTACTATGATATAGCAGTTAAGATTGATCTAGTTAGCTGATCTAATTTAGATTTGTGACATTAGATGAGCTGTCATTAATTTTCATTGTAACAGTGGTGCATAATCAAGTTGTATCCATGGAAACAAATACTGTTGATTTTTCATAATAACCCTAGTGTTCTTATGAAGAAAATAATTGCCCTGGAGCGTTATTTTGTATCTAAGATACCTTAAAATAGAGTCATTAATTTCAATTAATGTACTGGTAGGACATAAAATATCTATTTGTTCCTAATATTAGAATTTACTCAAAAAATATTCAAATCGAATACAATGCATATAGGCCATTCAGTAAATACAAAAACATTTAATTTTTTCTTAAGTTGGCATAAACGTAACATTTTTGTGCTAGGAATTCTAAATTTTGCTCTGCAAAGGTTTCCACACCTGCATAAAAGTGACTTTGAATTTATAAATGACAATAAACCTCATTATTTCAGTGACAAAGTACATATTATTCTGAAAATTCTTGCCTGAACTTTTATAAAACGTAATAAAAATACCTATTAATAAATGCTACATCAATAGTATCCAACACAGTATTTGTTTAACATCCATAAAAGCACTTATGACAAATGCTAATTAAATGTCACACTCTTAACCTATTTGTTTTAGTAACTTTCTGTAAGTACATTCCTAGACAAAAGATGAATTTTTCAAGTATACTCATGAAATTTTAGAAATCAAAGGCCACTTTGTGTTTTTATGTTTAGTGAACAGACTATACTTCGAACAGGTTATATGTCTCAAACTTCCTGCACAATAACAAATCGTGTCAGTTGGACAGAATAATCCTCCCGCTACGCGGTCGGACTATTTAACCTGTCAAACTGACACTCTTTTATTATTGTGCAACAAGTTATCGACATATAACCCGATAATATCAAAGTACTTACAGTATTTTTTCTGAAAAAACAGAATTTGACTTTCTCTTCTTTTTTCAGTTACTCCATCACTATTCCACGAAGAATAATGAAATTTTGGGTAATGGTATAAGAACATGTTATACACCTACTAGTGACGTTAGAATTTTTCAAAGCCTACTGGTTTCTAAAGTGCAGTTCACTTTTTTTATTTCGTATGGGCATCATATTTCATTTTTTCTCTATAATTTTGTTTATTCTTTTCAGATTACAATGATGTATCACTTATACCATTTAATGGTGAATTTTACCATAATATAGAAAAAACATTATTTTTAATTTTCATCTACGCCAGACATGATTTGTCATACAGTGTCAAAAGTGCGAAAGTTGTAGTTTAGTGTTATCGAGCCAATAGTTGTGCATATTTGTTTTATTGCACTTCTAAAAGTATTTTCGTAGTAACAATGCACCCAAACGACGAAATGGTTGGTATATTTGTAGTTTACAGTAAATCCAGTTGAAAGAGGCCAAGCAGCATTGTCATGAAGAATATCCCAAATATTCCGTACCCCATAGAACCTTCTTAGAATTAAAGCGAAACTTATGCGAACATCGTTGCTTGAACAAAAGTGGTCCAAAAACTTATAGAATAATGAAATTGAGGAGAATGTTTTGGGGTACATTATTATTCAAACACCTCAACAAGGAAAGTCTCTTTATGGCTTGCTATTATACATACAACTGCGATTAGGGTGTTAAAAAATTATTAGTATCACCCCTATCAAGCCTTTTGAGTCAGAAATTACACGCGGGCGGTTCTCAACGTCAACTAAGATTCTGTAGGTGGTTTTGAACCCAATATAACAATAATAAATTCTATAAGGAAAATGAGACCTGCTTAACAACTAATGAAATACTTAACAAGAATAATTTTTGCCACCGGGCAGATACCAATCCACACCTTGTGCGTCAAATAGGAAAAAGGTTCTTGACCAATGTATGATGTAGAGTATTGTGAAGTATTAGGCCCTTACTTTTATGAAGGCACTCTCACTGGCGAATCGTATCTGAATTTTTTAAGAAATATTCTTGAACAAGTACCTTTAATTGAAATATAAAATTTAGTTTGTTTTCAAGACGATGGGGCACCAGCGAACAATACCATGAATTTAAGGGAGTATCTCAGTGAACATTTGCAAGAAAAGTGAATTAGGATCCATGGTCCTGAATCGTGCACCGTGCCCGGCTAGATCACCAGAAATAACCCTGCTGGATTTTTCCTGGAAAGCTTTTAAAAAACAAACTTTACAGCAATGAGACGTCTAATTTGAAAAAAACTACAACATAGTTTTTATTGAAACAGAATTTTTAGAAAATGCTACGAAATCGGTTCTGAATCGGATGGGACTTAGCACACAGCAGAATTTGTTTTAGATATTTATGATTTTATTATTTTTTGTTTATTAATTGTTTACTGACATTCTTTAATAAACTAGTTTTTTTGTATTATTTGGTTAACTACAACAGCTAATTTGGTTTTCTATAGTAATATTGTGCCCATGGCTGCCTAGATAAACATTAAAGATGTTTTATCTTAATATCATGTTCATATTTACCATCAAATGGCATGACACATCATTGTAATAAAAAAAAATAGTGCAAAAATCAAATATGGTGCTGCAAATACGTTCTTATATCGCTAATCAAACTTCCATCGTTGTTAATGAAATAATGCAATTGCAGAAAAAGTTAAATTCTGGCTTTTCCGTTCTATCTGGTAAGCTATGGTCTTATCAACTTAGAAAATGATTGTAGCGTGCTCCTATAATCATGCAACATTTGTCTAATTTAACCAAGTTTGTATCTCTTACCATTTCCAAGATGCCAATGATGTTGAGCTGCAATGTGTACCACCCTGTATAAATTAATTGGAGCAATGGTAAAACAAGTCTACTACAGAAAGACTAACTTTATTGATTATTTATTTACATTTCTGTGTTTTGTTGTGGTAAGACTGCAGTATAAGGTCTTGTCCAAAGCGCATGATTAGAAGATCGAACTTTAGCGCATGCACAGTAAAATTCGCAAATGAATGTGATCAGCGGTTCCAAAATAATTTCATGGGGCATTTAATTTTAAAAAAAGCTATCAAAGGTTGCAACTAACCCAAACAGCATCAACCAATCAGAATCAGACTGGCAGACATGCACAATAGGCAGAACCTTATACGGCAATTAAACCTTTGTACCTTATGTATATCTAAAACACGATATATAACTAAACTATGTTTTCTTCTATATGTATCCCTATTTTATGTCTAATTAAACTATTTTTTTAATTTTTGCTTTGAATTTAAAAACAGGAAAACTGCAAGGTTTTTAATCTCTATGAGTTTTCATATGTTTACCTAAATTACCTTTTGTAGTTGCTTGGTAATCACAAACATAGCAAGCATAAGGTTTTTCTCCTGTATGTGTCCTCATATGTTTAACCAAACTACTTTTTTGTGTTGCTTTGTATTTACAAACAGAACAACTATAAGGAGTTTTTCCTGTATGTGTCCTCATATGTGACACTAAATAATTTCTGTGTCCTGATTTGAATTCACAAACAGAGCAACTGTACGGTTTTTCTCCCGTATGAATCCTCATATGTAACACTAAATAATTTCTTTGTCCGGTTTTGAATTCACAAACAGAGCAACTGTATGGTTTTTCTCCCGTATGAGTCCTCATATGTGACACTAAATAACTTCTTTGTCCTGTTTTGAATTCACAAACAGAGCAACTGTACGGTTTTTCTCCTGTATGAGTCCTCATATGTGTAACTAAATCATTTTTTCGTATTGCTTTGAATTCACAAACAAAGCACCTGTAAGGCTTTTCTTCTGTATGTGTTCTCATATGTGTAACTAAATTACTTTTGTCTCCTGTTCTGTATCCACACGTAGTGCAAGTGTAAGGTTTTTCTCCAGTGTGAGTCCTCACATGTCTAACTAAATGATTTCTACGTGTTGTTTTGTATCCACAAACACCACAACTATAAGCTTTTTCTTTTGTGTAAGTCTTTTCATGTGTAACTAAATTAGTACTTTCGATGCTTTCTTGTTTGATGTATAACTTCTTAGCATTTTCGATGTTATCCGGGTTCTGTGATATACATGATTCTGTTCCTGTAGAGCTACAAGGTATACTATCCGTAGTTTCTTGTTTGATGTTCATTACGTTTGTTTAAACATCAGAATTCCTCCTAACAATTCAACGTCAGCGTACGGAGTTTAAATATGTTCCCACCTGTAACAAAAGAAGATTATCATTAACCTACGATAACAATAGCAATATGAGTGCTTTGAGCATTGAACAATAACAATTTAATTTTATTTAAAATTTTAGGAACTTAATTTTTTCATTTACAGTTTAAAAACGCAATACTGGTTACAAATATATCTCAAATGACAAAAATATCAAAACCCAAATGGTTGCCTTCTATTTTATAATTAAACTTGCACTTAATTTTCACATTTTTTTAATTCTAAGAAAAAGTCATTGATGCTGCAGTTCACACTTGTGCATACATATACAAATTATTATCAAAGAGGATCTCACAAAAACTAAGTCAGGTATTTTAAGAGATGCAAGTGAGAGGTTTGGTTATAAAACATTTTGGACATAATAGTGTTATCTGTGTAAACAAAAATAATCAACCGCACACAAAAACTGTGAAACAGAAAACCTGTGTAAATAATTTCAACTATAATTATTTGTACGATGCAGATGTTGCAAGAAAAGCTTCATTTATTGCATTGTTTTGTCTTCATCAAATACTTACGTAGTAGTGTTAATTATTCAATATGTTTAATTTTGAATTAAACAGGCATACATTTTACGAAATCGAGTCATACGTTTTAAATGCTGCAATCTCCAGTTTTGCTTCATAATTACGCCGGTTTAATATCTTCAATTTAGATTAAAAAGATATGTTTAATGTTGAATTAAACAGGCATACATTTCAGTTCAAATTTACGAAATATTAGAAGCCAGTATTGTTTCGCAATCCACCAGGTTTAAAGACCGCAAAATGCAACCAAGCAAGTCCGCGCAGTAAGCGACCTACAAACTCGAAGTTCACCGCCCTGTCCTGCAAACACATACGGAACTATAAAAAGCTTACTGTGCTGAATTGCTGTTTTTGTACCTTTAAACGCGTTCTAGTAAACTACACATTGTTGAACTTTGATTTAGTACTTAGACAAGCTATTCTGTTTTATATAAATAGACCATTTCTTTTTGTAATAAAACAATCGACATTTAATGTTTGATTCATTTACAACGTCGCAAGCCATAATATATAAGACGTGAGGCTGCGTCTAAGGGTAGCTACATGTCATCCCTTTAAGTGCCACTGACTACATTGGCTTAAAACATAAATGCAGTCTCATTTATGTGCTTAAAATTTAGGGATAAAATAACCAGTGCAACCAACGGAATCCTGATCAGCCCCCAGGCAATTATGTTCACAATATTTTATTGCATTTTTATTTTTATTGGATGAATTGTTTGAGTGTGACATATATTAATGCTCAATCATCAGCTTGTTTAATAAGCACAATACAATTTATTAGTGTGGTGGACACTTATTTAAATGCATATGTGCAAAACGAAATAGTGGACATTCGAGGATATACTTTATTGTGAAAATAGTAATTTTTGTATTAAGTGCGCCAAATGAGTGTTTTTTAATGGCGCGTGAGAATGTCAATTTTCGCCGAAACCGTTAGGTCGAGACAGAAAAGTCATTCAAACGCGCCATAAAAACACGAATTTTGCAACGAAATACAAACAACGTTTTTTCTACAGCCGTAAAAAAAAAAGAATAAAAGAATAATTATTGATTTTGTTTATGTAAATTCTAGAAATAAAATACAAACATTAATTTGCTAACATAATATGTAGTCACCTAATGTGTTGTAACTAAGAAAATGGTGTAATTATTGTTTGTTTAACCGTTTTTTCACTGCTAGCCGTGAAGAATAGTATATTAAAATACAAGTTGCAGAAGGCATCTATTCAAGCACGAATTTGAAATTCCGAAATGAGCCGCGTAGCGGCGAGTTGGGAACAAATGAGTGCTTGAAGGACCTTCTGCAACGAGTGTTTTATAAAATTTTTTCTATTTTGCCGCTTTATACCATTTTATAAATAAAAATGTTTTCTATTTTCAGGTTATATGACGTCACTTGGGTGCTAGAATGGAGCTGTTCTAACACCCGAATGTCATTTCATAGCGACTTATTCTAGCACTCAAATGACGTCATTCGGGTGCGGGAATGGAGTTATTCTAAACGCAAAATAGAAAAATAATATTTTTTCACGTGTTAAAAAAGTTAAACTTCGCGTATCTATAGCGATGCATAAATGTCACGTTTTTTTGACGGCTGTAGAAAAATAGTATATTGTAAACCTAGGCGGTAACGTGATTATTTTCCAGGCTGAAAGAAGAAATGGACAGGCGAGCTTTAGCGAGCCTGGACACTTCTTGAAGCCTGGAAAATCACTTTACCGCCCATGGTTTACACATTATTTTTCATCCGACGACACCATCCTGCAATAATTTTTTCAACATAGCTCTCATCCAGGTTATTATTTTGAAATTAACGGAGCTGTCAACAATAATAAAACAATTTGCAAATCTTGGCATATCGAATAGCATTTGTAACTGCAGCGCCATCGACCCGTAGTTAGACATAAGCTTCTACAGAAATATATCTGTTTATTGTATATTAAAAATATAACGAATACATTGCTAAAATTAAGTTTTATTGAGCAAATATTTTTGTAAAAGGGGAATAGCTATTATTTAAAGCAAAAAAGTTAATTATAAACGTGATTTTCTTTTAAATTTGGTTTGACAGATTATTGCAAGCGTCCCCTACTGGAAAACGTCGAAATTTTTTTTCTTGCCTAGCCATTGGGGTTTGTTTTGCAGGGGTAGCCTTAGAAACGCACACTTTCTTGTCTCTATGGAGATGGTAAAATTCGATTTTCTAATCATGTAGGATGAAAAATAATTTTCCACAATATGAGATATCATGAACAGAAAAAAGTGTCCTCTGTTTTTTGTACGATTAACTTGATAAGAGGCTTCCACGAATGGGGCCCCCAATTAATCCACTGCGAGTTCCGGTTCAATGGGATTGCCGGGAACTGCCACTTAATAACCCTAACTTGGGTTCAGTTAGTTGTTGGAGTGAAACAAGACTTAACAAACACGAGTATATTGAGTAACAACGATTACAAACGTCACTGATGGACCGATGGTTTTTTACAAAAGCTTCAACTGTTGTGACACGCTTGGATTGGCCACGCGAAAATAGCGAATTGCGCGTAACCGTAACACAAAACAACCTGGAAACGACTTTACCAGGGAGTTAGACCGAAACGCAAACTAGCACAAAGCATAGCTGAACTTGCTTCCTCGAGGCTCTGAATCTAACTAACTCTGAATTTACAGCGAGACGAACTCGCCAATTCAAGGAGGGGCAAGCTCAAACACTATTGGCTGAGGCGATCCTGCGTAGCCAATCGGAGCATCGCACGTTATTTAGGAAAAATGCTTATTCTAAGAAACCTTAATGCTAAGCTCTCTCAATGAGGCAATTGAACGAAATCCATAAACCCATGATTCCCAAATATGCTAAGTCGGCTTAAGTTCTAGTAGAAAATGTATCCATCCGCTTTAAAGCCATTAAGGGAAGCTTACAAATTCCTTTCCAACATTAACAGAGGCAAACAAATACGGCAAGATGCAAATTTGGCTTTACCACGACCTTTGAATGAGATAAAACAGTTATGACTTGAATTACGTGATTAATTATAATCAAAAAGGTTTTGATGCACGCATCTGTGTGAATCAAACATGCCGCCCCCGAAGTGCCGACTATGGCACGACGTGATTAAATCCCAAAATTAAACTGAAATCTAACACTACAAAATAATCAAATGCATAACAAGAACTAATGACAGATGATAATCCAAGAGTCTTACAGATAACTTACAACTAGCATGAATACAAGCAAAGAAACAACTAAACCTAGCAAAATGTTCAATTAGCGAAAACTACCAACTAAGAGCAAAGTCAATGTTTATTGCCCTTGATCGCAATGATCGTCTTTGGGTAGGATGTACACTTTACGCACCGAGCGTTTCAGGAGATTCCCTCGGGAATCGCGCACTTGCACCACACGCACAACACCATCCGCTCCTGGATATGCGGCCGAAATGATTGCCAGTGGCCAACGGTAGCTTGGAGATGCCTCGTCGTGGACGAGTACCACGTCGCCCACCTGGGGGGCTAGAGACGTGCTGGAGGACTTCCACTTAGGCCGGCGCTGCAGGAGGTGGAGGTAGTCCCGGGACCAGCGATCCCAAAACTGCTGGGACAGCCGGTGGACCAGCCCATAGCGGCTGAGACGATTTTCCGGTATGCCCTGGAGTTGGGCTTCCGGAAACGAAGTCAGCTTCCGACCGATCAAGAAGTGGGCAGGAGTAAGGACTTCGGGGAATGAGGCGTCGGTAGGGAGAACACAGAGTGGACGGGAATTTAGTATCGCCTCCACTTGAGTCAGCATGGTGTAATACTCAACGAAAGTTAACTTTGCATTGCAAGATATTCGCCTTAAATAATATTTCAATGACTTTACCCCCGCTTCCCAAATGCCGCCAAAGTGCGGAGAGCGTGCCGGAATAAAATTCCACTTAATGTTATGTTTCGACAATTCTTCCCTTATGCATTGCTCACTAGAGCCTGACAGGATATTTTTTAATTCCGATAGCTGATTTCTGGCACCGGTGAAACAGGTAGCATTGTCAGAAAATATGTTGGAGGGTAAACCGCGTCTGGAGATGAATCTCCTCAATGATGCGATGAAAGCCTCCGTCGTGAGGTCTTCCACGAGTTCAAGATGAATAGCCTTCGTGGCTAAACACACAAATAGGGCTACGTAAGCCTTTACTTCTTTCGCGCCTCGCCCGGATTTGTTTTTTATAAACACGGGACCCGCGTAATCTATCCCGCAATTACTGAAAGGGGGAGAGGGTGTGACACGAGCTTCGGGTAGTGATCCCATCAAGTGTTCATTCATCTTAGGCTTGGCCCGGAAGCATATCACGCAATTGTGTATTACTTTACGTATTAGGTCTTTGGCTCTCACGATCCAAAACTTATCCCGCAATGAGGCCAGTAACACCGAGTGTCCACAATGCAAGAGCCGCAAATGCTCTTGCTTCACGATTAGCAACGACAAAGGGTGACTAGCTGGTAACAAAAGGGGATGTTTCTGATCAAAGCTTAGATTGGAGTTTTCTAGACGGCCGCCCACGCGCAGTAGGCCCTGATCGTCCAGAAATGGGTTTAGAGAAAGCAGCGCACTATTTTTCGGCAATGGCGCTTTTTTAGACAAAACTGCTATTTCTCCGGAAAAGACTTCCGCCTGGGCAATTTTGATCAGGCGGCGAGTCGCGTCCTCCAATTCGTCAATGGCTGGAGGTCCCGACCAGCGCGTTTCGGTGTTTCTGTTTCTCGCGAGACGCAGGCAGTACGCGACTACGCGCTGTAATTTTGTAAAACTGGAATAGCGCCGGAAAAGTTCAAATTCTGGGACGCGATGGTGAAGAGTGGCCACTACTGGGCGCGACTCTTGGGCTGCTAGCTCACCCGAATCAATTTTAACGGGCTGGGGTTTTAAGTCCGCCTGTGACAAAAATTCTGGCCCGTGCCACCACAAGCGTGAGTTGAGTAACTCCTGGGGTAACATTCCCCTGCTAATTATATCGGACGGGTTGCAATTTGTACGCACGTGAAACCATTCTTCCCTATTGCTTAGTTCGTGAATCTCGGACACCCGGTTCGCGACGAACGTCTTCCAATTACTCGCATCCTTATTTATCCAGTGCAGAGTTATGGTGGAGTCCGACCAATAGTACACGCGGTCAAATTTAAATGCGGAGGAATCGAGTATAGTTTTAATCAAACGAGCCAACAGTAAGGCTGCGCAAAGCTCCAAACGAGGCAAGGATATTGTTTTTAATGGAGCGACCCTTGACTTAGCACAAAGCAAATTGGTGGTGACATTACCGCGCGCGTCAACGCAACGTATATACACGGCGCACCCGTAGGCTACAGAACTCGCGTCCGCAAATCCGTGGAGATCTATCGAATTTATGTCATCGCAAATTACCCGTCTCGGAATTGCCAACGAGCCCAAAGAGCGTAATGAAGAATGGAGTTCGTCGTATCTGGAGCGCATCTCCATGGGCACCGTTTCGTCCCATGACAACTTCAACTGCCAAAGCCGTTGCACGAGAAGTTTCAAAGTTAGAACGCTTGGACCAAGTAGTCCCAAGGGATCGAATATTTGAGCCATACTAGAGAGTATAGCCCGCTTGGTAACTGATTTGCAACAGCTAGGGTTTACTCTGTAACTTAGCACGTCCCGCCGAGTATCCCAAAAAATGCCGAGAGTTTTCTCCGTGGCGTCTTCCGTCAAAGAAATGGGCTCCATGCTGCCGCGATCTACACCAATGGCGCTAGCTACTTCACTGTCGTTGGATGCCCACTTTCGCAATTCAAACCCGTACCCCGACAAAGCGCTACTAATTTCGAATTGCGTTTTTATGGCTTCCGCCCTATTTTCAAAACCAGTCAGTAGGTCATCTACATAAAAATCCCGGCTAATTCTTAATGAGGCCTCTGGAAGCGATGCTTCGATTTCCTGGGCGATTTGTATCAAGCACCTAGTTGCTAGGTACGAGGCTGATTTAGTACCGTAGGTGACCGTTAATAATTTGAAGCATTTTACCGCTGAGGTTTTGTCGTCACGCCATAAAATTAATTGGTATTGCGTCTGCGAGGGGTCCACGAGAATTTGCCTATACATTTTGGCGCAATCTGCTTTCAGCACGTACTTGAATTGCCTAAAGCGACAAAGAATTGCAAACAACGACTGCTGGACCACTGGGCCCTTATGTTGAAGGTCGTTAAGCGATACTCCGGAGGAGGACGCACAACTGCCGTCAAAAACAACGCGATGTTTGGTCGTTGAACTGTCCTCCTTTATGACTGGCAAATGTGGTAAATAAAACCTAGGATGAGGAAGGCTCGCTTCGTCGTCCACCTTGCTCAAGTGACCAAGCGACTCGTATTCTTTGAGAAATGCGGAATACGCGGTTTTCAACTCGGGATTTTTTGACAATTTGTTTTCTAATGAATAGAAACGCTTTAACGCTATACCGCGCGAGTCTCCCAGCGATGGAGCATCTTTCCTGAAAGGTATGCTCACGATGAACCTACGCGGCTCCGACGACGCCCGTTTCGTAGTCGATTGAAAATGGTCTTCGCAAAATTTGTCATCAGCAGAGAGTCGGCCTGATGAACCGTAAGCCCCCTCGATTTCCCAAAATCTCTGAATGCCGTGCTCGATGCCGGCTACACTTAAATGAACTCTATTTGAAAGCATGAGCGCTCGATTTTCGATGTTCATGTTTCCGCCTAAAACCCAACCAAAAAGAGTTTTTGTTAAGAATGGCTTCTCTGGGCCCAATTTCACCTGTCCCTGACAGAGCACTTGCCAAAAGACATTCGCGCCTAATAAAAGATCAATCTTTCCCGGTGTATTACAATCTGAATCGGCTAGCACAATGTTTGGTGGGATCTTCAAATCCCTCAACGAGAAAGAAAGGGCCGGCAGAGGGTCCGTAATTTTGTCTAACACAATACAGCTCAAAATGTCCTCGTATTTCCCGTTACGGGAGCGGATTCGAACGTTTGCTCTGAATTCAGCGTTCAGAGCCCTGGCACCAACACCCGACAGTGAGGTGATATTACCTCGTTTCTCAATTTTCAAATTTTGACACAAGTCGGCGCTAACTAAGTTAAGTTGGGATCCGGGGTCCAAAAGAGCTTTTGCCCGGGAAAATGACCCGGAGGATCCTTCTACGAATACGCTAACCGTGGACAATAAAACTTGCGCTGGCGCCGCGATTGCAGGACGGCTACAAGCTGCTGAAACGGATGCGACGGGTGCCTCGCTCGGGGAGACGGCCCCGACCTCCCGTGCGTCACTGCTGGATTCTGGCGGTCCAGGACGCGGCGACGAAGTATTTTCGTGCGCGTCGCGCTTTGGACGCAAACACAGTAAAGTATGGTGCTTTTTTCTGCATACGCGGCATCTCGACGATGTGCATTTTACCACGAAATGTCCGGGCTTGAGACAATTGTTGCATAATTTCAAACGACGCGCCTCTTCGATACGAGCGTTTACCGACAATTTTGAGAATGATTCGCAAGCGCTAATCGAATGATTACTATTTTTGCAAAAATCACAAGAGTGATTACCTTGCTCTCTGGCTACATGAGCGCGTGCATGACTTTTTTGCTCGGATCCCTGATTTCCCAAACTCGAACCTATTTTCGCAGCTTCCAGCGAACCTAATAAGTGACTTTTGCTCTCTAAAAAATCTAACAACTCTCGCAAAGTAGGAAATTGTCCGGCATGTTTGCATAATTCCCAGTCAGTCTGCATTGCTGAGCTGAGCTTCGAAACTATGATATGTATTAGTATGGTGTCGACTGTGGGTTCCCCGTACGCCTTTAAAATTTCCAAAATTCTAACTACACTATCGAGCAGCCTTTGAACAGACGAATGTGAATCCTTTTTTACGTTCTCTAAACTGAATAACGCATTTATGTTTGATTCTACGATCAGTTTCTTATTTTCAAATCGCTTGACTAGAATGTCCCAAGCAATGGTATAGTTATCGTTGGTAACTTTTAACGACGAGATTGAACTAGCAGCTTCTGCCTTAAGGGAAGAAATCAAATAGTAAAATTTCTGAACGTTGGTCAAATTAACGTTGTTATGAATAAGCGACGTAAAGGAGTCATGAAATTGAACCCAATTCTCGAATTTCCCCGAAAAGGAAGGCAAATCTAAGGGTGGTAATCTTAATCCAGCGAGCTCTCCTGAAGGGCCACTTTGCGAAGAATTTTGACCTACATTCGGTTTTATACCCGAACTGATCTTATTTTTTGATAAGAATTCCTTTACTGCGCTACTAATCTCGCTAAAATGAGTCATAAAAGAGTCAAATTCATTGAAAAGTTCATCAAAGTTTTCAGCGTCGGCCTCCATTAGGCCCTCCATTGACTTCTTATACTCATCCAACAAATTTTGGAAACAACTAAACTCTTCTGACAAGTTGCCGACCTCGTGAGCCTTCACGGGGCTGGACGAAGAAATTCTATGAAATAGAGTTTTGAAACGATCTACTTGGGCTTTTATGAATTTGCAACGAGTGGTTAAAGTGCGAGTTTCCGACATGACCGCTGATGTCGAACGAGTTTCCACCATGACTGACACAAGCAAAAAACAGCACTAAACGAAGGTGTAATGGAAAAGGACTTACTTTTGATTTGAGAACGTAGTAACTTCTTGACGAACAGAAAACCAACCCGCTGCCGATCGCTGCCGCTTGACGTGGGACCTGGACTCGGTGTAAGCTCTCGATGGTTGAATTTCCTGGTGTTGGCGAAGCTTCTTGACGCTCTCCGACGAAACGATGTTGGAGCAATTGCATCCACCAGCTACTGGAAACTTGTACACTCGCGTTTTTTAGCTTCTTCCATATCCGGCTCGAAGGACCAATGTTTATTGTACGATTAACTTGATAAGAGGCTTCCACGAATGGGGCCCCCAATTAATCCACTGCGAGTTCCGGTTCAATGGGATTGCCGGGAACTGCCACTTAATAACCCTAACTTGGGTTCAGTTAGTTGTTGGAGTGAAACAAGACTTAACAAACACGAGTATATTGAGTAACAACGATTACAAACGTCACTGATGGACCGATGGTTTTTTACAAAAGCTTCAACTGTTGTGACACGCTTGGATTGGCCACGCGAAAATAGCGAATTGCGCGTAACCGTAACACAAAACAACCTGGAAACGACTTTACCAGGGAGTTAGACCGAAACGCAAACTAGCACAAAGCATAGCTGAACTTGCTTCCTCGAGGCTCTGAATCTAACTAACTCTGAATTTACAGCGAGACGAACTCGCCAATTCAAGGAGGGGCAAGCTCAAACACTATTGGCTGAGGCGATCCTGCGTAGCCAATCGGAGCATCGCACGTTATTTAGGAAAAATGCTTATTCTAAGAAACCTTAATGCTAAGCTCTCTCAATGAGGCAATTGAACGAAATCCATAAACCCATGATTCCCAAATATGCTAAGTCGGCTTAAGTTCTAGTAGAAAATGTATCCATCCGCTTTAAAGCCATTAAGGGAAGCTTACAAATTCCTTTCCAACATTAACAGAGGCAAACAAATACGGCAAGATGCAAATTTGGCTTTACCACGACCTTTGAATGAGATAAAACAGTTATGACTTGAATTACGTGATTAATTATAATCAAAAAGGTTTTGATGCACGCATCTGTGTGAATCAAACATCCTCTTTGTAAGGTACAATCTATTTACCTCATTGTGGTAGGTATCATGCATTTATATACAATTTTGAAGTAGTAAGCAGTAACTTAGTCCTTTTTATGATCATACTATATGCGTGATTTATGTGATGTTTTTACTGTTAATTAATGTGCTATGTTTCTATGGGTAGTTTATTATGTCCCTAATTCTGTATTTTTCATTTTTGTTAACTAGGTTTTCTGACGCCCTACAGGACAAAAGGATTTATGACAAAGTTACGTAAATTTGTAATGAAATAAAGGTTATTACAAAAACATATCATTTTCTAACACCGCTAGCTACAGCAGTTAAGTTGTTCAATGTTAATATTGATAGACATTTAAATTTAATGTCAAATGAACATGAAAATTTTGGGGGCGGATAAATAGTTACTTTTTAAATATGTTATTTTACACATTACACTCTTTTTTCAAATAGTACAAATAAACCTGTCAGTAGGTTATGTTTGCATTTGATTCGGAAGTTGAAATAAAACAGTCAATCTTCAGATACTGAATTTAATCAGCATAATCATGTAATGTAACGTTACGTTTCGTTAATTAACTACCTGCATCAGACGAAATAATAATTAATATGGTAATATTGAAATACATCTAGAAATGAGGGAATTAGGTTAGAATAATATAAAAACAATGCAAACTGAAAATCTCTTACCATTTCAGTGTAGATAAATATTGTTTGGGGAGGAATTAACACTTCCCTTCATAGTTTTTAAATAAAACATTTAGATGATTAAAGATTAAATAAAAACTTCACAAATTAATTTGTTCAAAGCAGCATTGACTTATCAAATTCGGAGAAGGTAAAGAGTCAGGAAGGAGTGTTTACCATAAAAGTTGCGACAAGGTGGTTGTTGCAAATGGCGGAGTTTGGCAGTTTGACTTGCGCAGAAGAGCGGCCGGGACCAGCCATTTCCGTTCAGAGATCTCAGTGGCGTCCAGCTCCTATACATATACGGGGCCAAAATAAAATAGTAGTTTATTTGAAATGGGCATTAAAGTACCTCGAAATCGTCATTAAAATACGAGAAATCGGCAGTAAAGTAATCCTTTGTGTTACGACTTTTTGTAGGTGGCGAGGCGACAGATACACGTCAACATAACCTACAAAAATTGGTTAAATTGTAATTTCGAAAATCGCCCAAAAGTGTACCTATCGCCCCACCGCCTACAAAAAGTCGTAAAGCAATGGATTACTCCATTGCAGATTTCAAAAAATAGTAGTTTGTATACAAAGGCAATGAAGCTTAGCTTTTTATCACGAATGTGAATTTAGTTGCCAAGGCTCGTAGGGCCAAGGCAAATAAGCGTGAGGGATAAAAAAGTGCCGAGAGTTACACTATGTTTTATTTGAAATCGAGAAATTACAACATTTGTAGGTATGTTAACGTCGGTTGACGTTTATCTGTTGCCTCCGGAGAAGGTCATTTACCCTCTCCGGTTGCCTTGCCACCTACAAAAAAGTCGTAAAATAATGGATTACTTTACTGTCGATTTCAAGGTACTTCAATGCTGATTTCAAATAAACAATATTATTGTCTTGAATAAATGTACCACCGGTCCCGGGAAACACAAAAATTTCCTAAGAATTGAATTTGTAAAAAAAACCGATAACAAAAAATTGTAAACGTCGCTAAATCCATTACAAAGAACTAAATTCCATGCTTCGCTTCAGAAAAGTAAACAAACGGGTGCACTTACCTTTTTTAACAATTTTCGTCTCATAACATTTAAAGTTGAAGCTTCACTCCAAAATGGTAGAATAAAATTACAAGAATAATAATCAATATGATTTATTTATTGTCCTTTAAATAATATTAGCTTTGTGTACATATTTCTAACATTTTCGTCGACAATGGCATTCTTACATATAAAATGAATTCTCGTACTCAAATAAGCATTACCGACACTTTTCAATAATAGTACTTTATGACTTTCGAGCGGCGTTATGTCATGCATGATCATACTTGAAAATATTTCTATATCGATGAAATATTTGCAAACTTTCAAGCACAAGCGACTTTTGTCTATTTTTAACTTGCTGTTCTTAATTTGCTCCGCCTTTAAAATGTTTTCGCATAACATACAAATTGATATGACGTCCTTACTTGGAAAACGGAGTTTTCCTTTTGATTTGTGACTAATTAGAGAAGTCAAAAAATCTTCTTTGTCCCCATAGAGCTCCGAAATACAGTACTCACATTGAATTTTTTTCTCCAGTTTATAGCTAACAAACCCTGCAATGTAAGTAACAACTTCCGAGCTGTAAGGGGACAAAGAATTATATTGAAGTGCATAGTCATGCTCGTTGACACATTGAAAAAAATCAGAATCGTTGATTAAGTAACAAACGACTTCCGGGATTGGACCGTGTCATGATTGAGATCGAAGAACTCACGTTTCGCCCACTTTCGTAAGGGGGGGGCTTCATGAAGCCCCTTACGAAAGTGGGCGAAACGTTGAGTTCTTCGATCTCAATCATGACACGGTCCAATCCCGGAAGTCGTTTGTTACTTAATGACAATGGCCGTGAAAGCCTCAAAAATCATCCAGAATCGTTGATGTTTTCCTCAACATCTAAACGATTCAGTACAGATGCATTAATAATTTCTTCAGGATGTTTCTTTACCGAACTTACATTTAGGATATTCACTTCTTCTAAAGGAATGCAATTCCCAGCGCCATGTTCTCGTACTTCGGCATGTATAAGAATTTTTTTATAGGCTGCTGTAAATTGCCTACTAGTCGGGTTAGCTCAAGGTGGTCTTGGTTAAGTTTATATGTTGGAATAAATTTTAAAACCCCACTTGTCACATACTGATCATATATCCCTAATAAACCCCATCAATATTCCGACAAACCCTGACTTTCGTTGTGAATCTAAAACAACAGTGCCCTCTTGGAATTTTAAATTCATTATATAATCCCTGAATGTGCTATAAAATGACCTAATATCATTTATATTACGGGAGCATGCAGCTTGCTGAAAAGCAAAATGGCTAAGTTTATGGGAGTTTAAAATGTCAAAAGCGTTATTTAATAACAAAATAAATTGAGCTGTTGGGCCACAGTTTTTAAAATCCCTCAAATTTAGTTGGGTCTCTACAATAAAGTAAGGCTTCTGAGACTGACCTGCTTAACAATTGACTAGCTAGTTTGACTTTCATTTTTTGCTTGAAAAATTGAATATGTTGCCTTCTAATCTTATTACCCAAATGAAGTCCTTCTCCTTCTTGTAAATTGTTTAATTTTACCAAGAAATTGAAATCGATATATCCACCATTGATATCTTGTAACATTTTTTCTCGCCAAAACAATTTCGCATTAATTTTATCATATGAACTGGATCGGGCAAAAGGAAGTATTTTGTATTGTCACATATAAAATGTGACTTTACATTGTTCTTATTGAAAGAACACCCTAATAAATTACACATACTAAAATTAGCAGCGCATCCGTCAAACGTAACATTAGAAACCACAATACCAATGTCTTTTAACAGCGAGAGTGCTTGTTTCGTCAAAGAGGCCTTCTGTTCGCTATTAAGACCTGCAATGAAAAAATAACCTTTAGGTATTTTCAAAGGTTCGTTGATACACACAAGCATGTACACTAATGCCTCCTTAGCTAGCCCCTTGCTATCATCTTGCAAGCCATCACCAAAATCCACATAGCCATAGTACTGATCACCACTGTACTCTAAATGTTTCCGAATAGCTATTTCATCGAACACCAGAGAGCACAATAAAGTGTCTTTAGCAGTATGTGCGACTTTTGCCTTTAAAAATTCTAAAGCCTCTGAAGTGAATCCCGGTTTAGCGTTTACTGATGAGTACCATTTTGACAAAGTTTTCTCATGAGGTAAGCTGTTCTGAAATTTTTGTCTAACATAATTATACGCTCTGAGCGAAAAGAAATGCAGAGTGACAGCAAAAGCTCTTACTGAGGGCTCAAATTTTTTACTCACACTTCTTTTTTGAGTTTTTTGGAAAAGTCTGTGAATAATGTCCTTATTTTCCCCAAAATGTGTAAGAAGAACGTTTTCATGTTCTAGCAACAATAAATTTTTCTTCTTCAACTCATTGGTAACAGTCTTCAGAGATGAAATTTTTCTTTTCTGGCGCCACACAGTTTTTTGCAGGTCCCGTATTTTGTGACTTTTCAAACGATCTCTTTCAGACAATTCACGAATTTTTTTCTTCAAAATCTTCTTGCGACGAGTATCTTGAGTATCTTCTAACACTGGTTTCAAACTAGAAGTTACAGAAGAACGCCGTGGTAAAGAGGGCTCAGGTGCCATTAGTGCACAATCACCGTCATTTGATTTTTGTGACTTCAATGGTGGTTCATCATCAGCAACATTTTCAAAAGACATAGCAGCATTTTGTACAGATGAATAGATAGTTTCATCAATATTTTGCACAGGTATGTTGACAGGTTGATCAACATTTTCCGCAACCATATCGACAGGTAAACCTACATCATCGACAGACAAATGGACGGGTTTGTCAACATTTTCCAGAGGCGCATCAGCAGGCACTTCATGCACTGTACTGGAAGTCCTTCCCTATAAAACATTCCATTGTTAAAAACATAATCATGGAGATTAAAGCTTTTGTAAAATACATACTACTTATACACCATCCAAAAATAGTTCTTGTAAGAAATTAAAATTTTTAAATTTTTTGCTCTAAGTCAAAGCGTTCTTGAAATATTTACAAAATACACACGTATCCACGTTTTCCCGCAGGTGCAGATAGTTTGTTCAGACTCTCTGGTTAAAATATTATTCAGTTAACGTTTCAAAATTATCGTTTTCTTTTAATCGTACCGTATTTTGACTTAAGACAATTTTGTACTCTTTTTAAGAATATATATTTTTTTAACAGAGATTATATAATTCATTACATAGTAAGCCAATAGAAAATTCCTATTTATCATAGTTACGATATATAGATCAACGATTATACGTTTGACAACATGATATAACCGTTTTGGTTATTTGCTGGGACCAACAATTAAAAATCTTCAATCTAGAGCCATGATTTTGTTATAGTTGTTATAGTAACATTGTTGGGATTGTAATACGTTTAATATTACTACAATATATTATCATGTTTTCTTGCTTAATTAATTTTCCATTCATTATACAGGGTCCGGCAGGGAAGTATGACGATTTTCAAAATCAATAAATCATTTTGTATTAAACAAAATTTTATTTAAATTTTTTCCAAAGATTATTTACATTATGCCATTTTGTTATTGCATAAAAAACATTAAGAATTTTGACTTAAGAGCGAAAAATAACGTTATCTAAGTGGTGGCCGTCCTTTTGCAAGCACTGCCGTAGATGAGTTGAAAAGTTTTCAGGAGTCGTGACTGTTCGAGCTCCTCCACGAGCTGTTCCAGGTTTCAACAATCCAGTTGTGCGAACGTTGTTTACCCATTTCCTAATCATGTTTCGTGTAGGAACACGACCGTGACGTTCAACATTAAAATGAATTCGAAACCTGCGTTCTGTGGCAACCACGGAATGACCGGTTTCAATAAATGTGTAGTAAGCAAACACACGATCTCCTACTGTCCGCGGCAACCACAGAACAATACCTAATGGCAACTGAAATGGCATCTACCACCGAGTACATACCACCCGTTCCGAAAACATTAGTTCCCCCCACTGCTTTGCTATACTCATTTCAAAAACGTCATACTTCCCTGCCGGACCCTGTATATTATTTGCGTATATATGAAACTAAGATATTCTTGGATTGAAGAACATTTCTTTGAACAAAGATAATATTACTAACAGCCAGTCTTATAAAGGCCACTAATCTGAGTGTTTTTTGTACGATTAACTTGATAAGAGGCTTCCACGAATGGGGCCCCCAATTAATCCACTGCGAGTTCCGGTTCAATGGGATTGCCGGGAACTGCCACTTAATAACCCTAACTTGGGTTCAGTTAGTTGTTGGAGTGAAACAAGACTTAACAAACACGAGTATATTGAGTAACAACGATTACAAACGTCACTGATGGACCGATGGTTTTTTACAAAAGCTTCAACTGTTGTGACACGCTTGGATTGGCCACGCGAAAATAGCGAATTGCGCGTAACCGTAACACAAAACAACCTGGAAACGACTTTACCAGGGAGTTAGACCGAAACGCAAACTAGCACAAAGCATAGCTGAACTTGCATCCTCGAGGCTCTGAATCTAACTAACTCTGAATTTACAGCGAGACGAACTCGCCAATTCAAGGAGGGGCAAGCTCAAACACTATTGGCTGAGGCGATCCTGCGTAGCCAATCGGAGCATCGCACGTTATTTAGGAAAAATGCTTATTCTAAGAAACCTTAATGCTAAGCTCTCTCAATGAGGCAATTGAACGAAATCCATAAACCCATGATTCCCAAATATGCTAAGTCGGCTTAAGTTCTAGTAGAAAATGTATCCATCCGCTTTAAAGCCATTAAGGGAAGCTTACAAATTCCTTTCCAACATTAACAGAGGCAAACAAATACGGCAAGATGCAAATTTGGCTTTACCACGACCTTTGAATGAGATAAAACAGTTATGACTTGAATTACGTGATTAATTATAATCAAAAAGGTTTTGATGCACGCATCTGTGTGAATCAAACATGCCGCCCCCGAAGTGCCGACTATGGCACGACGTGATTAAATCCCAAAATTAAACTGAAATCTAACACTACAAAATAATCAAATGCATAACAAGAACTAATGACAGATGATATTCCAAGAGTCTTACAGATAACTTACAACTAGCATGAATACAAGCAAAGAAACAACTAAACCTAGCAAAATGTTCAATTAGCGAAAACTACCAACTAAGAGCAAAGTCAATGTTTATTGCCCTTGATCGCAATGATCGTCTTTGGGTAGGATGTACACTTTACGCACCGAGCGTTTCAGGAGATTCCCTCGGGAATCGCGCACTTGCACCACACGCACAACACCATCCGCTCCTGGATATGTGGCCGAAATGATTGCCAGTGGCCAACGGTAGCTTGGAGATGCCTCGTCGTGGACGAGTACCACGTCGCCCACCTGGGGGGCTAGAGACGTGCTGGAGGACTTCCACTTAGGCCGGCGCTGCAGGAGGTGGAGGTAGTCCCGGGACCAGCGATCCCAAAACTGCTGGGACAGCCGCTGGACCAGCCCATAGCGGCTGAGACGATTTTCCGGTATGCCCTGGAGTTGGGCTTCCGGAAACGAAGTCAGCTTCCGACCGATCAAGAAGTGGGCAGGAGTAAGGACTTCGGGGAATGAGGCGTCGGTAGGGAGAACACAGAGTGGACGGGAATTTAGTATCGCCTCCACTTGAGTCAGCATGGTGTAATACTCAACGAAAGTTAACTTTGCATTGCAAGATATTCGCCTTAAATAATATTTCAATGACTTTACCCCCGCTTCCCAAATGCCGCCAAAGTGCGGAGAGCGTGCCGGAATAAAATTCCACTTAATGTTATGTTTCGACAATTCTTCCCTTATGCATTGCTCACTAGAGCCTGACAGGATATTTTTTAATTCCGATAGCTGATTTCTGGCACCGGTGAAACTGGAATAGCGCCTGAAAAGTTCAAATTCTGGGACGCGATAGTAAAGAGGGGCCACTACTGGGCGCGACTCTTGGGCTGCTAGCTCACCCGAATCAATTTTAACGGGCTGGGGTTTTAAGTCCGCCTGTGACAAAAACTCTGGCCCGTGCCACCACAAGCGTGAGTTGAGTAACTCCTGGGGTAACATTCCCCTGCTAATTATATCGGACGGGTTGCAATTTGTACGCACGTGAAACCATTCTTCCCTATTGCTTAGTTCGTGAATCTCGGACACCCGGTTCGCGACGAACGTCTTCCAATTACTTGCATCCTTATTTATCCAGTGCAGAGTTATGGTGGAGTCCGACCAATAGTACACGCGGTCAAATTTAAATGCGGAGGAATCGAGTATAGTTTTAATCAAACGAGCCAATAGTAAGGCTGCGCAAAGCTCCAGACGAGGCAAGGATATTGTTTTTAATGGAGCGACCCTTGACTTAGCACAAAGCAAATTGGTGGTGACATTACCGCGCGCGTCAACGCAACGTATATACACGGCGCACCCGTAGGCTACAGAACTCGCGTCCGCAAATCCGTGGAGATCTATCGAATTTATGTCATCGCAAATTACCCGTCTCGGAATTGCCAACGAGCCCAAAGAGCGTAATGAAGAATGGAGTTCGTCGTATCTGGAGCGCATCTCCATGGGCACCGTTTCGTCCCATGACAACTTCAACTGCCAAAGCCGTTGCACGAGAAGTTTCAAAGTTAGAACGCTTGGACCAAGTAGTCCCAAGGGATCGAATATTTGAGCCATACTAGAGAGTATAGCCCGCTTGGTAACTGATTTGCAACAGCTAGGGTTTACTCTGTAACTTAGCACGTCCCGCCGAGTATCCCAAAAAATGCCGAGAGTTTTCTCCGTGGCGTCTTCCGTCAAAGAAATGGGCTCCATGCTGCCGCGATCTACACCAATGGCGCTAGCTACTTCACTGTCGTTGGATGCCCACTTTCGCAATTCAAACCCGTACCCCGACAAAGCGCTACTAATTTCGAATTGCGTTTTTATGGCTTCCGCCCTATTTTCAAAACCAGTCAGTAGGTCATCTACATAAAAATCCTGGCTAATTCTTAATGAGGCCTCTGGAAGCGATGCTTCGATTTCCTGGGCGATTTGTATCAAGCACCTAGTTGCTAGGTACGAGGCTGATTTAGTACCGTAGGTGACCGTTAATAATTTGAAGCATTTTACCGCTGAGGTTTTGTCGTCACGCCATAAAATTAATTGGTATTGCGTCTGCGAGGGGTCCACGAGAATTTGCCTATACATTTTGGCGCAATCTGCTTTCAGCACGTACTTGAATTGCCTAAAGCGACAAAGAATTGCAAACAACGACTGCTGGACCACTGGGCCCTTATGTTGAAGGTCGTTAAGCGATACTCCGGAGGAGGACGCACAACTGCCGTCAAAAACAACGCGATGTTTGGTCGTTGAACTGTCCTCCTTTATGACTGGCAAATGTGGTAAATAAAACCTAGGATGAGGAAGGCTCGCTTCGTCGTCCACCTTGCTCAAGTGACCAAGCGACTCGTATTCTTTGAGAAATGCGGAATACGCGGTTTTCAACTCGGGATTTTTTGACAATTTGTTTTCTAATGAATAGAAACGCTTTAACGCTATACCGCGCGAGTCTCCCAGCGATGGAGCATCTTTCCTGAAAGGTATGCTCACGATGAACCTACGCGGCTCCGACGACGCCCGTTTCGTAGTCGATTGAAAATGGTCTTCGCAAAATTTGTCATCAGCGGAGAGTCGGCCTGATGAACCGTAAGCCCCCTCGATTTCCCAAAATCTCTGAATGCCGTGCTCGATGCCGGCTACACTTAAATGAACTCTATTTGAAAGCATGAGCGCTCGATTTTCGATGTTCATGTTTCCCCCTAAAACCCAACCAAAAAGAGTTTTTGTTAAGAATGGCTTCTCTGGGCCCAATTTCACCTGTCCCTGACAGAGCACTTGCCAAAAGACATTCGCGCCTAATAAAAGATCAATCTTTCCCGGTGTATTACAATCTGAATCGGCTAGCACAATGTTTGGTGGGATCTTCAAATCCCTCAACGAGAAAGAAAGGGCCGGCAGAGGGTCCGTAATTTTGTCTAACACAATACAGCTCAAAATGTCCTCGTATTTCCCGTTACGGGAGCGGATTCGAACGTTTGCTCTGAATTCAGCGTTCAGAGCCCTGGCACCAACACCCGACAGTGAGGTGATATTACCTCGTTTCTCAATTTTCAAATTTTGACACAAGTCGGCGCTAACTAAGTTAAGTTGGGATCCGGGGTCCAAAAGAGCTTTTGCCCGGGAAAATGACCCGGAGGATCCTTCTACGAATACGCTAACCGTGGACAATAAAACTTGCGCTGGCGCCGCGATTGCAGGACGGCTACAAGCTGCTGAAACGGATGCGACGGGTGCCTCGCTCGGGGAGACGGCCCCGACCTCCCGTGCGTCACTGCTGGATTCTGGCGGTCCAGGACGCGGCGACGAAGTATTTTCGTGCGCGTCGCGCTTTGGACGCAAACACAGTAAAGTATGGTGCTTTTTTCTGCATACGCGGCATCTCGACGATGTGCATTTTACCACGAAATGTCCGGGCTTGAGACAATTGTTGCATAATTTCAAACGACGCGCCTCTTCGATACGAGCGTTTACCGACAATTTTGAGAATGATTCGCAAGCGCTAATCGAATGATTACTATTTTTGCAAAAATCACAAGAGTGATTACCTTGCTCTCTGGCTACATGAGCGCGTGCATGACTTTTTTGCTCGGATCCCTGATTTCCCAAACTCGAACCTATTTTCGCAGCTTCCAGCGAACCTAATAAGTGACTTTTGCTCTCTAAAAAATCTAACAACTCTCGCAAAGTAGGAAATTGTCCGGCATGTTTGCATAATTCCCAGTCAGTCTGCATTGCTGAGCTGAGCTTCGAAACTATGATATGTATTAGTATGGTGTCGACTGTGGGTTCCCCGTACGCCTTTAAAATTTCCAAAATTCTAACTACACTATCGAGCAGCCTTTGAACAGACGAATGTGAATCCTTTTTTACGTTCTCTAAACTGAATAACGCATTTATGTTTGATTTTACGATCAGTTTCTTATTTTCAAATCGCTTGACTAGAATGTCCCAAGCAATGGTATAGTTATCGTTGGTAACTTTTAACGACGAGATTGAACTAGCAGCTTCTGCCTTAAGGGAAGAAATCAAATAGTAAAATTTCTGAACGTTGGTCAAATTAACGTTGTTATGAATAAGCGACGTAAAGGAGTCATGAAATTGAACCCAATTCTCGAATTTCCCCGAAAAGGAAGGCAAATCTAAGGGTGGTAATCTTAATCCAGCGAGCTCTCCTGAAGGGCCACTTTGCGAAGAATTTTGACCTACATTCGGTTTTATACCCGAACTGATCTTATTTTTTGATAAGAATTCCTTTACTGCGCTACTAATCTCGCTAAAATGAGTCATAAAAGAGTCAAATTCATTGAAAAGTTCATCAAAGTTTTCAGCGTCGGCCTCCATTAGGCACTCCATTGACTTCTTATACTCATCCAACAAATTTTGGAAACAACTAAACTCTTCTGACAAGTTGCCGACCTCGTGAGCCTTCACGGGGCTGGACGAAGAAATTCTATGAAATAGAGTTTTGAAACGATCTACTTGGGCTTTTATGAATTTGCAACGAGTGGTTAAAGTGCGAGTTTCCGACATGACCGCTGATGTCGAACGAGTTTCCACCATGACTGACACAAGCAAAAACCAGCACTAAACGAAGGTGTAATGGAAAAGGACTTACTTTTGATTTGAGAACGTAGTAACTTCTTGACGAACAGAAAACCAACCCGCTGCCGATCGCTGCCGCTTGACGTGGGACCTGGACTCGGTGTAAACTCTCGATGGTTGAATTTCCTGGTGTTGGCGAAGCTTCTTGACGCTCTCCGACGAAACGATGTTGGAGCAATTGCATCCACCAGCTACTGGAAACTTGTACACTCGCGTTTTTTAGCTTCTTCCACATCCGGCTCGAAGGACCAATGTTTTTTGTACGATTAACTTGATAAGAGGCTTCCACGAATGGGGCCCCCAATTAATCCACTGCGAGTTCCGGTTCAATGGGATTGCCGGGAACTGCCACTTAATAACCCTAACTTGGGTTCAGTTAGTTGTTGGAGTGAAACAAGACTTAACAAACACGAGTATATTGAGTAACAACGATTACAAACGTCACTGATGGACCGATGGTTTTTTACAAAAGCTTCAACTGTTGTGACACGCTTGGATTGGCCACGCGAAAATAGCGAATTGCGCGTAACCGTAACACAAAACAACCTGGAAACGACTTTACCAGGGAGTTAGACCGAAACGCAAACTAGCACAAAGCATAGCTGAACTTGCATCCTCGAGGCTCTGAATCTAACTAACTCTGAATTTACAGCGAGACGAACTCGCCAATTCAAGGAGGGGCAAGCTCAAACACTATTGGCTGAGGCGATCCTGCGTAGCCAATCGGAGCATCGCACGTTATTTAGGAAAAATGCTTATTCTAAGAAACCTTAATGCTAAGCTCTCTCAATGAGGCAATTGAACGAAATCCATAAACCCATGATTCCCAAATATGCTAAGTCGGCTTAAGTTCTAGTAGAAAATGTATCCATCCGCTTTAAAGCCATTAAGGGAAGCTTACAAATTCCTTTCCAACATTAACAGAGGCAAACAAATACGGCAAGATGCAAATTTGGCTTTACCACGACCTTTGAATGAGATAAAACAGTTATGACTTGAATTACGTGATTAATTATAATCAAAAAGGTTTTGATGCACGCATCTGTGTGAATCAAACACTGAGGTTAACTTTAATTCGCTGTTAAAATAAACAAAAGCGCATAAAACGTTAATGCTTACGATATTTCATTCATTAGTAAACAAATTTTTTAACCTGAGATTAGTGATCTTTATAAGACTGGCTGTAGGTGTAATAAAATAAATAAAATAATACGTACATATTTCAATCGCTTCACTTCAATTGTAGGAATCGCGTTTGAATGTAGTCTCACAATTAGCTGAGACGAGCGGTCAAAGCACTGATTACCAAAATGACGTGAACACAGAACACTGGTGTGTTTGGGAATCCATCCTGGCTTTTTCAAGAAGGCACTCCATATTTCCCTTCTATGGCCATCTTTGGGAAAATTTAAAAAAATATCATTGCATTAAAAATAAGAACACAATTGGTACCCCCACAAACACACGTGTTACGCCTATGGTTGGAATTTCTAACCCTAAATTATATGCAAATTAAATACTCAGGAATGGAAAGTAACGTTGGCAATTTTATTCCTTGGGGTTTTGGAACAACCACAGGCTGCACAACTAACCATTACTTTGTTTTTGTTTCCACGAAAACACAAATAAACAACAACTTTTGATCTCCGATTTGAATACAACCATATACAACGGGCGATTTGGAACGAATGACGCACGAGTTGCGCGACCCCACCCGAATAATGTGGTTGTCCAAAATGGCAACTTCCGTCGCACGTATATGTTCATAGCATAAGCCCAAACACTCCTTCCTGACTCTTTACCTTCTCCGATCAAATTAGATCTGAGGGCTGCCAACTGGAAAAATTGAAACCAATTGGTTCAGAAAAGAAATTAAAACAGATAGATATTTAAATTATAATTCACAAACTTCTTTAAAATAGAAAATTAGTGTAATAAATAGTTTAACTGATCGTGCAATTTACTTTCATCCAACAAATATCACAAAGAAAACATTTTAAAAATTAAAGACATTTTATTAAAACATAATTACCCTATTGAATTTATAAACTCAAACATTAAAAAAAAATAAGTAAAATTAAATATAAACACACCCTAAATAATAATTCATCTGTTGATTTATACCCTAATTTTTTAGGTCCAGAATTTAATAATTATCAATATACTCAAAATTCAAATTACATATCTATTCCTTACATACCAAAATTATCACAAAATTTTAATAAAATTTTAATAAACTATAACTACAATGTAGCTTTTAAAAATCACAATAATATAGGAAATCAGTTTTTTAAATAATTTAAAGGATAAAACTCATATTCTTTCAGACTGAAATATCGTATACCAAATCAATTGTAACAATTGTGATGCCAACTACATTGGTCAAACTAAACAAAACCTAAAAAAGAATTTCTCAACATAAAATGTCTATAAAAACAAAGTTTTCAACCCCTAACAAGGCTAGCACAGCGTTGTCTGACCATGCTGTTGAAAATTATCACAATTTTGATTTCAGCTCGCCTAAAGTTTTGCAAATAGAAAATAACTTACATAAACGTTTAGTTTATGAAATGATTGAAATTAAAAAAAAAAACAAAATCTATTAATTACAAAACTGACATTGAAAAATTGCATTTTATTTACTATAACCTTTTTTAATACAACTTTTACAATCTTTAAAACTTTTTTATTGTTATTTAATCATATCAAATTAATGATTTTTAATACTCACCTTGAGTTTTAGTTGTTGAAATATCTTCTAACTATTAAACATTTTAACTAATGGGAATTTTTCCAGTTGGCAGCCCTCATATCTAATTTGATAAAGTCAATGCTGTTTTGAACAAATTAATTTGTGAAGTGTTTATTTAATCTTTATTCATCTAAATGTTTTATTTAAAAACTATGAAGGGGAGTGTTAATTCCTCCCCAAACAATATTTATCTACACTAGGGTGTCTACTAATATACAATTTTAAAATTCCAGGAATTCAAGGACCATTTTTGTAAAATTCCAGGTATTTTCACACTACTCGGCCATATTTTTTTTAGCTTCACGCACGTTGTGGTTGTCATCTTGTCATGAAAAGACAGAACATTACACCAGAAGCACCATGCACGTGCTTTTTACATCTTACTCGTAAGATGTAAACGGGCAAAATGGTTGCCCGGTCAAATGTGAATCACGTGATTTTTTAAATTTCATATTTTATGGGAAACAATTTTTTTCAAATGCAAAATCACAAATTTGATAAAATTTTAAATGTTATAGAAATTCCAGGTGGATAAAGAAATTCAAGGAATTTCAAGTATTTCAAGTGCCAGTTTTGACATTCCAGGAGATTTCCAGGAATTCCAGGTTGGTAGACCTACACTGAAATGGTAAGCGATTTTCAGATTGCATTGTTTTTATATTATTCTAACCTAGTTTCCTCGTTTCTAGATGTATTTCAATATTACCATTTTAATTATTATTTCGTCTGATGGAGTTCGTTAACTAACGAAACGTAACGTTATGTTACATGATTATGCTGATTAAATTCAGTATCTGAAGATTGGCTGTTTTATTTCAAGTTCCAAACCCAATGTAAATTGCACTCTTTGCAAAAGCATTAGAGCGCATGCAAAAATTATCAACAGTAATGTATTAAGTGCATTGTGACTTGCCGATAATGCTGGTCAGATTGCACGACCAGCTGGATTGTTTAGAAAATACGCCCAATAGCAAAGCTGGACATCGTATTTTCTAAGCAATCCAGCGGGAGTGCAATCTGGTTGGCCAGTGGGTTTTTGGGTATGTCTGCCACAAAAAAAAGGAGGGTTTCTTGACAACCGTGGAAAATAGGACCACAGACACACTTGTTAAAATTGTAAAGGACAAAACTGAGCCAAGAACCACCATATATAGTGACTGCTACAAATCCTACAATTGCTTGGCAAGTGAAGGTTTCCGGCACTTAACTGTGAACCATTCAATTTGTTTCAAAGATCCAGTGACCGGGTGTTACACAAATACAATCAAGGGCCTTTGGCGGCAAATGCAAGCCAAACTTCCACAGAGAAATCGTCAAAAAAACATATTTGGCTGAATTTATGTACCAGCATGAAATGGAAGGAGCCGCCAACAGTGTCCCTTGATTTTGTAAAGACCCTTGCAGGCCAAGCTCCTTCATAGGGTGTTAGTGCCTAACCATTATTATATAGTTAAAGTGTATGTGCCGCACATAAAAAACAAAGAGGCGTTAGGTTAGTTCTTTTTCCGTTGATAAGTTTACTTATGGGTTTCATTAATGTATAGAAAACCGTCTATTAATGAATGATTTTTCATTAATGAATGATTTTTAAAAATCGTTTATTAATAACCCCTATTAATGAATTTTTTTTTTTTTTTTTTTGTCAATGCACTGCCGTGAAAGATAGACGTGTCGTGGGTCGTTCCCTGCTATTTAAACTATTATTTTGTGTAAACGCATTTAGAGAAAAAGATGAAACCAGAAACCAGAAACCGCGCTACCAGTTCCAGCTCGACTGGCACTGATAAAACAGAAAAAGAAATGGACATTCTCGCACAGAAAATCGTCAAAAAACTATTGTCGTCCGAAACATTTAGCGAAAAGTTGAACGCCGCTATACACCAGGCAATACACGACCAATTCTCGGAGGTCATCAAGGACTTCGAAAGCAAGGTTAGCCAACTGGAGATTCAACTTAAGGAGTCGATTTCGCATACGGAAGATATTCTGGAAGCACACGAGCAATATACCCGAAGAAACAGCCTTAGAATCTATGGGGTACCGGAACAACAACGGGAAAAAACCGATGATGTAGTAAGAAGCGTATGTGAGAAGCTCGGAGTAGCGCTGCAAGAAAACGCAATCGATGTTAGCCATAGATTGAGGGGAAAAGAAGGCGGACATCGTCCAATTATAGTTAGGTTCGTACAACGTAGTGTAAAGAAACTTGTTTATAATAATAAAAGAAAGCTAAAAAGTACGAAAATAGTTATCCGGGAAGATTTAACAAGAAAAAGAGTATCGCTCTTAAAAGCTGCATCAGAAAGATATGGTTACAAAAACGTTTGGACGAACAAAGGTATGATTTTTATTAAACTCGGCGATATGATTCATAAAGTTATTACACAACGTGATTTAAATAATATTAATTATGAGCAGTGAACCGACCTACCATAGGCGTTCTTGTTTCACTTAGTGTATAAACGCATTTTCTGCATATGTCGCGGAACTGCTTGAAGGCTGCACATGTTAACGTACGTTCTTTGTTATCAAAAATAAACGAAATACGAGAACTTCTCTTAAACAAACAATTTGATATTTTTGCAATTTCGGAAACTTGGTTAACTGTTAATATTAATTCGGATGATCTATTTATTCAAAACTACAGATTATTTCGTAAGGATCGTGGTACAAGAGGAGGAGGTGTTGCATTTTATGTAAGAAATTTTATTAACGTTCGAATAATTGATAGTAATGACAATATTGAGCAGTTATGGATATCTGCTACAGTTAATTCAAAGAAATTTATCTTTGGTGTTGTATACAGGCCTCCTCAGCTCAACTACAAAATATTTGTGGATGAACTTGAGAACTCGTTCATGTTGTGCGCACCGGTGTCTGATAATATTTTTTGTATGGGTGATTGTAATGTAAATTTTGTTACTCCTGATACTCCCGCAACAGAGTATTTTAACAATATGTTAGATTCGTTTAACTTAAAACAGATTATCAATGTTCCAACTAGATTAGGGGCAAATCAGAATTCTATATTGGATATTATCATTACATCTAATGTATCGCTCGTTATGAAGTCAGGAGTGGAAAATTTTTATTTATCTGATCACGAACTTGTGTATTGCTATGTGTCCGGTCGTGTGCCTGAATCTGTACCTGCAATCTGTACTTTCAGGGATTATAAACAATTCAACGTTGCTGACTTTAGTAACGATTTGAAGTTACTCTCCTTGCATCGATTATACAATATAGATGACATTAATGGTAAAGTTCAATTTTTAAATTCTCAGTTGTTAAGTTTATTCAATAAACATGCACCGTGGCGTACTGTTAAACTTACTGAAAAACCTGCACCATGGATTACGGATAATATTAAATTACTAATGAAGCTGCGCGACAGGGCGAAAAATAAATTTAAAAGGTGTCAAACCAGGGGTGCTTGGGAATATTACAAGTTGCTGAGGAATTATACTAATTTGGCGCTAAAAAATGAAAAAAGGGCTTATTTTCAGTTTAAATGTGCAAATACTAACAGCACAGTAATGTGGAAAGAATTAAAAAGATTGCAGGTTGGACATGAAAAAAACAAAATAATGAGTGCACACATAAATCAAGATAATGTTGAAGAATTTAATCATTATTTCATTAATAGTATACCGCACATAGATGTTGATAATAATGTTTTAAATTTTTATATGAATAATTGATCAGTAAATAGTCAGTTTAAATTTACACCTGTTAATATGGACGAGATACTGAAAATAATTTATTCCTTAAAGAGTAATGCTACAGGCTCTGATGGCATTAATGCTCACATGCTAAAATTATGTTGTCCATATATTGCAGAATATATTACACATATTATTAATAGTTGCATTGTTGAAAATAAATTTCCGGACTGTTGGAAGGATGCTTTTGTAATACCGATATCCAAGATTGCACAACCTGTGGATTACAAAGATTTTAGGCCAATTAGTATTTTGCCAACAATGTCAAAGATTTTAGAAAAGGTTATTAACACCCAATTGCGAGTCCATTTACAAAGTTTTAATATATTACCAGAATCACAATCTGGTTTTCGTCCATTCCACAGTTGTACAACTGCATTATTACATATAACAGATGATATTCTAAGAGCACAGGATAATGGCAGTTGTGCAATTTTGGTTCTTCTGGACTATAGTAAGGCTTTCGACACAATTAACCATAATTTATTATCTGCCATCTTGCATTACATTGGTCTTGATTCTTCAGCAATTAATTTAATAAAAAGTTATTTAACTAATCGAAAACAATGTGTTAAAGTTCAAAATAATATATCTAATTTCATAAATATAGAGAGAGGAGTACCACAGGGTTCCATACTTGGACCATTATTATTCACGGTATACACTAGCAACTTCCATAACGGATTAGCGACTTGTAGTGTTCACATGTACGCTGACGATACCCAGATATATCATGCATTTCGTCCTGATGATATTGGGCGTGCAGTTCATGATGTAAATGATGACTTAGATATTATTTCTCGCCTATCGCAACAGCATGCACTTCTACTAAATCCGTTAAAATCATGTGCTTTATTATTTGGTAAAACAAATGATAACCTGATAGTACCACACATAAAGATAGATAACACTGAGATACCACTAGTGAACAGTGCCAAAAATTTAGGTTTGATTATGGATAAATCATTCAGATATAAAGAGCACGTTTGCAAATGTATTCAAAGAGCATATTATAATTTAAAGCTTTTATATCCACATAGATTATACTTAAATCAGAAAGTTAAAACTATTCTCTGCGATTCATTGGTGTTATCACAGTTTACCTATTGTGCTCCGGTGTATGGGCCAGGACTAGACTGTGAGACATTGCAACGTATACAGCGTGTTCAGAATTCCTGTTTACGTTTTATCTATATATGATGCAAAATGGTTAAATATGAAAAACAGAATATATCTCCATAGTGCATTATTATTTCATAATATAATATCAGACAAACAGCCTCCCTATTTATACAATAAGATTACTTTCAGGACTGATGTGCATAATCTGAACTTAAGGCATCGAGGTTTAATTACAATACCGCACTATAATTTGTCTATATTCCAAAGAGCTTACACTTTCAACATTGCTAAAACTTATAATGATATTCCTCAGTCGTTTAAAAACTTATCATCCAAACAATTTAAAGAAAAGTTATTTTTAATATTATTTGAGACACAGCGTTGACAGGTAGCGTTCGAGTATCTCCGTGACACATTGTTATTGTGTTTATGTATATATGTAATTTAATTAATGTTTTCTGGCATTGCATTTTATTTTGTAAATTTTTACGGTATTTACAAGGGCGAAGTGGAAGAATAGCTCTGCTAAACTTCGTCCTTGCGATTCAGCTTTTTGAATAAAGATTTATTTATTTATTTATTTATTTATTTATTTAATAGACGATTTCGGTATAGGTAATCAAAGATGGTACCATTAATGTCAAAACTTTTAGTGTAAAATTCTTTTCATGGAGTAAAATTAGATTTTCTTCCAATTAATAAGATACGATCAACAAAAAAATATTGTAACTAACTCGTGTGTTAATCGGCAAATAATAATATCTAGAATTAACGTTTAAAATGTCTCGATTATTAATCGCTCTCTTTAACATACTTAAATAACTATTAAATACTTAGTAGTTAGGTTAGTGATTTAGTTTAGTTAGTTATCTTAGTTTTTCTTGTTTTTAGTGTAATTTCTAATTTAAATTTTCATTTACTTGTTAGGTTAGTCATTTGTCATTAATAGTAATTAACGTATTTAGAGGGGTAACCCAGTCTTAACATTCGAGCGAGCGCAGCGAAGCGAGAGTGGTAATTTATGTGACAAATGTTAAGACAGTTACCCCTGGAAATGCGTTCGTTAGTTTATTGTTCATTGAGGCAATAATTATGAGTCAATAATAATTACTAAAAACTGCTAAATCGAAATCGGACTATCATGAATATGTGTGATGGTGCTATAGTGCCTGTCGTAAACAAAATAAAAATCTTAAAATGGAAACGCTAAAAGAGTTCCTTGTTATCCCGGAAGAAATTAAAAAGATTGCCGCCTCCGCCACGGAGGAAATTGTCCCTTCGAGTGGATGCATGTTACATGTATCTTAACATTCGAGGACGCGATCATGTTAAACACTGTTTAACATTTCAATAAACAATAAATTTTATAAAATTCTACTCGACTTTATTATTCTTTTCAGCAGTGCGTTACGTGTATTTCAGTTCGGTTAGATTATAGAACCGCTGTTACAGATGAACTGCGTATGCGCGAAAAATTTCAAGGTTTCTGAATGGTCCACGATGCTGCATTTTTCCCTTTTTTGATTCAAGGATTCTCCGTACCATTTATGCTACTTAATTTAAATACACCCTGTATTATTGAGTGACTGAAGTTTTTTATGATCACCTATATGCTTACTTGATGCCTGTGACGTAAAGCAGCAGAATTATACGGGACACTTTGTCGCTATGGTGCCGGATGCTACACTTAGTCTTGCTGTGGTTCTGAAACAAGCAAATATTAATATTACAAAAGTTTTTAATTAGTTGCTTACTCAAATATAGACATACCTATACAAATATTATTAATGATACATAGGTACCCTACATACCTAAGACAGTCGAAAATACAAGTATCTAGACCTACAGAGTTTGAAAATCATACTGAATCTACGGATTAATAACTTTATGACAAACGAATTAGGAAAGGAAATGCGAACAACTTCGCCATATTAAATCACTGCTCACCATCGCCATATTGATCTACTCTACTGCAAAAGACCTATTCTGTGAAAGCAGCAAGAAGAAGCATTACTTTTAAAGAAACCCCTATACAATTTCAAATAATTATTAGATTTGTATTTAAATCGATAAAAGCCCCTCATTTTTTTAATGATGCTGAATGTGATTATGAATTATTAACATTTTATGTTACTTATGTTGAAAGAATTCAAAAGGAGGTTAAGGCTGGCGTTTGGCTTATGCTGAAATAATAGCAACAGATTGATATACGAGCCCTAACCACTACATATTCGGCCATTTCAATAATTTTGCTCTACTAACGTAAAACAGGATTTTATGAGTAGACGGAGAACAATTAAGGCACCGCATTTGCAGATTAAGGATTAAGGATTTCGAAGATCTCTTATCATGTTTTAACGAAAAGAAAATGTTGTACCTTAATTGTTTTTTCTTCAATCATAAAACTCTGTTTTTACGTGAAGGAAATAAAATTATTGAAATGGCCGAATATATAGTGGTTAGGGCTCGTATAGAAACCACTTATCGATTGACACACGTCGTAGGAAGTTAAACAGAACTTCATTTCAAAGACAAATGTTGGCTGCTTATCGTGAGCCACTTTATAAATGGTAAAAGATTCGCCTGCGTTGTAAAATTATATGTAAAATATCCACGCTTATGTAATCATTTTCCATTTGTATTTCTCCCATTCAACAGTAAAATTTACTTGTGCAAAATAGAAAACAGAAACTGTAAACCAGCTTACAAGAAGATACGATTTTTGATCTTTCATTTAAGACCTCATTGAACTATTTCTGAGGTTTACTTTTTGATAATAAGTGATTTCTAAAAAAATTCCAGCGGTTGTCATTTAGGGTGCATATTTCATTGGCTACAGTGCCTTTATATAGACAGTGGCGACAATGGGGTGTCTTATTTTTGATTGGCTCCCTAGATCACGTGGTTTTAGCCGCCATGTTTAGGCTAAATCACCTGTGATTCATGTTATACTTTTGGCAGTACTGAAGTGTATTGTCAAATCTCGAGTGTTTTTAGCATATATATAATACACATATATTGCTGGTAGGGCCTGGAAACTTCAGAAAACATTACGGCGCCGACGTAGTCTCACTTAGAGTATAACGCGTCTCGTGCGCATGCGTGGGAATTCGAACTCCGCCTTTAGAAGCGAATTTTAAACTTGACCACTTTCCCATTGGGCGGACGACGCCGCCGCGCTTGCGCACAGCTCACCGTATACATGAAGGAGTTGGTTGTGTGTCTCACTTCATCGGTGAGTTTCCCACTCATAGCCGCTAGAAATATAGTAAGTATTAGATATATGGTTTTCAGTACTGCCAAACGTAAAACAGGTATCACAGTCGACTCTGATCACGGATTTAAATGAACACCCGTTAAAAATTTGCCTAAATATGGCGGCGGGGGTGTGGCTTAGTTGTATTGTCGCCACTGTCTATATAAAGGCACTGTAATTACCACCACGTAAAATTGCTCTAATCAGTACCGGCTCGAATTTGCGTGCGCGTATGCCGCAACACGCACGAACAGAATCCATTGCTTGTCGGTTTCTGCGATTTCATCAAAGAACCTGTGTGCACAGTTCGGACGAGTTTATGCAACGTTTAGGTTGTGTTTATTCGTGCGCGCAAATATCATTATTATATACAAAAATACGAATAGACCATGGAATGGAGGAATGAATTGGTTCCACAATTAATTAATGAATATGAAAAACATCCCATATTATTATAAGATGCTAAACATCAATTTCACTTTCATAGAAAGAAGAAAGTAGATGCATGGGATATGATTGAAATACTTTCAAACTGGAAGTTTATGAAGTGAAACAAAAAATGAATAGTCCACCGTCGTTTGGATTTTTGAATTTCTTTTTTGGTTTTAAATAATACAGTGCATTACAATAAATCCTGCAGTTGTAACTGTTATTGATACATTTCTCCTCTTCACATCACACATATACAGCACAAATTATTAAAACACACTGGTGCAGATATTTGCATGCACAAACCAAACATTTCTGTACATTTTTAAATTTTCGCGAACGAACGTGTGTGCGTGCAAGCCGTTCGTGCGTGTAAAAATTCTCAAGTCAGTACCCAGCCCAAGAAACGTCATCAATATACCAGATGAAAGAGTGACACCAGTAACTTCTCTGAAATTAATTGAAAACATAAACACTAATAACTTCACTGAATCAATTCCGATAACAACAGCTTCAACGTTATAATGGACAAAATAATTAATAATAATAATAATGCCTTTTATTATACGTTATTACAAAACGAACAAAATATATATAAATAAAATTTCAAGAGGCGAATTCCAGTTTGTTCTAACTTAACCCCTAATAAAATTAAATATAGATTCGGTCATTCCTCTCAGTATTACAAAAAAATGAAAACTTACAACAATTAATAACTAATTTTAATGAAAGCAATATGCTATGTTGAAAATAATAATGTGCCATTTTCCAAATGCAGGCATCCAAAGTGCCAGATCACCCAACAACAATTTGAATAATGTTTGCTTAAATTTACCCTTAGATATAAGTTTGAAATGCGAGGAAAAATTGTTATAGATCTTTACAATGCAGCATCAGTAAGATCGCTCATAAAATCCGGTGAGTGAAGAAGTGGCGTGAGTAGACCCTTAAATAGGAGATTTAAATTAGGTATTGTAATGAGTGCCTTAGCTAATAAAAGCTTTAGTGAAAATATAAATAATTAAATAGGGCAAATCACCACACAATACTCTGGGTAGTTATATCAAATTTTTAAAAAATGTAAAACTTTGCCTGTCAGTATCTTAGGCTAATCAAAATGAAATGTATTTATTACTCTTTAATAAAATGGTTAATTGCCCCTTTCTATATTTTATGGAATTCCAATATTTCTTTGGGCCTGCTCCGGAAAAAACACAAGACTAATATCTCAAGTTAGGTTCAAATTTGAGTTTTATTTTAAAATTATTCCTTAGAATATTTAACTCAGAGTAGCCCAAATACGCCAAATTTTAGTACAACCACGCTACTCGCTTCGATTACTCATAACCTCACAAACTTGACTTAACCACAAAAGGTTCGCGGGTGCATACAGCGTTTTATTTTGATATTCAAAAGCGAAATTTGCAAGAAACCATACGTAAACTGAAGCAAATCTCCGGTCTAGCAACAACTAACTTGATTTTGTTTCAGATTGTGACGTAAAACGACAATAGCTATCTTCTGTTGTACTTCCTGTGATAATTCCAAATCCTGGCCAAAATCGCATTTTCTGGTGACGCCACGCAATTTACTAGAACTGGAACAGATTTGGGAGCCCAGAAACACGATGGACCTCTTCAGTAAGGTGTATTCCCGAAGTACACTAGCTTTCCGGACTCCAACCACATAAAAACATGCCAAATTGTACCTTTGAAATTCTCACCGATCTCGCCTCGGAGCTGGTGCAAGTGACGCCGATGTCCTTATTCGCTGCAAGTCGCTTCCCTGGCCCCAAATCTTGTTCTGGGATGCTCTTACACCTCTTCATGGCCTGTAGGACTTGCGATCCTTGGCTTCTGAAGTTCAAATGGACCGGTGTCACAGCTCGAAATATCCAGGTGCTCGGAGCCGAACTCAGGCCGATCTTGGTTTGCACAAATTTATAACTTTTTCTATCGGAGAAACTTTTGATAACACTTCCACATGTGCCCGGTAACTTTTAGAATAATTTGGTATACTTTTCTTACTTGGCAAATAACTTTTATTGTATTAAAACATAAAATTCAGGAGCACCATTTGCCAACAACTTGACATAACAGCAACTAATTTCTTATTTTTTTTAACAAAAGAGCATCGCATTACCTAGTAACCGCGATCTGATATTGTTTAAAGGGAACAAGTTTTGGTTACACTTTCACATAAAGGAATAAAATTTGATTAACATGTTTGTTGCTTAAAACTAGGAATTGTCTTTATTTCTTATACATAAAAATTGTTCTTTCTCGTCACATAAAACATTATTTATCACTGCTCTGCTATGAACACTTAGTTTTAAAATGCACTCGCACTTGAGTTCAATTTTAAACACGTCACTGATTATTCTTCATTTCAGTTGCCCTCGTTCTGTATTGCTCTTTGCAAATTCTATCTTATGTTGCTTTGATTTCCGTCTACCTTTCAGCTTGCTTGCTTTTCACTGGCCTGTATGTTTATTAATAACTCTACGCTTATATTCATTATGCACATAACCAACCTTTTATATTATTTACTTTCATTTGGTCCGGCTTCAAATATGCTCAAACCTATCATATTACTTATATTAGCCATCTTAAATCTTTCTTTTACTCAAACTTCAAATTCAATCCTTCCGAAATCTGATTTTCTTATGCTAGCCTTTATCCCTCCAATTATACTTCTTGCATCTCATTTCCAATGCATTTAATAACTTCAACTACTGTCTATATTGCAATTAAATACAATATTTCAACTCTGTGCTTTAATTGACTTTGTTCAAAATTTCTCTCTGCATACAGAATTAAATTGTGAGCTTTAAACCATCTCAGTATATCAGATCTGAAACTGATCTTATTATACAAGTATGGCTTTTATAAATTATAATGGTATTATAAAGGCAAGTAGCATATGGTAGTCGTCGATTACTCATGTTTAGCAACTTCAGATCTCTCAGCCTGTGACAAACCCTTTCGTAGTTACGAATTCCGTATATCAAACGGACACAGAAATTTTGAAGACACTGTATTCTTTGTTTATCCCATAAACAGAGTCATGATAGTTCACCTTAGATCAGGGGTCGGCAACCTGCGGCCCTTTGCAACTTTTTGCGCGGCCCGCCAAAGCACCAATATAACTTTAGGAAAAATCAACAAACTTAGAGCGTAAGCGTGCCGAAATGTGGCCGGTGACAAAAATGCGTGACAAACAGGAGCATAGTGGGAAACCTATTTTACTGCGCAAGTTTAATCCCCACTCCCCAGCGAATACGACGTCTCGCTTAGCAAGTGTAGCATTCTTTCTAGTGATGGGCATAATCGGATGATTTCAATAATCGGAATGTTCCATTTCGGAATGTTTATAAAATCGGAATATCATCCGATTATTTTACATTCCGTAAATGCAAGCAAGGGAAAACGAGCGAAATAACAACAAGCGGAAGGAAGATGAAGTGCGTGCAAATTTACGATGAGAGCACTCGCCGTCGCGCCGTAAGCCCTTATCTGCGTTGGCATCTATTGTTTGGGTTTGTAGGACGGTCAGTAATAGCTATTTACGTTATTAGACCGGTAGCAACATTTTTATGGCCGCGCCAATACTTTACAGGTCGAACCGTAGGGCGAGACCTGTATGTTTGGCAAGGCCATAAGAATTCTACCGGTCGTGTATCGTATAAGATTTTTTAGGATACTGCATTGGTAACTAGCGTTTACATTGTTACAAACGAGTCCGGTAGATAAAATTTACCGGCCTAGACCAGTAGTAGTTCTATTACTACTACTGGTCTAGGCCGGTAAATTTTATCTACCGGACTCGTTTGTAACTATGTAGACGCTAGTTAGCAATGCAGTATCCTAAAAAACAATTTATGAGTTTGAGTGGCACAGTGGGAGCTGAGGAAATAGAATATTTTTTCAAATTATTACAGTAGTTACGTTAATAGACTTTCGGAAAATGGTAGTGATGTTTTAAAGTTTAATAGCACATAAAGTACATAATAGATAGTATAAAACAATACTTGAATTTGAAGTCTGTAGGTGTACTATCTAATAATTAATCTACGAAATACCACTGCCATTAGTGCCATTCACGTATCATACACGTGCGCACACGGCGCGACCCGTCGACATTCGCCAACCAGCATATAGCAGTCAAGTGAGTCAATACAACATTCTGTATTCCGTTCAGTTCAAATTGGCATTTCGTTTTCTCATTTTGTGTACCGAATAGTAAAATAATCGAATTCCGAAAGTTCCGAATTTTGTGCACCGAACAGTAAAATAATCGAATTCCGAAAAGTAATAGAAACCTTCCGATTTTTTGAACAATCGGAAACTTTCCGATTATTCATTCCGGATAGGCCCATCACTAATTCTTTCATTTCGCCAGTTTGCTACCGTATGTTCATATGTGCGTTCATGTTGACAGCCGGATGACGTTTCACTACAATATATGATATAAAAGCACTAATTAAGTTACATTTGAATGTGCGGCCCGCATAAAAAAATTTATTTTGAAAATGGCCCGCCGTCCGAAAAAGGTTGCCGACCCCTGCCTTAGATAACACAAGTGAAGTGCACAATACAACTTTGGTTTTTGCATCAAACAAATGTCGATTGTGAAATATTGTTTATCTACGACAGTGTGTAAAATTGACTTTTAGTTGGCAGTTTTAAGTTTGCAAAACTACTGTTTAATAACATGCTTTCATTAGTTCACGTCGTCAGTAGCAACGTGTTTAAAATTTTTAACCACGCAAAATGACGACCGGTTGCTACTAATCTTAATTTACATTTAAATATTTTTTATATTTCTAGTGTTTTCTAGATCCTATCGTAGATAAAATATTGTTATTTCGATGAGTCCAAGCGAATGGTGTTAAGTGGGCTCTTAGACAATGGTTTGGCTCGTATGCTGATGCCTGTGAGGCATGCAAACGAGCGTGAATTGCTTGAAGATTTAAAGCGAGATTTGATGCTGACGTCGGGTAAGTCAGAGACGACGGCGTCCGCAAGGAAATCAACAGTTTCGCCGAAGCAGATTCGGTGTTACAAGTGCAAAGTGGAGGACCACAGGACAAGTAACTTTCCGTCGGCAAGTGAATGTATCGGGACTAACAAACTCAAGTGTCGTGAACGGTAGAAAGTGTTTCTCGTGTGGAAAAGCGCGATATTACGGAAACCAATGTCAATCGGTTCCTAAAACAGAAGTGTATGGGTAGTAATAAAGGTGCAAGTCCGAATAAAAAATATTTCAAAGATGCTAAAATAAATGGACATGTGATTCGCAGTTATGTGGATTTCGGCAGTCGCGTCACATACGCGATGCCGTACAAAATTTGTTGTACGTTCTAAACGAATATAAGGATTTGGTAGCGGGAACAGTGAACCAAATTATATGCACCGATTTTGTTGAAATGCAGATCCAGATGACCGTTGACCAGCCCGTTGATTACCATACTTATCGTTTATCGCATGCGGAACAAGTGAAAGATTGCCAGATTGTGGACGAGTTGCAATGTGCAGGAATTGTAAGCGAGTGCAGTGAATCGCCATTTTCTAGCCCTGTTGTGCTAATTAAGAAGAAAACGGGTGATATGCGGATGTGTGTGGAGTACAGGGCGCTTAATAAAAAAAACCATCAAGCAGCATTACCCGTTGCCGTTAATCGACGATCAATTGGACCGTCTTCAGAGCCAGCGATTCTTTACAACTTTAGACTTATCTAGTGGATATTATCAGATCCCCGTAAGTGACTCGACAAGCGTGAAAACGTCTTTTGTGTCTCCCAATGGCATCTATTGTTTTAATAGGAGCTTTGGATTGGTAAGCGCGCCGTCAGTATTCCAAAGATTGATTAATGTATTCTTAGATGTGATATATCAATGGCCTACTTGGACGATGTTGTAGTTGTACTTCCAAGTGGAAGTGTCGAAGAGGGGTTAAATAGACTTAGCATTGTATTTGACAGGTTAAGGAACGCTAATTTAACTTTACATTTAAAGAAGTCTCAATTTCTAAAAGTACACATAAACTACTTAGGGTGTCAGCTAATGGCATACAGCCGGGGTGGGGAAATTGAAGACTTCCCTTTTCCTGTAAATGAACATAAAGTCAGGTCATTTTTGGGCATAGCCAGTTATTTTAGGCGATTTGTGCGCGGCTTTGCAATGCTTTCTAGACCGATAAGTGATTTATTGAAGAAGTGGTCGAATTTTTACTGGGGGTCGGAACAACAAAAGTCGTTTGAAACGCTTAAGGTACATCTGGCCAGTAACCCAATTTTATGTATTTACAATCCAGCGGCGTACACCGAGCTTCAGACGGATGCCAGTAGCGTCGGGATTGGGGCGGTGTTCATGCAAAGGCAGTCGGACGATAGTTTAAGGCCGACTAGTTTCTATAGCAGCAAAAATACTCCTAAAGAAGCAAAATGTCATTCGTATGAGTTGGAGTTCCTAGCGATCGTCGCGTCGCTAGAACGTTTCCGAGTGTACTTGATTGGAATTCATTTTATTATCAAGACCAATTGCAACAAGCTCAAATTACTCGCAAATAAACGGGATTTAAATCTGAGAATTGGCAGATGGTTCGTAAAATAGTCGAGTACGATTACTTGATTGAATACCAGCGGGGCAGTCAAAATCAAGTAGCGGATGCGCTTAGTAGAAATCCTGAGAGTGACCTTCAGGAAATAGAAATTAACGGATTACCTGAATTGATGGGGATTCATATAAATACGAATTGGGTAGCGGTTTGCTCTGAATGTAAAAACTTGGTAGAAAAATTAGAAGCCAGAGATAGGAACACACATAACAGGTTTACTTTATATAAGGGTCCCGTGTACCGAGTAAAGAATAACCGGTGGAGGTTGTATGTGCCGGTAGAACTCCGATAAGAAATTCTAAGTAGGGCACATAGGGCGCTATCTCATTTGAGTATTGACAAAACGCTGGATATGATCAAAGAAAATAAGTATTTTCCGAAAATGGGCCAAATGGTCAAGCAGTACGTGCATAGATGTATTAAATATCTATATTATAAAACGCCGGCGGGGAAACAAGTAGGTTATCTTCATCCCTTAGACAAAGGGCAGGTACCCCTTCCGGCAGTATATGGATCACATCGGGCTTTTTGTTATAAGTGAACGTGGTAATAAATACGTGGTTATTGCTGTAGCTGGCTACAGCAAATATTCCGTGTTGAAAGCGACCCCGGACACGACAGCTAAGCAAACTATCGATTTCGTTAAAGAAATGATTATGCATTATGGAAGGCTGGAAATACTCATTACGGATCGTGGAACCGCATTTACAGCCAACATTTTTGAAGATTTTTGTAGCAGGTATGAAATTCAGCAAATCAAAATAGCTACAGCTTCACCTAGATCGAATGGACAGGTGGAGCGCTTTAATAACGTAAACATAACTTGTTTGGGAACTAGTACGGAGAGTTTAGAAGGATCCGATTTGGATTGCAAGCTGGCAAAGGTACAGTGGGCACTCCATAACGCGGTGCACAAAGTTACACGAAGAACGCCTTTTAGTTTGGTAAGAGCGTATCGTATTACAGGTTTTGATGCCGATCTACTAACCAGTGAGATCATAAAAGTTAATGCAGAGCTAGGGACTGACGACCAGATTGATAAACCGATAGCAGAATTGTTGGATGCAAATCGGGAGAAAATGAAACAACAGTTTAACCAACATAGCCAGGACACGCCGAAATTAACCGTATGAGATGTCAAACCGGTTGGCCATGATAGATACTTGGTCCAAGATATTAAAGGGAGAACAACAAAGCGACCGCCTGTATACATGAATAATAGGGATAGATAGGTTAAAATTAGTCAGTAAATATAGTTTTGCTTTATAAGGCATTAGCATATGATTTATGTGTAATATGGATTGTAGTGTTAATGTTCGTGATGTTTCTGTCAGCTATTGTGGACTTCGAGACAAACCAGGTGTACAGGAAGACGAGCTGTTATATTTAAGAGCATTAGTAGCTTAATTCATTTTTGTATTATGAGCGCTTGTATTGTGTACAATGGAATTTTTGTGCATATACTTAGTAGTAGTGGCTCGTAAACAACTCAGCCGTTAGCCTTAAGTGCTGAGGGTTGGGTGTCTTTTGTTGTAGGGCAAGTCTTGTTGGATTTGAACCAGATGTGCCAAATGATCAATGGTTTCCTGTTGACCGATAGATATAAGATTTATAGAATTTAAGCAATTGTAAGCGGGAGAAGTTGGATCGGAGCGTGTTGTTTAATAAATGTTTTTATTGAATCTACGGTGTTCTTAATTTTCTCACAATAATGTATCATTGCTTCTCCAGGGAGTTTCTTGCGAGCAACAAGTTCTTCTAATACTGTTGCATAATCGATACAGCGAAGAAATACGTGTTTTAAGGCTATTTTCCACTCATCCCAGGTCCTATTATAATCATCTAGCCTGTCGAACCAATCGCGAGCGGATCGTTGTAATTGTAGCTGTATGTAGAAACATATATTCTCGTAATCAAACCACCGATGTATTTGACCCAGTTGCCCAATTTTTAATATCCATGACGAAATAACGGAGTAATTTCTCCGGTTTACTGTGGATTTATATTTTGACGAACTGGCGCCAGCGGTAACTTCCATGTCCACAGCGTCGTGTGCACCACCAACAACGGCAAATGCTTACCCTTGCGTCGATGACCCCGCTGTAATCTTCGGCGAAACGCACCATCCACTTTTCGTTCAATATGTTGGGCAAGCATATTTTCGTAAAGTCGCTGCTCATCATGACATTCATTCATAAGTACGGGCTCAGAAGCTGGTGACTTAGTACGCGATGGCTTGCTCATATTAAAGTTCAAACTCCAAAACGAAAGTTTAAAACACCTCACAACACACACACACTACAATAGATCATCCTCGCGCACAGATAATTATCCCACGTCTGAAGTGTTAGAATATTTTGGATAAAAAACATTAATTCAATAACCAACTTATAACAGACGTGTATTTCGCGTGAGCTCATTGTTATGAACACGGTATTATTTGCTAAGAAATGCTTGCAATACCAGAAAATGTAGAAGAAAACAAGGCAAGAATTATGCAACTAAAATTTTCAAAAATTAAGGTATCTTGATATTTTCACCGCCTTAGTTTCCTATGAAGACAATTGTACATAGACATTACAATAAAAAAGAGTCGGTGATAGAAACATACAATAGTCAATAATAATATACAGTGAAATTTCTCATAAGCGGACACCGTGGTGCCACGATTTTTGTCCGCTTAATGCAGGGTCCCTAACCTAATAATAAATGTTTATAATACAAACATAAACTAATGTTTTTTATATAATCTTCTAGGTGCTGTTAGAAAACCCTCACCTCAAATCACGGAAAGAGAAGTAGAGGATAAAATACAAATCTGGTTAAAGCATGAGTCAGAAAAGTTGAAGAGGCAGCAAAATGGCAACCAGGAAAAACAACTCTTGAAGTATAGCAGTAATAATATAGGTAAACTATTACTTAAATACCCTATACCCTAAAATAAGTTCTAGTTATAATTACATTGTAATTTCAATAAACTTTTTTAGTGCATCTACATTTTTGTTAGAAGTAGTACGTCAATGGTACGTCAATTTAACGTATTACGCGACGTACTAGATTGGTCGTTAGCTGACGTCATTGGGCTGTGACATTAACACGTCACATTGACGTCATATATCGTCATTTGTAGACGTCGCAGCTGGTCGGTGCTGACTAATAATTGGCGTGATTTTGACGTCGGTGTGCAGCCTGGGCTGCCAGGACGCTTACCAGACAGCCGTCCAACGACCGTACGAAGGCCCACACCCAGCGATCAATAGAAACAACTAAACGTTTACTGTTGCCCTCAAAAGTACGAACGTCAGTTTCTATCGATCGGCTGATCATGCAGCACGACGACGAGCCCAAAGAGGAACACACCACCTAAATACAGCAACCACTAGAAGAACATCGGCCTACTGGAACGCCAGTTACGCATCGGGTCGAAAAGTTCAATTTCCTAAACGATTCCAGGTCGGTTTAGTGTAAGTGTATGTTCTTCCATAACTCATGTGTTTGTTTGCTGTAACAGTGCTCAGTGGGCGCATTTAAACAACTCTGCATTTACCATTTTAGCATGTAATTCATTTTTTTGTGTGAATATTTTGTAGATGTCTTACTTGTAAATGCTTTTTCTATTTTCTAGTAGTTAATTTTTCTGAATCGTGATCTCAACCTGACATGTACCTAACTAGGTATATATTGCACTAGCTACACTACGGCTGTACCTTTAAATGTGCAGAACTTTCAAATATTAATTTTAATTCGGGATTTGAATTACAAATTGCCCTCTTTTGTATAATAATGTCAATAATAACTTTTTGATATAGCTCCTGAAAACTTTACAGGGGTGGGTTCTTTTATATAGTTACTTGTGTCTAAAAAATTGATTTTCTAATATTTCCAATGTGATTTGTCTCATACGTCACAACGTATGTCAACCAAATATCAAAACAGTTTAAAAATTCTAATGACAAATGCCCAATCTTTTGAATGGTACACAATAATATTAAATAACACAGTAAGTTCTTGTCTCTTAATTAATTTCACCTTTTTAATGTCTTTATTTATTTTCTAGTTAGGATTTGATAAGAAATCACCCACCTTGGATATTTTCCTCACACAGCAACCTATTTGTGATCTGCAACTCGACCCTTTTAAGCAGCTTCCTGCAATGCACTGCTCACAGACAGACTACCAGTCCCAATCGTCGTCCAATATTAGCAAATTACCAATTCTTGACAGCAACCAGCCAACAGAGAAAACCTGGACATCCACCTGCTACAGTAACTCCTTCCTGGAAAGCACCTTCTCTCTTCGATGACATCGTTTTTGGAAGCTCCACTCAACAACAAATAAGTTGACGTAATCCCATTTCGATTTATGTTATATGTCAAATGTATTCTCCAAAATAAAGCTGTCCCAATATGACTCCTCAATTATTCACTTGTATTTAACAATTCTTCTATCCATTAGGTTTTACCACATACCAATTATCTTCTTTAGTAATTTTCGCTTATCTTAATTATTTGTTAATATTTGATTTTTATTCACCACGTAGGTTTAGATTTTACCCTTTTCATATTAGCCAAACATTTTCTCAATAAAACAGGGTTATATTCAATATTTTAATTAGACCAAAATCGGTTTTCTACATACTTTTTAGTTTGTTATTTTTCAATAATCGGAAACCATTTTCCTAACTACTACATTTTCATTATTTATGCCTTCTAGTCTTATCTATTTTGATTTAAACCTACTAAATGTTATATTATTTAAAAATTAACATTTGTCATTGATTTTCAAACTGTATTTTTTCTAATTTTATTTTAATTTCAATCCACCTGTAATTTTCAAATAGCTACGTTTCACACACAAATCTATCTTATCCCCAAATAAATCCGAACTATGTTCATCTCACTGTACGATTCAAACTTTAATTTTCTTTAATTCAAACTGTAGCGCCCTCCACTGACTATTGGCGCAATTACCTTTACTTAGACATTTGCGCATGACGCCCTTAAGGGATAAACTTTCACCCAATTAGCGTCAACATTCCTACGGGTGCGGCCGTGTCTTCCCCCCGCTCGTGAGTGCTAAACTGTTGCGCCGGTGCCCTATGTGCGATTTTCTTCCCTAGCGGCAACGGGATCCACAGACCTTTTTATATCGTAATTAAGTTAGTTATTTAGGCGTATGTACGAACTAAGCGAGTGACCACAGTGTACTACGGCTTGAACTACATGTGAACCTGCCTTACGACTAGACCCGTATTTTTCCACACACACATGTAGATCTTACCACACACGAGTTAGGCTGTAATTGGCGCCCAACAGCAAGGCTCGAGTAAAATAACGTTAGTTTTATTGAATTTTAATCGGGAACGACAAAGAAAGCCGCGTAACGTACGCGTACGCCAGCGCCCCCAAGCCAAGCGGTAGCGTCGTGAAGCAGGAATTCGTGCAGGCGTAGACGACTACTTCCGCTTCAAAATGGCCGCTCCTATCCAGATGTCAGCGGAGCAATTTCAAACTCTGCTGGGAAGCTTGCAAAACATGTGGCAGGCGCAGATGGAAACCGCACCAACCTGGATGTCGACACCCAGCGAAAGTCAACCGCAAGGAAACTTTACGCGGTGCACTTCGACGTTTAACGGAAAACCAGGGTCGGACGTCGCAGCATTTATTTCCGCCATTTCCGTTTACAAGAGCTGCTCGAATGTATCGCACGCTAATGCGCTGACCGGATTGGCCATCATGTTGGAGGATTTTGCCGCAACGTGGTGGGAGGGCGTCAAGGCGACGGTGCCGGGTTGGGAGTCGGCCCTGGACTTGCTCCGCCAAACGTTTGGCCCGCGGAAACCGGCTCTTAGAATTTTCAAAGAAATTTTTGCTTCCGAACAGGGGGAGAGAGTCGCTACCGAAATATTTATATGTGAAAAGCGCGCCCTGTTCGCGCAGCTCGTAAACCCCTGGACGAAGAAGTGCAGCTGGATATGGTGTATGGGCTGCTATATTATAAGATTCGCGAACGGGTACCACGCGGATCCATAACCACGTTCGTCAAGCTGCTGGAACAGACCCAGCTGGCGGAGGAAACCCTGCACGAGATCGAGCAGGAAAAGTTAATAGGGCCCATGGCAGGAAACGCGCCAAAGGATTTTCAACCTAAAGTGCGCTGTAGGTTTTGCCGGCGCACTGGCCACAAAGAAACAGTGTTTCAAGAAGGCTCGAAGCAGCAGTAAACAGACAGTGGCATCGGCTAACATGGCACAATCAGGGCCCTCCGCTGATCCAAGGCAGCTTTTAAGTTGCTATCGGTGTGGTAAAGAAGTCTGTATCACAAGCAACTGTCCGAATTGCAACGCAACCAGGCAGACGACGGCGTAAACCAGCAGCCTGGAGTTGGATTTCCATGTCGTCTCAACGAAACCATCTCCGGCGGCAGGCGGCCGACCCCACGTCTTTGTTGAGGTGCTTGGGCTGCGAGGGATCGCGTGTTTGGACACGGGTGCGCGGAAGATCATAGCAGGACACGAACTGTATCAAAGGTTAGTGGCACGTGGTGTGAATTTTTCACGGGAAAGTGCTCGGCTAACCCTTGCCGATGGAAAACCCCAGCGACGCGACGTGCTAACTGCCTCGGTTGACTTGAAAATTCATACGTGGGTGGTTCCGACCTCGTTTATAGTGTTGGTGGGTGAGCCCCACACGAAAACTTTGTTGTGTTGCGATTTCATCGGAACTGCAGGCGTGGTGTTAAGCCTGCGTCGCAGGCAGTGGGCTTTTGAATATGCCGAAGATGCGACATTCGCTTTTGCACCGGAGCCCTCCACACTTGGGATGGCAGTCACCACCATAGAGATGGAGTTGCGGGACGATGAAGGAATCGCATTGGCAACAGCAGAACGGCAGCGGATCAACGCGTTCCTGGAGGATCATAAGGCTATCTTCAAACCAGGGGGAGAGGCTACCCCCTTTGCTGAACACCGCATCGATACTAGCAAACACGGTCCGACAAGTGCATCTCCATATAGGTTATCTTCCCAGAGACGCGAAATGTTGCGGGAAGAATTGAAGATGCTCGGGAGTGATTTTATCGAAGAATACAAATCCGAGTGGTGCTCCCCGGTAGTTTTAGTCCCGAAAAAGGACGGAACGCTACGTGTCTGCGTAGATTATCGGCAGTTAAACGCGATAACCGTGCCCGATCACTACCCGTTACCGCGAATCGACGATCTTTTGCTTTCTGCAAGATATACGCCATTTATGTCAATGCTGGACCTTAAAGCGGGCTATTGGCAAATCAGTGTTCGGCCCTGCGATCGCGATAAAACGACTTTTATAACTCCGTTTTGATTATATCGCTGTGAACGTATATGAGTTTCAGTCTTCGGAACAGCTCGACTACGTTTCAGCGTTTTATTGGCCATTTCAAAGCCGGTATTAGCGAGATAACTTTATTCGCCTATCTAGATGACGTCTTTGTGCTGTCCCGGGACTTCAACAGTCATATGTCGGATCTAAACGCGGTGTTCGAAAGGTTAAGGCATTATAAACTTTCTATAAATCGCGAGAAGTGCCAATTTGCTTGTAAGGAAGTTAAGTAGTTAGGACATGTATTAACTCCTAGCGGAATCTCTGTGGGCACGCGTCAAACCGACGCAATAATGAAACACCGCGGAACGTGAAACACCTACAAACATTCTTGCAGACGTGCTCGTTGTATAGGAGGTTTATCGATGGTTTCGCGAAAATCGTTCGACCGTTAACCGACCTCCTGAAAAAGGACGCAACCTGGACCTGGGCTGAAAAGCAGGAATCCGCATTCCAACGCTGAAAACCCTGTTGTCGTCGAAGAATGAGCTAAAACACTAATTAGCGAGGTGTTCTTGAGGTATGGGTTGTGCCGAAAGGTGATCAGCGACAACGGGCCTCAATTTGTGAGCGCTGTCATGCAGCACGCAATGTACTGTTTAGGAGTACATCAAACATTGACGCCGTACTATCATCCTGAAGCAAATCCCGTCGAGCGAAGGAATTACGACCTAAAGGCACAATTAGCTATACTCGTGGGGTCAAAGCATGCCTCTTGGCCCGAACAACTACCCTCAATCCGCTTCGCTATGAATACCTGAATTTTGGCCGTGAACTAAGGACGCCCGATGCCGTCAACAGGGATATGAGGGCAATAATCGGAACAGAGAATTTTGTGCACCAAATCACTTAGTACCTAACACGAATGGTAGATACCTTACGGGATGCACGAGACATGATAGAACGTGAACAGCAACGTCGCAAGGAATACGCTGATTCAAAACGAAGCGTCGGGCAGGAATACCAGGCTGGAGATCGCGTATGGGTAAGTACACATTCTAGAAGTGATGCCAGCGCCGGGCGATCCTCCAAGATGGATCCTAGTAGGGATGGCCCTTACGTAATTCTTCGAAAAGTTTCCTCCACGAGCTACGAAGTTGCCAGCGCGGATTGGCCTCATAGTGCATTTGGAAAATACCATGTGTCAGCCCTGACACCGTATATGGGACCAAATGAGAACAGTACGCCGGTAGTGCCCATACGGAAGCGCGGACGGCCGCGCAAAGCATATTATGATTGACGTCGGGACGCTAGTCAATCTTAAAGGGGAATATGTAGCGCCCTCCACTGACTATTGGAGCAATTATCTTGACTTAGACATTTGCGCAGAACGCCCTTAAGGGATAAACTTTCACCCCAGTTAGCGTCAACATTCCTACGGGTGTGGTCGTTTCTTCCCCCCGCTCGTAAGTGCTAAACTGTTGCGCGTTGCCCTATGTGCGGTTTTCTTCCCTAGCGGCAACGGGATCCCCAGACCTTTTTATATCGTATTTAAGTTAGTTATTTAGGCGTAAGTACGAACTAAGCGAGTGATCACAGTGAACTACGGCTTGGACCACATGTAAACCTGCCTTACGACTCGACCCGGACCTTTCCACACACACACACACACATGTAGTTCTTAACCATATTAAGCTTGTATCATGTAATATTCGATCACTAGCAATAGTGTATCAGTAGAAGAGGGCGAGAAACCCCCCACTCCTTTTAATTCGATTAAGCCACGCCCCCTTAATTCGCGGTTTAATTCGCGGATTTCGCGGTTTGATCTAATTAATTTCGCGGTTTGATCTAATTAATTTCGCGGTTTGATCTAATTAATCACATATGAAGTTTGATATGTAATTTACATATGTGCTACTGATTAAATTACGCATTAGATTTTTTAATTTGCTTCTGGAATTACGCGTCGGACTTCGGCGGCCATCTTGGATTTCTGGCGGGAATATTTGAAATTTGAATTTTTTTTCCGATTTTTTTCTAAGTTCCATTATTTGAATTTAAATCTCCCGGGGTGTCGGCCATCTTGGTGCGCGCGCACTTCTCATATAGGTAAGAAAGGGGGGTTGCGTTGCTTTCAGATACCGTGTTTCGGCTACTTTTCAGGAATTTTTAAAATATTGCCCATCGAACAGCGGAATAATTCTAGAACGAATCGGAGTTTTTATTTGTATAAAATGGCGGTCCGAACACGACGCTGCACAAAACCTGGATTTATCGAAATTTTAAAATAATATAGCTCTGTAATTTTAAAAACAATATAAAGTTACATTTTTTAATGTCTCCTTTGTAGCTGTTTGATTTTTGTGTGTTGTTAATATGCGTACAATTTCTAAACAAGGCCTCGATCTGATATTTCACGTCAAAAATTTCAGTAAATGTTCAAAGACAGAAATAAATAATTTATAAGATGCTAGACTATTATAGCTTTCTCTTTCAAAGTTTTGACGTCATTGCATAGCGGGCTGTAAATTACCCGAGTCTTATTGTATAAGAATGGCGTTCAGTCGTGCGGGAATTGTACACATTGAAAAAATGTAAAATTAGAAACATGCATCAAATATTTAAATCAAATAATTTAAAAACTCTACAATGAGTAGAATGAGTACAGAAATCCCCCACTCCTTTTAATTCGATTAAGCCACGCCCCCTTAATTCGCGGTTTAATTCGCGGATTTCGCGGATTGACCTAATTAATTTCGCGGTTTGATCTAATTAATTTCGCGGTTTGATCTAATTAATCACATATGAAGTTTGATATGTAATTTACATATGTGCTACTGAATAAATTACGCATTAGCTTCCGATTAAAATTACGCGGCGGCCATCTTGGATTTCTGGCGGGAATATTTGAAATTTGATTTTTTTTTCCGATTTTTTTTCGAAGTTCCATTATTTGAATTTGAATTTCGCGGTGTGTCGGCCATCTTGGTGCGCGCGCACTTCTCACGGCGGTTGTTTTTAATTTTGAATTTTCGCGGAAATATTTGAAATTCAAACTGGTGGATCTATCTCGCTCTTCGAAGCTACTGTCTCTCTCTTGCATTCACTCGCGGAAATATTTAAATTTAAAAAAATCTCTGGACGAGCGGGATTCGAACCCGAGTTTTCTTGGCAGCAGCCTTAGCACCTTACCGTTGCGCTATCGAGGTCTGTTGAACATATAGGAATTGAACAAGACGTCATTTCGTAGCTGTGCCGTCACACCGTTCGAGTTGAAACAAACTATTTTTCAAAAAATTATATTATGAGAATAGGGAATGTTTAACATATTGTGTTTACAGGCAGATGCAATTTTTAAAAAAATTATATATGTAACAGCTTTGCTACTAATAATAATTTTATAATTTGCAATATAGTCGTTGTCCCAAGTTTCTGGTTAATTTCCATTCGACCGCGCATAATTTGAAAAGCTATATGAAATAATTACTTTATTTTTATAATTAAAACAGCGAAATCCACGAATAAATCCGCGGTGTTTTACATAGTTTAATTTCGTTCTGGCATATTGCCTGATTTAATTATGTATTGTTATCAGTCGATAGGCCTTTAAAATAAATATTTGTTGATTTTTAAAATATTGCCCATCGAACAGCGGAATAATTCTAGAACGAATCGGAGTTTTTATTTGTATAAAATGGCGGTCCGAACACGACGCTGCACAAAACCTGGATTTATCGAAATTTTAAAATAATATAGCTCTGTAATTTTAAAAACAATATAAAGTTACATTTTTAATGTCTCCTTTGTAGCTGTTTGATTTTTGTGTGTTGTTAATATGCGTACAATTTCTAAACAAGGCCTCGATCTGATATTTCACGTCAAAAATTACAGTAAATGTTCAAAGACAGAAATAAATAATTTATAAGATGCTAGACTATTATAGCTTTCTCTTTCAAAGTTTTGACGTCATTGCATAGCGGGCTGTAAATTACCCGAGTCTTATTGTATAAGAATGGCGTTCAGTCGTGCGGGAATTGTACACATTGAAAAAATGTAAAATTAGAAACATGCATCGAATATTTAAATCAAATAATTTAAAAACTCTACAATGAAATTTTATACGGTATTTATAGCAAATGCCCGTTTCTTGGAAAAGTCTGATGCATTGTCGTTGACTAATTGCTAACGGTTTTAGCCTGAGGCCCTTCTCAATGCCTCGTTTTAGAAAGCAAGTTGGTACATGTCCACTTGCACTTCTAAAAGTTGTTAACTTGATTGTTACCACAGACAAAGGAATTTGCTATGATAGCACCGAGTCTGCAGGGGGACCTCTTGTCTACACTCATACTTTACGTAAAATAGAAATTTCCTATCTCACTCACTCTTATTGACTGCTGTAACTTTATCTCTGGCACTCGCTCAAAATGTCTGTAGTTTTAATATGATTGAAGGTATCTCGTCATTCCTTCTAAGTATTTAAATATATATTAGACGTGTTTTAAAAAATATATGCATAAACGTTTTGCGATTTTCTAACGATTTGGTTCATATGATTTTGTCGCTTTTAAAATAAATAGACATTATTTTATTTCGTGTTTGAGTTTTATAATTACGCTGTGCCCTTTGTGGCTTGATTATTTTATAAGTAAGCGTCTGAAATTGTGTCATTATATCGCTCAAAACTGTATTTTAGTTTTAAAAATTTTAGTATAAATGACATCAGCCGAAAATAAAAACGCAAATGACCACAAAGTAACATAATTTTGAATAAAAATCACACAATTTCGTTGAAAAATGTTCTGTTTCACTTAAAATTTTACAAAACTGACATCATGTCACTTGAAATTATACAAAAAACGACATTTTTAGCCAATAAGCAATAAAAAATACGACATCCCACATCATTTCACTTAAAAATTATCACGTTTCGTCTTACAAAACGCTTTATAATAAAGAAAATGATGTAAAAACAGTTGTAAGAGTTATTTCTAAGCATAATTTTGCAAATGTTGTACACTTTTTCTCTAACTTGTGGCAGTTTTAGCAAGATTTGAATAAAAAACAGCCATTTCTGCAGCAATTTTAGTAAGATCTGAATAAAAACATGCAATTTCCAAAGCATTTCGTTTAAAATGTTAGAAAATCGACATCATCTCCCATGAAAATTTATAAAAATCGGCATCTTGTCACATTAAATTCTGTAAAAACGACAAAAACAATATTTTTTTCACAACTTTCATTGAAAAATAGTAAAATTTTACGAAAATACGTCTGTGCTGACGACAAATGAAAATAAATTTGAATAGAAACACGCAAAAATTACGAAAAGACGTATGTGTTGACCCCCAAAGTAACAAAAATTTGAATAAAATCACGCAATCATACAGCATCTCACATAAATTTTCGCAAATATCGACATCATGTCACATAAATTATACAAAAACTGTCATCACGTCACTTGAAATTATACAAAAAACGATATTTTATTCAACACACGATGAAAATTGAACAAAAATCACGCAATTACAAGCCATCTCACATAAATTTTCACAAAAATCGACATCATGTTACATAAACTATGCATAATTTTGCAAATGTTTTACACTTTTTATAAAATGCACCGCTCAAAATTAAAAGAAATAGCAATTTCATTGAAAAAATCTACTACCACAATCATTTCGATAAACAAAATTCAAAAAATCTTATGTTTTTGACGGAAATATATGTATGTTGACCACAAATTAACATAATTTTTTAAATAAAAACGCGCAATTCGTTGAAAAAAATATTCTGACACCACCAAAACACGCAATTTCATTGAAAAATATATATATGTTGTCCACAAATTAACATAAATTTGAATAAAAACACGTAATTTTGTTGAAAAATGTTCTGGCCCCGTCATTTCACTTAAAATTTTACAAAACTGCCATCATAACACTTGAAATTATACAAAATATATGTATGTTTATCACAAATTAACATAAACCTGAATAAAACACACAATTTCGTTGAAAAATTTGCAAATGTTTTACACTTTTTTATAAAATGTATCGCACAAAATTAAAAGAAATCACAATTTTCTAAATTATATCACGCTATTATGAAATCGTAGATTGATTTTTTGAAATTTTACACTTTGTAACTGTAAAATAACTGCAAATACTAATATTTTAGCTTTAGACTTTGTAATTATTGCAGATTCGAGAAAAACAAAAGCAGAGTAGAAATAAAAAACACAAACACTTTGTAATAAACAAATATATTGTTCTTATTTCGTATAATACTTGATAATATAAATATAATTGTACAGCAGAATGTCTTATTTCTAAAAATTCGCTAGCAATTTACAAAACTGTAGTTTGAGGTGCACGACATTTCAAATTAAAAAGACTGCAAGTAATAAAATCAGAATTTCATTGTGTAATTTTAAAGTTTAAGGCGCTCCCAGTCCATAATTCCATTCGTATTTGATGTTGAGGACCTCTGCCTTAGAGGCATTTTTCTAACGGCCCTTTTTTGGAGGCGTTTCCTTATCGGTGTTCTTCTGACTGAACCTTTTTGATGTGGACTTGGATGAGTAGCTGGTGTTTTTAATTTATATTCTAAATCGGACTCGCAGTTATCAGTTTCCATTTCGGTTTTTCTTGTAGTACCAGTCGGGGTTGGCTTCTTTTGCTGTTTAGGTTTAGCTAGCAGCACATTAGGAACGTTAAGGTCTTTGATGTAATCAGCAAACTGTAGGCGTCCGGGTGGATTAATAGTTTTTAGAGGCCGCAGAGTGTCGTGAATTAAATCGACTATGTTAGACGCAGGTAAAATTTCACCCTTTGCGGATTTCGCGGTTTTGATTCGCGGATTGACCCAATTAATTTCGCGGTTTGATCTAATTAATTTCGCGGTTTGATCTAATTAATTTCGCGGTTTGATCTAATTAATTTTCACATGTGCTACTGAATAAATTACGCATTAGATTTTTTAATTTGCTTCTGGAATTACGCGTCGGACTTCGGCGGCCATCTTGGATTTCTGGCGGGAATATTTGAAATTTGAATTTTTTCCGATTTTTTCTAAGTTCCCATATTTGAATTTGAATTTCCCGGGGCGTCGGCCATCTTGGTGCGCGCGCACTTCTCACGGCGGTTGTTTTTAAATTTGAATTTTCGCGGAAATATTTGAAATTCAAACTGGTGGATCTATCTCGCTCTTCGTAGCTACTGTCTCTCTCTTGCATTCACTCGCGGAAATATTTAAATTTAAAAAAATCTCTGGACGAGCGGGATTCGAACCCGAGTTTTCTTGGCAGCAGCCTTAGCACCTTACCGTTGCGCTATCGAGGTCTGTTGAACATATAGGAATTGAACAAGACGTCATTTCGCAGCTGTGCCGTCACACCGTTCGAGTTGAAACAAACTATTTTTCAAAAATTTATATTATGAGAATAGGGAATGTTTAACATATTGTGTTTACAGGCAGACACAATTTTTTAAAAAATTATATACGCAACAGCTTTGCTACTAATAATAATTTTATAATTTGCAATATAGTCGTTGTCCCAAGTTTCTGGTTAATTTCCATTCGCCGCGCATAATTTGAAAAGCTATATGAAATAATTACTTTATTTTTATAATTAAAACAGCGAAATCACTGCATTACTTTATTCAAAACGCATTATAATATTACGCAATAGCTTCTGGTTAAATTACGCGATTTTTTCTAAGTTCCCTTTTTAAAACAGGTCGAACCTGGTCGCTCTTTGTTCAACCTTGGTAACGTACGAACAGCGATGAGTGGAATTTTTAAAATATTGCCCATCGAACAGCGGAATAATTCTAGAACGAATCGGAGTTTTTATTTGTATAAAATGGCGGTCCGAACACGACGCTGCACAAAACCTGGATTTATCGAAATTTTAAAATAATATAGCTCTGTAATTTTAAAAACAATATAAAGTTACATTTTTTAATGTCTCCTTTGTAGCTGTTTGATTTTTGTGTGTTGTTAATATGCGTACAATTTCTAAACAAGGCCTCGATCTGATATTTCACGTCAAAAATTTCAGTAAATGTTCAAAGACAGAAATAAATAATTTATAAGATGCTAGACTATTATAGCTTTCTCTTTCAAAGTTTTGACGTCATTGCATAGCGGCACGCAGAACACAACTCGTTCTTTATGTTTACTTTAGAAACCCTTAACCCTTTTCATTTAAATCGCGAAATCCGCATAAATATATTACTATAAAAAATCGCGAAAAGTGTTGAGTAAATAAATGCAACGCATTGTAAAGCCGTAAAACTTTTAGTTATTGTACGTTTACAAGATGGGTCTTTTGTCAAAGTGGAAGAACCAAACTATGCTATTGTAAATGTACAGATTTTTCACTGTCAATTTGTATATAACAACTTAATGTAAATTGGTATTTGGAGCATTTTAACAAAAACAGCGACTTCTTTCGGCATAAACTGTTTCTTCTCACCACGGAACCCTATTTTATAAGTAAACGTCTGAAATTGTGTCATTATATCGATAAAAAACTGCATTTTAGTTTAAAAAATTCCAGTAAAAATGCAAACGGACGAAAATAAAAACGCAATTGACCACAAAGTAACATAATTTTGAATAAAAAAAACACAATTTCGTTGGAAAAATGTTCTGTTTCACTTAAAATTTTACAAAAACTGACATCATGTCACTTGAAATTATACAAAAAACGACATTTTTATCCAATAAGCGATAAAAAAATACGCCGTCTCACATAAATTTATACAAAAATCGACACCATGTCACATAAATTATACAAAAACTGCCACCATGTCACTTGAAATTATACAAAAACGACATTTTTACTCAATACACGACGAAAATCGACATCATGTTACATAAACTATGCATAATTTTGCAAATGTTTTACACTTTTTTCTCTAACTTGTTGCAATTTTAGTAAAATTTTAGAAAATCGACAGCATCTCCCATGAAAATTTATAAAAATCGGCATCTTGTCACATTAAATTCTGTAAAAACGACAAAAACAATATTTTTTTTCACAACTTTCATTGAAAAATAGTAAAATTTTACGAAAATACGTCTGTGCTGACGACAAATGAAAATAAATTTGAATAGAAACACGCAAAAATTACGAAAAGACGTATGTGTTGACCCCCAAAGTAACAAAAATTTGAATAAAATCACGCAATCATACAGCATCTCACATAAATTTTCGCAAATATCGACATCATGTCACATAAATTATACAAAAACTGTCATCACGTCACTTGAAATTATACAAAAAACGATATTTTATTCAACACACGATGAAAATTGAACAAAAATCACGCAATTACAAGCCATCTCACGTAAATTTTCAAAAAAATCGACATCATGTTACATAAACTATGCATAATTTTGCAAATGTTTTACACTTTTTATAAAATGCATCGCTCAAAATTAAAAGAAATAGCAATTTCGTTGAAAAAATCTACTACCACAATCATTTCGATAAACAAAATTCAAAAAATCTTATACTTTTGACGGAAATATATGTATGTTGACCGCAAATTAACATAATTTTTAAATAAAAACGCGCAATTCGTTGAAAAAAAATATTCTGACACCACCAAAACACGCAATTTCATTGAAAAATATATATATGTTGTCCACAAATTAACATAAATTTGAATAAAAACACGTAATTTTGTTGAAAAAATGTTCTGGCCCCTTCATTTCACTTAAAATTTTACAAAACTGCCATCATAACACTTGAAATTATACAAAATATATGTATGTTGATCACAAATTAACATAAACCTGAATAAAACACACAATTTCGTTGAAAAATTTGCAAATGTTTTACACTTTTTTATAAAATGTATCGCACAAAATTAAAAGAAATCACAATTTTCTAAATTATATCACGCTATTATGAAATCGTAGATTGATTTTTTGAAATTTTACACTTTGTAACTGTAAAATAACTGCAAATACTAATATTTTAGCTTTAGACTTTGTAATTATTGCAGATTCGAGAAAAAAAAAACAAAGCAGAGTAGAAATAAAAAACACAAACACTTTGTAATAAACAAATATATTGTTCTTATTTCGTATAATACTTAATAATATAAATATAAATGTACAGCAGAATGTCTTATTTCTAAAAATTCGCTAGCAATTTACAAAACTGTAGTTTGAGGTGCACGACATTTCAAATTAAAAAGACTGCAAGTAATAAAATCAGAAATTCATTGTGTAATTTTAAAGTTTAAGATGCACCCAATCTAGAATTCCCTTGGTTTTTGGTGTTGATGACATCTGCCTTAGAGGCGTTTTTCTAACGGCCCTTTTTTGGAGGCGTTTCCTTATCGGCGTTCTTCTGACTGAACCTTTTTGATGTGGACTTGGATGAGTAGCTGGTGTTTTTAATTTATATTCTAAATCGGACTCGCAGTTATCAGTTTCCATTTCGGTTTTTCCTGTAGTACCAGTCGGGGTTGGCTTCTTTTGCTGTTTAGGTTTAGCTAGCAACACATTAGCAACGTTAAGGTCTTTGATGTACTCAGCAAACTGTAGGCGTCCGGGTGGATTAATAGTTTTTCGAGGCCGCAGAGTGTCATGAATTAAATCGACTATGTTAGACGCCGGTAAAATTTCACCCTTTATAGTAACGGTGCCCTTGTGATCCCAGCTCACATCGCTTGAGGTACTCAAAATGCGTAGGAAAACTTCAGCTTTTTTCTTAAAAGTTTTGGGAAGTGTAGATAAAATAACGGCATTTGATAGGCTGTCACTGGTTGTTTCAATAGGTATTTTGATTGGTTGCCGCGCCTGGTTTGTGAAATGAAGGAATCGTTGTAAAACCTGATTGTACTGGATCCATTTATCGTGATCAGTTAATTTGGACTTTAAAACTTTTTGCATTTCGTCATCAAGCTGTGATAATATATTTTTCTCCGCATCATCGCCAGACTTAAGACGTTGGACAAATTCCGGCGATACAATCAACATCTTCCGCTCTTTGTCCATTTTAGTCGAAAAGGAGCTCAGTCGTTTGTTCTAGTAGAGCCGTCGTGAATAAACTAGCTTAAAATCAAGACTTTCATAATAAATATATAAAAAAAATATGACAGGTACGGGAATCGAACCCGTATTCTCTCTCGAGATCAGAACTTGAATCTGACGCCTTAACCATTCGGCCAACCTGCCTCCCTATATAAACGAGCACTCTCTGCATAATTAAGAAAACATATAGTTTAAAAAGCCTTCTGCATGCAATTTCAAACAATATTTCATATAAATTAAGCCATGTACAAATTTCTTAATCAGGTTTTTGATATATATTTTATCGAAAGATTGGACCCTCAGCTACCGTTTTATTACTATTTGTCGTGATGCGTCATCGATGAATTTTACAAGAGCCAGCCTGTCTGCGATGTGACGTACGTAATGTATCCACCCCTTTTTATTTTAAAATTCTACAAAAACAGAGGCCCGACTGATGCCGCACTAACACGTTTTAAACCATTGTACTCTGTTACCTGATGCGGCAGCAGTTTGGACCTCTGATTTTATAGAATTTTAAAATAAAAAGGTATGGAAACATTGCGTGCGTCACATCGCAGGCAGGATGGCACTTGTAAAATTCAGCGATGACGCATCACGACAAATAATAAAACGGCAGCTGAGGGTCAAGTCTTTCGATAAAATATATATCAAAACCGATTTAGAAATTTGTACATGGCTTAATTTATATGAAATATTGTTTGAAATTGCATGCAGAAGGCTTTTTAAACTATATGTTTTCTTAATTATGCAGAGAGTGCTCGTTTATATAGGGAGGCAGGTTGGCCGAATGGTTAAGGCGTCAGATTCAAGTTCTGATCTCGAGAGAGAATACGGGTTCGATTCCCGTACCTGTCATATTTTTTTTTATATATTTATTATGAAAGTCTTGATTTTAAGCTAGTTTATTCACGACGGCTCTACTAGAACAAACGACTGAGCTCCTTTTCGACTAAAATGGACAAAGAGCGGAAGATGTTGATTGTATCGCCGGAATTTGTCCAACGTCTTAAGTCTGGCGATGATGCGGAGAAAAATATATTATCACAGCTTGATGACGAAATGCAAAAAGTTTTAAAGTCCAAATTAACTGATCACGATAAATGGATCCAGTACAATCAGGTTTTACAACGATTCCTTCATTTCACAAACCAGGCGCGGCAACCAATCAAAATACCTATTGAAACAACCAGTGACAGCCTATCAAATGCCGTTATTTTATCTACACTTCCCAAAACTTTTAAGAAAAAAGCTGAAGTTTTCCTACGCATTTTGAGTACCTCAAGCGATGTGAGCTGGGATCACAAGGGCACCGTTACTATAAAGGGTGAAATTTTACCGGCGTCTAACATAGTCGATTTAATTCATGACACTCTGCGGCCTCGAAAAACTATTAATCCACCCGGACGCCTACAGTTTGCTGAGTACATCAAAGACCTTAACGTTGCTAATGTGTTGCTAGCTAAACCTAAACAGCAAAAGAAGCCAACCCCGACTGGTACTACAGGAAAAACCGAAATGGAAACTGATAACTGCGAGTCCGATTTAGAATATAAATTAAAAACACCAGCTACTCATCCAAGTCCACATCAAAAAGGTTCAGTCAGAAGAACGCCGATAAGGAAACGCCTCCAAAAAAGGGCCGTTAGAAAAACGCCTCTAAGGCAGATGTCATCAACACCAAAAACCAAGGGAATTCTAGATTGGGTGCATCTTAAACTTTAAAATTACACAATGAATTTCTGATTTTATTACTTGCAGTCTTTTTAATTTGAAATGTCGTGCACCTCAAACTACAGTTTTGTAAATTGCTAGCGAATTTTTAGAAATAAGACATTCTGCTGTACATTTATATTTATATTATTAAGTATTATACGAAATAAGAACAATATATTTGTTTATTACAAAGTGTTTGTGTTTTTTATTTCTACTCTGCTTTGTTTTTTTTTTCTCGAATCTGCAATAATTACAAAGTCTAAAGCTAAAATATTAGTATTTGCAGTTATTTTACAGTTACAAAGTGTAAAATTTCAAAAAATCAATCTACGATTTCATAATAGCGTGATATAATTTAGAAAATTGTGATTTCTTTTAATTTTGTGCGATACATTTTATAAAAAAGTGTAAAACATTTGCAAATTTTTCAACGAAATTGTGTGTTTTATTCAGGTTTATGTTAATTTGTGATCAACATACATATATTTTGTATAATTTCAAGTGTTATGATGGCAGTTTTGTAAAATTTTAAGTGAAATGAAGGGGCCAGAACATTTTTTCAACAAAATTACGTGTTTTTATTCAAATTTATGTTAATTTGTGGACAACATATATATATTTTTCAATGAAATTGCGTGTTTTGGTGGTGTCAGAATATTTTTTTTCAACGAATTGCGCGTTTTTATTTAAAAATTATGTTAATTTGCGGTCAACATACATATATTTCCGTCAAAAGTATAAGATTTTTTGAATTTTGTTTATCGAAATGATTGTGGTAGTAGATTTTTTCAACGAAATTGCTATTTCTTTTAATTTTGAGCGATGCATTTTATAAAAAGTGTAAAACATTTGCAAAATTATGCATAGTTTATGTAACATGATGTCGATTTTTGTGAAAATTTACGTGAGATGGCTTGTAATTGCGTGATTTTTGTTCAATTTTCATCGTGTGTTGAATAAAATATCGTTTTTTGTATAATTTCAAGTGACGTGATGACAGTTTTTGTATAATTTATGTGACATGATGTCGATATTTGCGAAAATTTATGTGAGATGCTGTATGATTGCGTGATTTTATTCAAATTTTTGTTACTTTGGGGGTCAACACATACGTCTTTTCGTAATTTTTGCGTGTTTCTATTCAAATTTATTTTCATTTGTCGTCAGCACAGACGTATTTTCGTAAAATTTTACTATTTTTCAATGAAAGTTGTGAAAAAAAATATTGTTTTTGTCGTTTTTACAGAATTTAATGTGACAAGATGCCGATTTTTATAAATTTTCATGGGAGATGCTGTCGATTTTCTAAAATTTTACTAAAATTGCAACAAGTTAGAGAAAAAAGTGTAAAACATTTGCAAAATTATGCATAGTTTATGTAACATGATGTCGATTTTCGTCGTGTATTGAGTAAAAATGTCGTTTTTGTATAATTTCAAGTGACATGGTGGCAGTTTTTGTATAATTTATGTGACATGGTGTCGATTTTTGTATAAATTTATGTGAGACGGCGTATTTTTTTATCGCTTATTGGATAAAAATGTCGTTTTTTGTATAATTTCAAGTGACATGATGTCAGTTTTTGTAAAATTTTAAGTGAAACAGAACATTTTTCCAACGAAATTGTGTTTTTTTATTCAAAATTATGTTACTTTGTGGTCAATTGAGTTTTTATTTTCGTCCGTTTGCATTTATACTGGAATTTTTTAAACTAAAATGCAGTTTTTTATCGATATAATGACACAATTTCAGACGTTTACTTATAAAATAGGGTTCCGTGGTGAGAAGAAACAGTTTATGCCGAAAGAAGTCGCTGTTTTCGTTAAAATGCTCCAAATACCAATTTACATTAAGTTGTTATATACAAATTGACAGTGAAAAATCTGTACATTTACAATAGCATAGTTTGGTTCTTCCACTTTGACAAAAGACCCATCTTGTAAACGTACAATAACTAAAAGTTTTACGGCTTTACAATGCGTTGCATTTATTTACTCAACACTTTTCGCGATTTTTTATAGTAATATATTTATGCGGATTTCGCGATTTAAATGAAAAGGGTTAAGGGTTTCTAAAGTAAACATAAAGAACGAGTTGTGTTCTGCGTGCCGCTATGCAATGACGTCAAAACTTTGAAAGAGAAAGCTATAATAGTCTAGCATCTTATAAATTATTTATTTCTGTCTTTGAACATTTACTGTAATTTTTGACGTGAAATATCAGATCGAGGCCTTGTTTAGAAATTGTACGCATATTAACAACACACAAAAATCAAACAGCTACAAAGGAGACATTAAAAAATGTAACTTTATATTGTTTTTAAAATTACAGAGCTATATTATTTTAAAATTTCGATAAATCCAGGTTTTGTGCAGCGTCGTGTTCGGACCGCCATTTTATACAAATAAAAACTCCGATTCGTTCTAGAATTATTCCGCTGTTCGATGGGCAATATTTTAAAAATTCCACTCATCGCTGTTCGTACGTTACCAAGGTTGAACAAAGAGCGACCAGTCTCGACCTGTTTTAAAAAGGGAACTTAGAAAAAATCGCGTAATTTAACCAGAAGCTATTGCGTAATATTATAATGCGTTTTGAATAAAGTAATGCAGTGATTTCGCTGTTTTAATTATAAAAATAAAGTAATTATTTCATATAGATTTTCAAATTATGCGCGGTCGAATGGAAATTAACCAGAAACTTGGGACAACGACTATATTGCAAATTATAAAATTATTATTAGTAGCAAAGCTGTTGCATATATAATTTTTTAAAAAATTGTGTCTGCCTGTAAACACAATATGTTAAACATTCCCTATTCTCATAATATAAATTTTTGAAAAATAGTTTGTTTCAACTCGAACGGTGTGACGGCACAGCTGCGAAATGACGTCTTGTTCAATTCCTATATGTTCAACAGACCTCGATAGCGCAACGGTAAGGTGCTAAGGCTGCTGCCAAGAAAACTCGGGTTCGAATCCCGCTCGTCCAGAGATTTTTTTAAATTTAAATATTTCCGCGAGTGAATGCAAGAGAGAGACAGTAGCTTCGAAGAGCGAGATAGATCCACCAGTTTGAATTTCAAATATTTCCGCGAAAATTCAAATTTAAAAACAACCGCCGTGAGAAGTGCGCGCGCACCAAGATGGCCGACGCCCCGGGAAATTCAAATTCAAATATGGGAACTTAGAAAAAATCGGAAAAAATTCAAATTTCAAATATTCCCGCCAGAAATCCAAGATGGCCGCCGAAGTCCGACGCGTAATTCCAGAAGCAAATTAAAAAATCTAATGCGTAATTTATTCAGTAGCACATGTGAAAATTAATTAGATCAAACCGCGAAATTAATTAGATCAAACCGCGAAATTAATTAGATCAAACCGCGAAATTAATTGGGTCAATCCGCGAATCAAAACCGCGAAATCCGCGAATTAAACCGCGAATCCGCGAATCAATTAAAAGTGGTGGGGGTGAACCGTCCCCTTTCTACTTGTATCTATGGCGATAACAGATACGGAAATTCCTTTGGTAGAATTCGCAGTCGTTGACCACCCTTGACAAAAAGGTTGCAGCTAGGTAACATTCCTAACTATAAAACTTACCGTTGCACTTTCAGCCAAACAGGAATTTTGGCGGCTTCAAAGCCCTGACATAACGGAATTGCAATTCTACAAAGGAGATATTCAACCCTTTGGTTATAACAGGATTCTTATTAAGCTAGGTCAGTTAAAGACCAATCTTCAGTGAGTATGATTAGCTATCATCCCGCATTACAATAAACGACTCTATCGGCTTACAAGTGTTTTCGTATGGACTTGAGCCTTTCGCGCAAGCATGCACACGTAAAATGGGGAGGAAATTTCTATGCATTCTGTATAAAAAAAATCTGGTGTGATACACTCACACAACTTCCTTTTACAGTGATCTTATAATTAGTCAAAAATTTCATTTTTAATTTTTAAAAATTTGTCAAACATTTTCAAAAATTACAAATTCTACAAAAACGGTACAAAATAGAGCGTTAGTTGAAGAGACAAATTTTCTCTAGAATTTTAAGGTAAATTCGAAAATGTAATAATATACCGGGTGTTTTATTTAAAATAGGAGTTAATAAAAAAATTAGAAAAAAAAAACAAAAGAAACCCACTTTAGAAGTATTCAACTGGAAAATCACCTGTCACATCAATACGCATTAAAAATGTAATAAAAATGTAAAGTTTAAAAAAAATCGTTAGAGCCGTTTTTGAAAAAATCGAAAAAAACTGAAAAATCACAAGAGTAAACACCTACTTTCGGTTATGCGATTTTCTTCAAAAGCTTGCTGTCTCATTTACATAGTACACAAAACTTATATATGAAGTTTCAACGCCATACCTCTTTTGGTTTTTGAGATATTCTGTTCACAGACAGACAGACACACACACAGACAGACAGACAGACCAATGAAAAAAAATATGTTTTTTGGGTTCAGGGGACTCTAAAACGTGAAGATCTGTTGAAAACTCAATTTCGAATTTTTGGGGTGAATCCAATACTTCCTTTATCGTAAAAGGAAGTAAATATAACTTTGAGCTAAAAGTCAAATTTAAAAAATATGATTGAAAATTTGACTACGCTACTGCATTCTTATTAAAAAAAAGAACATAGAAATTACTTTTTTCTATTTTCATAAATAAGCGAGATACAGCCATAACACGAAAAGTACAAAAATCGAACTTTTGCTTACAACTCGAAAACAAAAGATGATGGCCAATTTTGGATTTGACCATAAAGTTTTTCTCAAAAAAAGAGATTGAGGATAGAGGGTCCAGTTTTCTATATCTTCTATAGTTACCGAGATTCCCTATGAAAACATCGAAATTTGGTCACCCTGTACATTATTATCTGTGATACAGCGGCACGCGGTGATTGCTACACCTTTCCATTGCGCTGACTGCGATCGTTTTTCTTTTCTGCTTTTTACGATGTTCAGCCTGTGCAATTAGTTTTACTGATTCCTGCGTTAGAGCAAAAATAGATAATTTAAAGGTGTTCACTCTATATACAGTATGTCCCCGGATTGAGTTTACAATAGGTATGATTGACCAAAAATTTGCGAATTGGAATTTCATATTTTGGGATTCCGCCCTGCTTGGTGTGAAACTTATTTTTGTTTACTTTCGATTTTTTAAAGTCAAGTAGGTCTTGACAGGGAAGCGAAAACAATTTTATTTTCAGGTAAACTACCCGTTTTGTTCATGAAACGGCAAAATTTAATTAAGAAAAGTTGTCGATAATGATAAATTATGGCCCTATACCAAATTTCAGAAAGATCTTGCAACTTAGATTAAACCGTTATTTTTTAGATTAAACAAATCGCATTTATTAAAAATGACGGTTTAATCTAAGTCGACAGAGCTCTCTGAAATTTGTTATAGGGCCATAATTTATCATTATAAACAACTTTTCTTAATACAATTTTTCCGTATCATGAACGAAAATGGTAGTTTACCTGACAATAAAATACAATTTTCTAAAAAATAAGTTTTTTATAAGTCAACAGATATTTATGAAATTTGGTATAGGGCTATAATTTATCATTATTAACAAGTTTTCTTAATTAAATTTTGCCGTATCATGAACAAAAAGCGTAGTTTACCTGAAAATAAAATAGTTTTCGCTTCCATGTCAAGGCCTACTTGTTTTTCAAAAACTGAAAATATTCTTAAAATGCGTTTCACACCAAGCAGGGCGGAATCCCAAGATATAAAATTCCAATTCGAAAATGTTTGGTCGATCATACCTATTGTAAACTCGATCCGGGGACATACTGTATATTTGACCAAAACTATATTCGGTTTCGAGCTAGGTAAACATATAATCCAAATGCAAAATATCATCTTCCTTCAACAAATAGTTTTGAGCTATACCAGCAACGATTAACAGACAAACAGACAGAATTCAGAAAAGATGTTTTTGTCATCAAGAGACGTGTAGATCTGAAGAAATCTCGGAAGGTGATTTTTTATAACAATACTTCTTTCGTCTTCTAGAAGAGGGAAGTAATAAATACAAAAAAATATAGATATATTCACAGACCGCACGGCGTAAGTAAAATTCGGGTCGAGCAGCTACTCGGCACCCGATCTTCAAATCTCGCAGTAGCGGCGCTTGTACGAAATGCCTTGCTTTTAAAGGAGCAATTCAAATTTCGATAAGGCAAAGTTTTCGATATATCGAAGCATTTTACATGAGATTTGTTGATCGGGTGTGGAGCAGCTGTGCGACCCGAATTTTACTTATGCCGCGCGGTCTGTATCTATCCAGAAGAGATTGATAACCAACTAGTGATGAGCAATATTTAATAATAATAATAAATCCATTTATTGCATACCTGAAAAGTGTACAAACCGAGGGGGTTTGGCAAAGCCAGTCTTCCACCCTCCCGGGGCATGACCCGCAAATACAAACAAATGCTGTGCACACACAAATTTAATCTAAGAGAAATCAGTACATAATAGCAACATAACAAGACCATTCTATATCTACTTATTAACTAATTCTAACACCTTACCCTTAACAGAATGCGACTGATTAGAAAACGCATCCAAAACACTTGTTCAACAAGGTGGGAGCCCTATATAGAAAACAGCCCTCATACTTAACTGTTTGATGTTGTGGTATTGTATAAGCTATTGATCCTACCATTTACATTATGAACTTCACTAGAGAGCGGATTTTTAAGCATTAAGCTTATCCTGAATATTAAAAGCAGGAAAATGATTTCTAAAAATTATTATGAATTGCAGGAAATTGAAGTATTTGACACTAACTTTTTTATGCTTTTTTTGCCTTTTTATGCATATTTCGGATTTTTGTGCTTATTAGTACTTATTTTTAAATTTTCAGTTAGCATTTTTTTCCGCCTAATTGATTTTGTAATCGAATATTTCAATCTGGTTGTTTGCGAGCATATTTTTTGCTTGCATGCAGTTTGCCCCAGACTTAAAAACGCAGTCAGTACAGTGCTTCACTGGGAATTCCTAAAAAACTCCGGTATTCCCTTGAATTATTTTAGTTAACACACAAGCAGAAAACTCAAGTTGTTCCTCGTTTTGTATGATTTTAATTCAAAATACAGACAAGAGCGATTCGACCGATCTGGGTTACACCTATTATCCTTTGTGTCAGAGGGCATAATGAATTAAAATATGAAAACAATAAATTATTTTATTTATTCATCATTTGTAAATATCAATTCATCAAGTCAGCCTATTGCCATTGAAAGTCAATCTTAACAAGTTAGCTACTAGTTAAGAAATTTACAAGTTAGAGACGAAAGTTGTTCATTTTTTACAAGTTAGAGATGACCGTACCTTGTTCACATAGGTGCTGCTTAGAAACTTTAAACGCCGTTATCAGAGTAATGATTTCAAAGGTAACGAGACATTTTTGAAAATATAGTAATTGTTATGAGAAGGGGATATTTATTTCATTATGAGTTTTCGGTTTATTTACAAATGAAAAACAAATAAAATATTATACTTGACACGCCAGGTAACAATTTTTACTGGCTCAAGAATATGACAGGTTCACCAGTCATCCTAATCTTATCGCCAGTAAAAACTGTTTTACCTGGCTTGTAATGTAAAATACTATTGCAAAGCTTGTATTAAGATGGTAAGAGTAAAATTATTTAAGTACTAAAATTTTAGATTCAGTGCGACAAAAAAATACGTCATTCCACATGTAAAAACCACTTTGCATCAAGAACAATTAAAGAAGTATAAAAATTAACCAAAACAACAGACAATTGTGACTTTGTTTGCATCTACTTTAGGTACCAGGGAACAAGCACAGTTTAATTTGGATTTCGCAAAACCTAACATACCACTGAGAAAATGACAAAATAATTCCTCCAAAATGTTCCTGGATACATATTGTCACATGCACTTTCCCGATGAAAGCACCTTGCAAAAAAAATTTTTGTTAATAATTTCAAAAATTCTGTTTGTGTAGTACCTGTGCGAATTGGTCAAATAGTTCTTTCTAAATGTAAGGTTTTTTCCAAAAAAGAAGACTATAAAATTTTAGCTAAAATTTCCACAATTGTGGCAGGCGAAATTGCAGATGATTTCGAGCTTGATTCAACTATAGCAGCAAATTTAAAATAAGCTCCCAATAACTAGTTTTGACGTAGAAAGAAGTTTTTCTACATATAAGAACAGTTTAAGTGAAAGGCGACACAATTTAACAATGAAGCATTTACAAAAATATTTAATAATCAATAGTTTTCTGAAAGACTAATTTGTTGCGGCCCAAGTTTTCTATTTTATTTTTTGTGTTACATTTAAAGTTTTTCTATGAATTTTGTTTGCATTTGATTTTTTTAGTGTAACATATAATCTTTCTCAGAATTATTGTTATTAGTTTAATGAATAAAATAGTTTTTTTCATTTATGAAGTTTTCATGATAAAGCTTTTTGCTTAAATTAACGCTTTTTTAAACGTTGTTGAGGCTTTTTAAAGTGCTTTATTTAAATTTTTTGTGCTTATAATTCCGCTCTCTAGTAATCACTGTTACAACAGTTGCTAAGAAACCGTAACGTGATTGACACATTTGGTTGGCAACAGCTCACAGATCTAATACATTAAATAATATTTTGCTGGCCTGCGAGCAAGATGTGATAAATACTACATAAATACAGCGTAGAGTCCATTTCTACTTGTTCGCTTAGTAGTTTTTATTTGGAAAAAGGGCGGTAGGCCAAATAAGTTTGGGGTTACTGTATGGCTTTTCTTCTGTGTGAGTTTTAATATGTCTAACTAAACTCCTTTTATCTGCTGCTCTGTATTCACAAACTGAGCAACTGTATGGCTTTTCTCCTGTATGAGTTTTAATATGTCTGACTAAACTCCTTTTATCTGCTGTTCTGTATTCACACACCAAGCAACTGTATGGCTTTTCTCCTGTATGAGTTTTAATATGTCTAACTAAATCACCTTTTTTTGCCGTTTTGTATTCACAAACTGAGCAACTGTGTGGTTTTTCTCCTGTATGAGTTTTAATATGTTTAACTAAATCACCTTTTTTTGAAGTTTTGTATTCACAAACTGAGCAACTGTATGGCTTTTCTCCTGTATGAGTTTTAATATGTCTAACTAAATCACCTTTTTTTGCCGTTTTGTATTCACAAACTGAGCAACTGTGTGGTTTTTCTCCTGTATGAGTTTTAATATGTTTAACTAAATCACCTTTTTTTGAAGTTTTGTATTCACAAACTGAGCAACTGTATGGCTTTTCTCCTGTATGAGTTTTAATATGACTAACCAAATTACTTTTATCTGCTGCTCTGTATTCACAAACCAAACAACTGTATGGTTTTTCTCCTGTATGAGTTTTAATATGTTTAACTAAAGTACTTTTATCTGCTGCTCTGTATTCACAAACCAAACAACTGTATGGTTTTTCTCCTGTATGAGTTTTAATATGTTTTACTAAACTACTTTTATCTGCTGCTCTGTATTCACAAACTGAGCAACTGTATGGCTTTTCTCCTGTATGAGTTTTAATATGTCTGACTAAACTCCTTTTATCTGCTGCTCTGTATTCACAAACTGAGCAACTGTATGGTTTTTCTCCCGTATGAGTTTTAATATGTGCAACTAAATTATTTCTTTTTGCTGTTTTATATTCACAAACTGCGCAACTGTATAGCTTTTCTCCTGTATGAGCTCTCATATGTAAATGTAAATTACTCTTATATGCTGTTCTGTATTCACAAACTGAGCAACTGTATGGCTTTTCTCCTGTATGAGTTTTAATATGTCTAACTAAATCACCTTTTTTTGCCGTTTTGTATTCACAAACTGAGCAACTGTGTGGTTTTTCTCCTGTATGAGTTTTAATATGTTTAACTAAATCACCTTTTTTTGCCGTTTTGTATTCACAAACTGAGCAACTGTATGGCTTTTCTCCTGTATGAGTTTTAACATGTCTATCTAAACTACTTTTAACTACTGTTCTGTCAACCGAATTATTGTATGATTTTTTAACAGTATGAGTCCTCATATGTGTAACTAAACTACTTTTCACTGCTGTTCTGTGTTCACAAACCGAACAGCTGTATGGCTTTTCTCCTGTATGAGCTCTCATATGTGTAACTAAATTACTTCTATATGCTGCTCTGTATTCACAAACCGAGCAACTATATGGCTTTTCTCCTGTATGAGTTCTCATATGTGTAACTAAATTAAATTTCCCTGTTGTTCTGTATTCACAAACCGAGCATCTGTATGGCTTTTCTCCTGTATGAGTTCTCATATGTATAACTAAACTACTTTTCACTGTTGTTCTGTATTCACACACCGAACATCTGTAGGGCTTTTCTACTGTATGAGTTTTAACATATCTAACTAAACTACTTTTCTGTGCTGTTCTGTATTCACAAATGGAGTCACTATAAGGTTTCTCTTCACTACAAGTAGTATTTACATTATTTTTGTCAAATGTTTTGTTTTCATAATTTTCATCCTTTAATTCGATGACTTCTTGTTTAATAGATAGCTTATCAAAACTTTCACTGCTATTCATGTTCTGCGATCGGCTTGGTATAGTTCCTGCAAAGCTACAAGACTTATTTTCCATAGTTTCTTATCAATGGTGATTATGTTCGTTTGAACATTTCTTTTACTGATATGTAAGCCAAGGGAAGTTGGATATCATCACATCTAGAACAAAAGCAGATTGTCATTCAAATTCAGTTTTTATTTTTTTATAGATTTACAGAATAACCTCATTAACAGTTTATATATCTCAAGGTTATGGTAAAAGCAGGGATTTGATCTAACGGGAGATGTCCGCATTTTTTGCAATATCTACGTTCGCCTAGTGTACGCACATCAGAAAATGGCTTCGGATACAAGACAAAATCAGACTCAGACCGAATTTGTGTGTGAAGAACAGTTCAATGAAACTATCAGGACGTTTTTGGACGGGCGGCATGATAAAGAAAAACCGTTATGGACTCGCAACGTATAGAAGAAGCTATCACAGACATTGAACAATTTAAATTAGCATCAGTACTAAAACTTCAATGGACAAACAGTACTACTATGGAAAAAAATATGATCTGATGGAAGTAGGTACTAAAAAGTCTTTGGTTTTGAAGAGAAAGTCTGACACTAACCCAATTGTGAAAATAGTGCCTTCGGAAGATTTTTATCACATACTTCGGGAAATCCATCAATCAACTGGCCACAAAGGCAAAGATAAAATGCTGTATAGTTTAAAATCCAGATACTTAATCCCCACGTCGATTGTAGTGCAGTTTCTGAAACTGTGCATGGTATGTCAATCTAAATAGAAATTTCCAAGGAAAGAAATCGTCCTTTGCCCAATTGTGTCCAGCGACTTCAACTATAGTGGTCAAGACGACAGAAATTATAAATGGCTATTACATTATCAGAATCATGCGACAAAATTCAGCTTTCTGCGGCCGTTGACTTCGAAAAGAGCAGCTGAAGTAGCAATGGAACTATTAAAAATCTTTCTGGAAGTTGGTTGTCCTCATACACTACATAGTGACAACGACCGTTGAATTTGTTGAGTTTACGGCTGGTGTCATACAGGAATTAACTACCATGTGGCCAACATGTAAAATTGTTAATGGTAGGCCTAGACATCCAGCAAGGCAAGGATCGGTGGAGCGATCAAATCAAGATGTCCAAGCCACGTTACGTGCTTGACTAATTGACAAAGACACAAGAAACTGGGCCATCGGTTGTTACTTTGTTCAATTTCACAAGAACTCCTCTTTTCACCGTACGATCAAACGAATCACCGTACAAAGCCTTATTTGGAACAGAACGAAAAACGGGACTCCAATCTACTCATATTCCAATATATTCTTTATCGACAATAAGACAACTCGAACCAGTTCACGACTCTATTTCACCACCTGCATTGACAGCTGTATTGTTAGTTGCATCAGAAGGAGAAGCAGTTGACAGAGAAGAAAAAGCGTTTTGTGTTGTTTGTGGAATGGAATCTACTGGAGCCCATTCATGCGACATTTGTAAAAACCTAGTCCACGCAATACATAGAAATATGGTAGAAGTATGCTATACAATGCAAAACGAATAGATGTGTCTGTAAAAAAGTAACGCCCTTTGTAACTCGAGATGCCACAAATCCACGTGTAAACAAAAAATAAATAAACATTACAATTAAGTTCCATTTAAAAAATATACTTCTCGCTAATATTTTGATACACTTTTAATTTCTGTGATCATTGTCGTATTACATACACCTAATGAATGTTTGGTTTACTAAATAAATCTTAATAGATTACAAATGTTACTTTTGTCTTTTCACTAAATCATAGTTTAGGGATTTGATCAAATCTCTGTTTTTACCATATCCCTGCGACATATAATTATATAATCTAACATAATAACATAGTGTCATAAACATAACCTTTAGTATAACAAAAGCAATATTGAATGGACATAACATTCATTTAAGATCACTTCTAAATTTACGTAAAGAAACACCCACAACTTCTAAATTACATACATTTATTAAGTTTAAGTACCATTTATCACTGAATTTTTGCCATAATTTGTTGCATGACATTGTATATAAAATAGGTCTGAGGGTTCTCATTGGAATATCGATGTTATTTGTTTAAGAAGATATCGATCATTTCCATAATAACAAGAGTGATTGTGATCCTCAATATTAAAATGTAGATATCTCGCAGCAAATCTCAAAAATATATGCAGAAGTCATTCAATTGAGTTTACGTGACCTCTATATGAAGGAGACCCAATTATAGATGCGTATTTGAATTTACTCCATACCAGTGAACGATATACAGTTTTATTCGACTTCAATGATACGCCCTTGCAGTTACGTTAGACGAATCTTAACATTTTTGATTTTACTGTTACGCTATGTATGTGTTCTATAAATGTAAGCTACTCATCAATGATGATACCCACGTCTAACACTGGGAACATAACCTATACGAGTGTTATTTATGCTACGAGCCCTAACAACTATATGTTAGGCCACTTCATAATTTCTATTTTTTTTTCTCAATCTACAGTTAGTCATAAAATATATTTATTAATGTATTTTTTTAAGTTTTAGAATCACAATGAATCTGGATACTTTATGATGATAAAATGTAACAGAAAAGCACATTTTTTGTTTGTAAAAAAATATTTTATTGAACTAAGTCCGACAATTAAATGTTCGGCTCAAAATAAAATTTCATACTAAGAAGTAAAAATTTAACAATTTAATATGGCGTAACATCGCCCTTTGCTGCAATTACTGCTCGAATTCTTTTGATTGACACTCTCCTACTGTCACTGAGTCCCATACAAGTTTAGTCCTCAAACCTTCCTGAGTTCTCTATGGATTGTTTCTTAGTTTTTGTTTCATTTTGTGACAAAGGGTTTCGATGACGTTTAAGTCTGGACTACTGGAAGGCCAATCCAATACAGTCATGTTATGGTTTTCAAATCACTTTCGGGTGGTTTCAGCTGTATGGTTTGATGTTCCATCTTGTTGGAAGATAAATGGCACCGCTGAGTACAATTTTTCAATACTGGAAATTAAGTTATTTTCTAAGATCTCTTTATAGCGTTAATGGTTCCGTTGATGAACTGCACATTTCCTACGCCCTTTGCGGACATACAACCCTACATCACAAGCTCCGAAGGAAACTTGACAGTACGTTTTAAACAATCCTTATAAAACGCCTCTTTCTTGTTTATAATTACTCTTTTTCGATTTACCCCCACACACATCAAATTTCGACTCATCACTAAAAATAATCGAATTCCACTGCTCCTGTGTCCATGATCGCCATTCCTCACACCAAGCCAAACAATTTTTTTTTATGACTTCAATAATGGTTTTTCTTTGGCCTAAAATATTATATATTTTTATCACTATGATACTGAAAAATTTGACATTGATAAAATTACCTTATAAAAACCGAGGCACTCTTATGTATCCACTTTCTGCAAGTTTCCCTGGAAAGAGATAATACTGTAGCCTCATTCCACTCAGCCGTTATTTCTCTTAAAGGGCCACTTCTGTTATTTTTGCAGGTTTTAACTAGCTTTCTTCTTTATTGATCCGAAACTAAACACAGACGTCTTGAGCTTTTTCCCTTAATATCGGTGTTACCATTTTCACCAAATGATTTTATGTGATGTAACTTACTGTAGATTTTGATAATTACAAGTCTCTGGCAATGTGCCTCATATTTTTCCTCCGCCCAAACATGCTGCTTGTCAAATCTCTCACTTTTTTGGGAGTTGCCACACCTCGGACATTTTTAAGCAAACTGTTCACTCAAAGTTAACAAATGTACTAAGATATGTGTTAACAAGACGCCTTTGCTTGCCTAAACGTCAAAATACCATCTAAAACTATCTATATTTTAATTAGGTAATATATCTAAAATGCATATTATTTTGGGCAGAACATTTAATTGTCGGTTTTACCGCAACAAAATTTTTTTTTTGCACTACTAGTCTCAGAACGCATCGTTATTGGCCAATTTTCAGGTCGTGAAGTTGATTTTCTCCACCAAGGGAGAGAAAGTAAAATAAACAATTTTCACCGTGGTAACTAATAAATTGCTAAGTTACCAAATATGACTATTTTAATTTTGACGTTTTAAAGAGCTGTATTGTCAGGTTGACAGTTAAAATATTTTCGAAATTTGTTGGGAATTTAGGTATTAAGCTGTTTGGTAGTGCAAAAAATAGTATATACACCGCGGTAGCGAATCCTCTTATAACCTTCGCGCTTTAGATACTTCGCGCTTCGCGCTCAGTATCTAATATGCGCTCAGGTTATAATGCTGCGCTTCGCTACCTTGATGTATAATATACTATTATTTATTTCATTTTATTTATTTATTTATTTCAATAATAAACGGACATAGTCTTTTATAGAAAAAAGAAAATACAAAATTACTACCGATTGAGAGAGTGGATGTTGCTTTCTCACTCAAATACAAGTGAAGTTTCTGGCAAAATTATAAAAATGACTACTAAATCGTGGATCCAGAACATCGCAAGAGAGATCATTGCACAACTTACAGATGCGACTTAAAGGGTTGTTTAATGTGTACGATGATAAGTAGGTTGATAGAACGAAGATATTAGTGATTCTCGATGAACGTTTAGGAACTCTGAGATTAAGTTGATTCAACAGAAGGGGGCAGTCAACTTGGCTATTTACTAATTTGTAAAGCAACAGCAGATCGTAACATTTACGAAGAGATTCTAATGAGGGGATCTGTAAGGCTGTAGACACTTCTCTATAATTATGGTTAATGAATGGGTCCGGTAGTCCCAATCGAAAGGCTGCTATTCTATAAAATTTATGCTATACTGTCTCTAACCAATCAACGTAAACTCTAAAACTAGGAGAGCAGACCACTGAACCAAACATCAGTATAGGACGCACAATCATAAGATAGAGTGACTTTAGAACAGCAACTGAATTAAATTCAAAACAAATTCTTCAAACAAAACCCAGTAGTTGGTTTGCCTTATTGACTGTAAATTCTATGTGTTGAGAGCAGTGTTGAATTCAGACTGATTACTCCGGGGGGGGAAAATGAAACGTCTGGGGGGTATTTTTACCTATTCCACCGCAATCCGCCCATTATTTTATAGATTTAAAGAAACATGAATATGAAGTGGTAATGTTTCCGGGGGGGAATTTTGTTCTGCCCGGGGGGGAATTTCACCCCCGGTCACCCCCCTGGATTCAACACTGGTTGAGAGAACGTCATTATTGAATCAAAAATGACGCCAAGATCAGGTATAGATGTAACTCGGGTAAAAGAAGCATCGTTTATGGTGTAATCAAAAGAGAAAGAAGCTTTCGAGCGGGAAAACGAGATACATTTGCATTTATTAAGATTAAGGTTCAAATCGTTTACCGTGCACCAGTTTGCAAACCGGTCTAGCGCTTTCTGTAGAATTTCAAAGTCCGAGTTGTCGATTATACTTTTAAAAATTTTACAGTCATCAGCAAACAATAAGTATTCCACATCTTCTAACACCAAATGCAGGTCATTAATGAAGATAATAAACACAAGCGGTCCCAAATGCGAGCCTTGTGGTACTCCCGAGAGAACAGTGAAACCATCTGAACAGACATTAGAGATTTTCACCTACTGAGTTCTGTATAGATGCTATCCACTTGGTTCTTTCTATTCAATGAGTCAAGTCTGTGTTGCGTATAATATATCAAGTTTGTGTCAATGCTTTTCTTGCTCATAAAACCAAATTGCCTTTCAGAAAGATGGAGACTAATTTAACCTTTATCAGTAATCAAAGATTCAAATAATTTCGGAATGATACTAATAATAAACAATACTTGATTCAACAGGATAAAGCCCAATTACAGAACAAAGAAAAGTATAGCAAATACATTAATACAAAAAAAAAAAATAATCAATTGACTACAAGTAGTACAAGTAAATTAAATTAATAGGTTAGATCAATAAAATGAATTCATGGATTACGAGTACATTCTTCAGATTAAATTAATGGCTCTGTGGTGCAAGACATTTCCACAGTAAAGTTTTAAACTGATTTACATTCAAGTGAAATATGTCCAGATCTATAGAAAGTGAATTATAAGATTGACACATTGCAACAACTGGAGATTTCAATTGACAATTGGTTCTGGGGTTTCCATAGAAAAATGATTTCGTTTGACGAGTTATCATGTTAGGAACATGCAGATTTAAATGAGAAAGTAATGTTGGACAAAAAACTATACCATTTATGATTTTAAATAAAAATATCAGAATATTATGCTTCCGTATAACGTCAAGCGAATAACAGTTTGATAATGTCAGTAAATTTTCATAGTCGGAGTCGTAGACTCTTCCATTTATTCGATAATGACAATACTTCAGAAATGTCTTTTGAATTGACTCAATATCATGCTTTTGATAATTATAAAATGGATTTCAGATAATTACATTGTATTCAAGTTTTGATCTAATAATGCTATTAAATAAGTTTATTAAGGCCGTTAAATTAGTGAAGTGTTGTGTATTTTTGAATATAAAACCAAGTTTTCTATATGATGATAAAGTGATTGTGTCAATATGATTTCGAAATGAAAGTTTTGGATCAAATACTATGCCTAAATCTGTTATGGAAGTAACTCGCGGTATTGTTATGTGATTCATGGAATAATTGTATGTAATATTAAGTTGCCTTCTTGAATATGTCATGACATTGCATTTATTTATATTGAAATTTAATTTATTTGTAATGGACCAATTATGAATTGAATCTACATCCCTCTGCAGTTCTTTACATGACTCATTAGTTTCGACACATTTAAATAATTTAAGATCATCTGCATATAGCAGAAATTCGGTTAGCTATATCATTAATAAATATAAGAAACAATAATGGACCCAACACTGAACCTTGTGGAACTCCTGATGTAGCACAAAATTGTGTAGAAACACTGTTATTAAAATAAACATACATCTGACGATCACTCAAATATGAATCAATCAATTTAATAATATTAACATGAAACCCAAACAACTTTAATTTTAATAATAAAATGTAATGATCAACTTTATCGAAGGCCTTAGAAAAATCCGTATATATTACATCAACTTGATTCTTATTTTCTTATTTTCTAAGGCCTCCGACACAAGTTGTGTAAATATTGCCAAATTAGTACATGTAGAACGATTTTTCATGAAACCATGCTGGTTCAATGATAACTGCCCTGAAATTTGATTATAAATATTATCATGTATAATAGATTCAAATACTTTTGCAAAAACAGATAGAATTGATATGGGACGGTAATTTTCAATACGATTTTTTTTCCAGATTTATGTATGGGGCAAATTTTGGAGATTTTCCATTACTTCGGAAATGAACACGTTTTTAAACTTAAATTAAATAATTTACATAAAGGAGCAATGAAAGATTTCAAACATCCTTTCAGTACATATGTGGGAATGTTATCAGGACCAATGGATTTCGAGTTTTTTAATTTTTTAACAGCATGCTTTATTTCATTTTCAGTAGGAGAAAATAATGTTATTGTAGGATCAGGTGAATTTAAAACTTCGCCATTTAAGAACATAGGTGTTGGAGAAGTTCTATTTTCTTTTTTCTTTTTTATATACGTCCAAAAGTTTGAAGGGTGTACTAAGATGTTCTGCTCTACGTTGCTAATATATTCAGCATAGCAAAACTTGATTTTTGTTTTTATTGTTGATCTAAGAAGTTTATAGTTATTTTGATACTCCTGTTTTCCACACTTATGATACATTTTTCTGTTTTTGTCTTTTAACTTTATTAATTTCTTAATTTCAGCATTGAACCAGCATGGGTACATTTTTTTACACGTGGTGATTTTCGGAACCGTTTGTTCAAAAATATACAATATTTCATAAAATTTATTTACAACTTCATTAACATCAGTAAAATTATCAAGACAGTCCCAATTAACAGCACTTATCAAATTATACATTAGCAAAAAGTTAGCTTTCTTAAAATTAAAGTAAGTTTCTTTTGCTTGATTAGAAGCTTTTACTTTAGTTATTTCAAATAAAAATTGAATATCTCAGCAGGGGTGGTGTAAATCCTCAGGCACTAAGCATTGCGATGCTTTATTAATATTCGACAAAACTAAATCAAGAATACGACCGTTAAAGTTAGCAGTATTGTTATATTGATTATAATTAAGAAATGAAGCAAAATTTATAAAATTTTTACATGATTGGGATAGTGCAACGAAATCATTTTTATTTATGTAATACTGATATATATCAGCTACATTAAAATCTCCAACAATTATAGTTTGCCAAGAAAAAATAAATGGTAATAAAGTAATACTATCAAAAATTACATTATAGTTTTGTATACTTGTTTGTGGCCGAATGTATAATACGATAACGTACAGATGTGAGTGAAAGTTAACAGATATCTTGACGCATACCAAATCGCATGTGGCAACGGAACATGAGTTAAGAAAATCTTTGCACTTAAACTCATTTGACACTGCTACTAATACTCCGCCTCCACTGTGAAAACCAGTTGTGTTTAAATTTCAGTCTTCTCTAAAAACGGTGTATTTGTCACTAAATATTTCGCTATCATAAATCCTTTCATCCAAATTTGTTTCACTACATGCTATTATCGAATAATCACTAACACATGCTTCCACAAAAAATTTGGGAGTTTTTGTTCGTAGGCCCCGTACGTTTTGATAGCATATGGATATCACTTTATTTTCTTTAGACTTGATGGTATTAACAACTTCATTTGAAAAATCTTATTGTTGCAGAAGGTCTTTATCAGATGAAATTTTTACCGCTCGAGCATTTTCATCCTTCTTCATAAATATGACACCTTTTTTTGTCCACAGGAACTTATAGCCCATTTCTCTCTTAGCTTGAGTAGCCCTCCAAAGTAATTTTTTATTTGCTGGAGTTAAATTTTCATTGATAAAAATTTTTTGGCTACCACAATTCGCAACAATGTCGTCATTGGTGATATTTTACTTTTTTGCTCCATAAATGAATCGCGTACTGATCTTCTTGCAAATTGAACGATTACAGGGGGTGGTTTCTTCTTGTTTAAAGAGGGAAGTCTATGAATAGCTTCAACCTCAATTCTGTCTGAGTCTGAGTAATTTTGTTAACAACAAATTATGGCCAACCCTATCAAATGCCTTGTAAAAATCAGTACAGACGACAAAGGCATTTAATAATGCTGTATGATAAGACAGTAAGTTAGTTACTGTGTTCTTCTGAAGAGAGAAATCATGCTGTTGATTGCTTACAATCTCCCGACACGATCATGACAACTGTTCACTAATCAAGCAGTCAACAGTTTAGGTATAACAAATTGATTGCCAACACTTCTATGATTTTCTGCACTACTCCTATCACTAAACTTAAAAATCTGGTGTGATACACTCACACAACTTCCTTTTACAGTGATCTTATAATTAGTCAAAAATTTCATTTTTAATTTTTAACCATTTGTTAAAAATTTTCAAAAATTACAAATTCTACAAAAACGGTACAAAATCGAGTGTTAGTTGAAGAGACAAATTTTCTCTAGAATTTTAAGGTGAATTCAAAAATGTAATAATATACCGGGTGTTTTATTTAAAATAGGAGTTAATAAAAAAAATAGAAAAAAAAACAAAAGAAACCCACTTTAGAAGCATTCAACTGGAAAATCACCTATCTCACATCAATACACATTAAAAATGTAAGAAAAATGTAAAGTTTAAAAAAAATCGTTAGAGCCGTTTTTGAAAAAATCGAAAAAAACTGAAAAATCACAAGAGTAAACACCTACTTCCGGTTATGCGATTTTCTTCAAAAGCTTGCTGTCTCATCTACATAGTACACAAAACTTATATATGAAGTTTCAATGCCATACCTCTTTTCATTTTTGAGATATTCTGTTCACAGACAGACACACAGACAGACAGACAGACAGACCAATGAAAAAAAATATGTTTTTTGGGATCAGGGGACTCTAAAACGTGAAGATCTGTTGAAAACTCAATTTCGAATTTTTGGGGTGAATCCAATACTTCCTTTATAGTAGTAAAAGGAAGTAAAAATGGGTATCACGAAAGGTGATCCGCAAGCTCCGCCCCTCACCCCCTTTCAGTGAAGATACAAAACTTATGCCGCAGTATGCCCATTACCGATATGTGTCAACAGCGCATGCGCAGAAGCAAGTCTGTATCTAACGTTGTTTGGTTACAGCAGTTGTTTGTTTCAAACAAAGTGACAAGTTATTGCAAAAATGGAGAATAGTGAACAAAGAGCGGTAATTAAATACCTGTTAAAGAAATTCATGCTGACTTGATAAACACTTTAGGGGAGTGTGCTGTCAATTATGATTATGTGAAACGATGGTGACGTGAGCTTAAATGTGGAAGAACAGCATGCGAAGATCAACATGCTGGTGGTCCGCCAATAATCGTTACAACTTCGGAAAACATCAATAAAGTTCATGATCTAGTAATGCAAGACAGAAGAGTCACTGGCTTTTCGTATCACTGTGCACAGCATATTAAGAGATCATCTGGACATGAAAAAATTATCTGCAAGATGGGTTCCACGAATGTTAACCCAAACACAAAAACGATTCCGAGTTGTGATTTGTAAACGGCTGTTAATGAAATACAGACAAAATCCTCAGAATTTTTTGGACAAATTTGTAACGATGGATGGGACGTGGGTTCATCACTATATGATCCAGAAACCAAAATCCAAAGCATGGAGTGGAAGCATCATGGTTCTCCACCTCCTCGAAAATTTAAGGTTTATCCATCAGCCGGAAAAGTAATGGCGTCTGTTTTTTGGGATGCCCACAGAGTAATTCCAATTGATTTCTTACAAAAAGGAGCTACAATAACAGGCAACTATTATGCAAATTTAATATCAAAATTGCGCGAAGCTATAAAGGAAAACATCGTGGCAAATTGAAGCGTGGTGTGCTCTATCCCCAGGATAATGCACCGAGCCACACTTCTTGTGTTGCTATGGCTGCCATAGCCAATGCAGGCTTTGAAATACTTGAACATCCGACATATTCTCCAGATCTCGCCCCTAGCGATTACAGAGTGTTCCCCAAACTCAAGGAATACCTTCGGGGAAAGAAATTTTCATGCAATAATGAAGTAATAGATGCTGTAAATCAGTGGTTTGCAGAGATTGGACAATCCTTCTTCCAGGAAGCCGTTACAATGCTGGAGCATCGGTGGGATAAATGCATTAGTCTTAAAGGAGGTTACGTAGAAAAATAAGGTGAAATAAATTTTAATTTTGTAACCGGAAGTTGGTCAGGGACGGAGCAGAGGGATCACCCCTCGTACTATTTATTTAGAACCGAAAATTTCCTTTTTTTCTAAAAATATTAATAAAGGGTTCAACATTGTTGACAAAGAGAGGTATATTAAGTGAAATAGAATACATCACTCATGGGGTGATAACAATTACAGTATATTGCATACGGACAATTAAATGTGTTACATGAGTTACGTAACTGTCAACAACAATGCATGAAATTTTTATAAATCCATACTATAGTATTAGGGAAATGATCGTATAACTTCAAAAGAAAAATAATAAATATTATATTTGAAACTGATAATTAATTGCTTGGTAATTATAGATGTTAAAAACTGATAAAAGTTTGCAATATTAAATATCAGTGCATTTTCAAAATTGTAGTAATCTTATTCAAAGCAAAAATGTTATTACATAAGTTAATCAAATTTTAGGTACCCAAGTATATATTTTGTAGAAACGTAACTTGCAAAATGCAAGATAAAACTGCATTAAAACACTTTTAATTATTATACACTTGCAAATAAGTAATAGGTATATTACCATGAGATGTAAGTTTATTTAGGTTCAAGGAAATAGTATATTATACAATCAAGGTAGCGAAGCGCAGTATTATAACCTGAGAGCATATTAGATACTGAGCGCGAAACGCAAAGTATCTAAAGCACTACCAAACTGCTTAATATCTAAATTCCCAACAAATTTCAAAAATATTGTTAACTGTCAACCTGACAATACAGCTCCTTAAAACGTCAAAATTAAAATAGTAATATTTGGTAACTTAGCAATTTATTAGTTACCACGGTGAAAATTGTTTATTTTACTTTCTCTCCCGTGGTGGAGAAAATCAACTTCACGACCTAAAGATAGGCCAATAACGGTGCGTTCTGAAACTATACCTTGTAAACTTCAAATTGGGTCTAATCAATTTCAAAATGGGAATAAACAATTTCAAAACAAATAAACAATTTCAAAATGAAATAATCAATTTCAGTTTGAGAATAAACAACTACAAATTGGGAGTAAATCAATTTCAAATTGGAACTAATCAATTTCAAATTGAGAAACTCTTTTTGTTAATAGTAGACTTTGGAGAATAACAATTTGAATTACATGGTTCTTTGTTTGACAGGACAAAATTAATTATTGTTAGTTCTTGCTGGGGTTCAATAATCTAATAATATAGAAAATGTCGTACATCAAGAAAGTGGATGCTGACAATGTAAAGAAGCATATTCGAGCGTTATACAATAATAATAGAGACTGGAAAGCTCTTGCAGATACATTGAACGTCAAGAAATCGACAGCCTATCGATGGGTGAAACACAAACAAGAGGGAGAAGAGAAAAAACGTGGAGGTAAGGGAAGAAGCAAATTACTACATGAACATCACCTATTTATGGAGGAGCGCATTCAGGAAAATCCTAAAATTACTTTGAAAGAAATGAAGCTAAAAATACAAAACAGTTATCATGTTGAGGTATCCACTGAATGTGTCCGGAAATATTTAGAACGGCTTATTGTATACCTTGAAAGATGTTCGAAGAGAGCCTGAGAGGACAAACAGTGATGAAAAAATAAAGGGAAGAGGCGTGACTATTGTACAACAGCTCCTGCAGTACCAAGCAGAAAATCTTCCTATTATCTACATGGATGAAACCAAATTTCAATTTGTATATATCGTGAAAGAAAAGAAGATCAAAAAAAGGAACTTGCTGTTCCCACATTGCCTGCAGGCAGTAAAGGATCTAACATCCATGTAATTGGGGCTATAGGAAATATGGGCTTGATACACTACAAATTAAGAAGAGGCGCCTTTAAAATGCCAGAAGCCAATGAATTTGTTAGGCAGTGCCTCCGCAATGCTCAGGGAATCTACCAGTCAGCAGTGGTGTTGATAATCGACAATGCTCCTTGCCATGCCTCAGTCGAACAAGTATTTGAAGAAGAAGAATTTAACGAACACCATTTGTTGAGACTTTCCCCATACAGTCCGATGTTTAATGCAATTGAAGCTGCTTGGTCAGCCCTTAAAGCTGGCGTGAAGTCTGATCTATTAGCAGCTCAACTGCCCGACATCATAGCCGGTGAAGACAGGGTAAACATCACACAAGCTGCATATCGCTTACAGCGACTGGAAGAAATAATTAGACCAAATATTATGACCAAAATAACAGCCATGAATTGTGCAACAAATGTTGCACACATCCAAATGTTTATTCCCGATGCTTTGAATCTGGCAGACATGGTATTTTGAATAAATAACGTTTTCATTTTCATAATTTTTTGTTGAGTTCGAATGTTTTAATAGTTATAAATAATTAATTGATTGTGTTACTTAATTTATTACCAATATATTATAAATAAAAGTTGATTTATACAGTTTCTATTAGATTTTGCCTTGACTTGTAAGGTTTCTCATTTCTATCTTAAAACATTGTTTCAGATTTATATATTTGAATTTATTTATAATTCTATTTTAATCATCAGTTTTAATTTAAAGTTGATTAGTGCCAATTTGAAATTGATTAGTCCCCAATTTGAAGTTGATTACTCCCAAATTGAAGTTGATTACCCCCAACTTGAAGTTGATTACTCCCAATTTTGTAGTTGTGTATTGTCAAATTGAAATTGTTTATTTCATTTTGAAATTGTTTATTCCCATTTTGAAATTGTTTATTCCAATTTGAAATTGTTTATTCCCATTTTGAAATTGTTTATTCCCATTTTGAAATTGATTAGTCCCAATTTGAAGTTGATTAGTCCCAATTTGAAGTTGAAAAGGTATAGTAGTGCAAAAAAACATTTTCGAAACAAAGTATGTATAAGTATCAGAATCAGTAAATAAGTAATCAAATTCAGCAATAATTTACCAACAGTAAAAAAACTAGTGATCGGCCGATACCGATATAAATATCGGTGTATCGGCAATATCGGAAAATTTTGCCGATAATCGGTATCCGGCGAAATTTTGCCGATATATATCGGCAAAATTTAAGATCAGCCATTTTATTAATTATTTGTATGTAAAAACTTATTTTCGCTATTTTCTCCCATCGTATTTTTATTTGAATCCCAAAAGATTATAATACCGCACGACACAATCGTTATCTGAGCAGCAACTGCAGCAGCACTGTACACTGGCGCAAAACAATGAAACAATACACTTTCTGTAAAACGGGTAATCACCACGACACTGTCGGGGAATTACCGAAATTGGTTCATGTCACGTCCGCATCGATGCGGAGTTGACAATATTTACTTATATCAACGTATATTAAATAATTACAGACCTGAATGTAGTGCCGATACCGATATTATAATCGGTATCGGCAATTAAAATATCGGTATCGGCCGATTATCGGTATCGGCAAAAAAAATCCGTATCGGCCGATCACTAAAAAAAACTATCAAAGATTGTAGGTAATCAATCAGTTATTTTAAGAATTACAATTAACCGGTTTATAAACAATTTTATTTACAACTATTAAACAATACCGTTGTTATTTTGTGATTATTTGTCAATTATGATATATATTATTAACTAAAATCACAATGCCTGTTGTTTACATCTCATAATTACATCGATACCACCATAAATGCATCGATATCACCATAATTACATCGCTAATACGGCTTTATGTGCATATAATCAAAAAAGTCATAAACTGCTTTTTCGAGTTGTCAGGTAGTAAATAATAATGGTCACTTTTTTCGTCTAAAACCTAAAATGGAAAACGATAGCGACAATAGTGATGAACTATGCTGTACTCCCCCTGAAGTACGCGAAGCCACCAAACAAGCTACACAAAATTTACTCCCCAGAAAAGTTGAAGAAAACTTATGATATCGCATACAAAAATTTTATGGAATGGCGGTTAAAATAAAGTAGTTGTTGAATAAAATAGCGTATTTCACTCGCATATAATAGCTATTATATGCTCGTATAATAATATACTATTAGATAAACCAATATTAAAATAATAAGTTACTACACAAGTTTGATATATTTTTGAGCGAGGGGAAGTGTTTTCTGACTGTTATCGATCGTTTCCCATATTCAAGTGTCAATTGATTAAATTTATACCTGAAGCCTGCGACGTAAATCTACAGAATCAGAGAAGATATCTGGTTCCTATTTCATCAGATGCTTACACTTGGAAGTTTCGTCCAGTTTCTGAAAGAACAAGAAATTCATATTGCATGCTTGCCGGTCATTTACTTACCGAAGTATTATTGGACATTTACGAATATTGTATGTTATACAGTGTGCCCGGCAGCATACGCAACATAAAGAAGTTTGTTTAGGTTTTTACAATCTAAAATTAAATGGAACTGTAACCGAAAACGAACCACGAATTAGATTTATAGTCAAAATTGAGGAATATGTCGATACATAACATGAGTAGAACAATGTAAATAAATGTATTTTATGCGTGCAGAGAGGCCGTTCCGACTTAGCATTTATTACTGGTGTTTCCCTAGGTTGCATATACCGGCAGCAGCCACATTATATTGTGATACATACCAAACACACCGGCTGTAAACGTGAAGTTTTACGTATTTTAGGTTATATTACAGATATACTGCAAGTACGGTCTGAAATAATTGAAACGAGCTCCTTTAACGATTATCATCATACCAACGATTGTCAGAATGTCGCGGTTTAAGTTACGCAAATGTCTAATATCAACGTTAAAAACCACAAAACACTTAATAATTGCCTAACGCCCTAACCAGCATGGGTCAACGTACTGAACTCCTGAACTGTGAACTGGCACAAAACAATAACTAATTGAACTGGCAATGGGCAATATGGGCATTGACAGATTGACACAGAGGCTTTTGCGCATGCGCAGTACATTTCGCGTGAGAATGTGATCAGCGGTTCCACAACAATTCACCGACAATAAGCTGTAACTGTAGCACTTCCGTTTTCATTAGGACTTCTGTTATCTACTATACATTATACGCCAAATAATCGAGAAATCACTGGAATTTCAAACACCCAGCATACCTAATTACCTATGCTTTATAGGTTTGACTAGAGTGCTTTATTAACCAGGCAAGCTTAACCCACTAGATTCTGTGTCACAGGGATTTTAGCGCCAAGTCGTTGGCTGCGCTGACCGGTAACCGTGCGTTCTGTCGTCTGTCGTCTGTCAACCAAGCAAGACTAGAAAGAGAAACCGTTGGAGTACGTACTGTTCATTTAGACGAACACTGCATGCTGATTTAAATCTTGGTGCATTCTATTACGATACTAATTATAATTACAGTCTTCATCCAAGTGTGGTTATTTAAATCTATATACAGTGTGTAGGTGTTATTCTGTGCTGTCAACTGTATCTTACAGTTCTATTGAGTTCTGTCACTCGTCACTCTTGTTTGAACTAAGGTACTATTAAAGTTCTCTAGTCTAAACCACGTGCGTGTTAGTTAACAGTGTTTTCGTTTCGATTTTTTCTGCTTTCTTTTTATTTGTTTAAAAACCAATCTTGTTAAGACGGATAAAATTAAATGACATGATCCTTATTTTTCCGACTTACCGTATGCTATTTGGATAGTAACTAGAATTTGAATTTGCCGCCACTTTCAGTAACTCAAAATGGCGGACGAGCTTGCTCGTATAAATATAGTACCTTAGGTTTGACAAAAGCGTTTTCCCGAATTAACCTAAATGGCGTCATCAATATACTAGATGAAAAAGTGACAACAGGAACCCTTCTGAAATCAATTGAAAACATAAACATTAAAAACTTCACAAAAAGGAAAGTAAATAATAACTGAACAGAATCAAACCCGATAACAACAGGCGTAAGACAAGGTGACTCTACGTTCAATGCTCCTTCAACGTTATAATGAACAAAATAATTAAAACTATAAAAACAGCCAATGGTTATAAAATGGGAGAGAATAAGATATAGATATTTATCCATTAAGGGAGATATGAATATGTTTTTTTCCCTGAGGTTGACATGTGTTACAGACCGAGGGTCTCTGGCCCGAGGTCTGTAAGTCAACCGAAGCTAAAGAACATGAATATCTCCCGTGGTGCATATAGTCCAGTAAAATAGTGTTCAAAAAGAGCTTAATGTGGAAAGTTCTGGTGTAATTGTTTTGAGTGACTTACTTTATGTTTTTTTGGGGTGATGAACACAAATCTGAGGTTGTCCAACAAATTTTTTTTCGGCAAATATGAGAAATCATAAAAAAACCACTAAAAATCACAGTTTTTTTAGTTTTTGGCATATAACTTGCAAAGTAAGCTTTTTACGCAAAAGATGATTCTATATTAAAATAAAGACGCGAAAATTTTCTACAATTCATGTTGGTATAATTCTTTTGTACGACAAATGGTTTCCGCGTTAAGAGGCGTTGAAAAACTGCCGAAAATTAGTAGATTTTGGAAAATAGCCTAAAACATATTTTATCTACGACCACTACTAAAAGTAGGCCTTTTAGCGCTAGCTTGTTTCACTAAAAGTGACGTTTTATAGTTTACCGTGTTTAAAGAAATCAGCTGTTTACTTTTAGCACATGTGCTAAAAGTGAAGCGAGGTTCAAAACTACAATTTCGAACTGCAAGTGAAGTTGTAAAGCTATTCTAGTTGCTTCTTGCGTTACAGGTAAAGCGTTTTTGAAATAATTAAAGCGTTATGTAATGAATACAGTCATATGTGGAGTATCAATAATTACATTTCGTAACTCACCCTTGACACCACGGGCGTGGCCAAACAATCGCCACCGCGGCGCAGGCCCTACTATTCATTATGACATAAATTCAAAGCGTCGCAGATGCGAACCTTTCTTAAATCGATATTTATGGATTAATAACGGTAAAATTAAGGTCGTAGATAAAATATTGTATGCAACGCGTGCTAAAAGTCGTTTTATGCGCGAGACATGTTATGAAACTCAGCCTTCGGCTTCGTTTAATAATTTTCATGTCTCGCGCATAAACGTCGACTTTTAGCACTTGTTGCATAAATAGCTATTTTATAGCCTTTCCGTTCATAGCACTAAAACTAAGCATTTCTCTGTAAACATTATCCTATGCTTTGAAATAGCAGATAAAATTCTGTACAGTTTATGTGTAAATATTTTTTTCGGACCTTCAATAGTTATGAGTTATGAGAAAAGCAATGACGAATGCATGAAGTAGTCAGTCGCCTCCTTATTGAAGGCATATACTTAAATGCATCATAATACGTCTGCGCAGATATGTAAAACGGTAACCTTAGGTTATATTGGTGCAACCAGAAGATAAACAGCGATTCATGGTTGATTAATATGAAAACTGTGCAATGTTAAACAACATATAATAACATAGGTATATAGGTAGGTATTTTATAAAACGCTTATTATTGAACGATTATTGACATTGAAGTGAAACTCTTCAGTCAAACCAAGCCCTCTTGGTGAAAGGTTTCATGATTTCTGCAGGGATGCCTTCCAGTTCTTCTACATCTAAAAAACTAATTAAATATAATTAATGACTTAGTTTTAATTGTTTGAACATTCAATAGTTGTATTAGGATACATATTTTGAACACATAAATAAAAGTGAATGAGTGAAAGAATAAAGGTGAAATGGAATTATTTATGCATAGTTACCCTCAAGTAATTCAGGAAGTTCCGGATCATCCCCGTCTTCTTTGATTTCAGTAAGAGGCATGTTATTGCAATTGGTTTCGCAGTTCACACACATATTGGAGCAATTGAGGCCTGCTTTTTTCACCCACAGTTTTTCGGACAGGTCTTCTTGCATTTGCAAGAAATAAGTTTCAAAACGGCTTAAGGTGCTGGTGGTTCTAGCGTAGTTACTGGCTCCAGACCATCTGTGGTTTTCTTCCAGCCCATTGTTCAGGATCTTCTTCATTCCCTAGCCATCCTCGGTTGGTCGAAAGTGTTCACAGATGCTTGCTGATTCATAGATTTTCATTGTTCTACGGAAGTGATGAGTAAAGCTGTATATATACTGTTGAATCGCTCGGTGGAGCATTGATAAATGGCAAGCAAGCAACAAAGGTGTGTCACAAAGGAGACCACTTGTGGTTTGCTCCATAAAAGCACTCCATCCTGGAATGCTGGGCACATCTTTCCACTTCCTGTAAATCCAAATTAGGTCCGCCAAACAAAGTGTGATAGTATCGGATAAAACAAAAAACTTTTTGAAATCCTTTAGGCCAGGAGAACCTGCTTTCTCAAAATTTTCAAGGAAACAGCACCCATCTCACCAACTAGTTGAGCTGGTAGTATTTTCTTCACTCGGACAATTCTCTGATCTGGAGCAATAGCATTTCTTGGGATTATCAAATGTATACACCCATTGCATGAAAGGTATTATACCCATCCAGTGTACGAGTGTTAAAATTCGTGTTGTCGTGAACGGATTGATGGAAAGCTGTGGAGTCTATTTGTAAAGATGGTTTCATGATTACCTACTGACACTTCCAAACGAACAGCTTCAGAATAAGAGGTGCAAAGTCCAAGGCTGACATAATGTCAATTAGTTTTCGTGACCCATTCATACTGCTTATAAAAAAAAGCTGATAGTCCAATTTGTAAGGCTGAAACAAAAGAACTAGATCTGACAGCGCTAATAACACTGTGAAATGGCTAAACTTTTTTTTCTTATTTATCACTCTCCTCGCGGTTCTTCTTCAGTATCAGCATTTCAAAGAAAAGTTTGAGAACCTCAGGAACAAGGCTTTCATTTCGTGCAAGAAAGAATCTGGAGGGGGATAATGATCACGACATACATTACAGATCTTATCAGTCTTATCTCTTCAAGAATTATAACAGCCGCTGTTTCAACTAAGGCCCTGAACACACGGGATTCCGTATCCCAGATTCGGAATGCGGGATACAGAATCTGAGTCTGTTCAGACACGGCGACTGAATCTCAGACGCGGGCCTTCAGTCCACTTGCAGTGCCGTGCTGTTATGGACGTAGCATTGCTGTTCTTTGTTTCTATCGAATTAGTCTAGAAATGCTGTATTTAAAGTCAGGATTGGGCTCTACAAAGCTAATAAACTTTTCATTGTCAAATAATGTACGCTCTATGATCGTTGTATAGTAAGGAACGCCTTGCTTATTCGATTTAAATAGAAGTTGCAGAAAATCTGCTACGCCTATGATATGATATCATATGTTCTGGCTGGTAAAAGTAGGCGAGTCCAGGCCGTGGTACACGTGGACTCATATCCTCTATATGCTCCAATGGTAAATCGGTATCCGAGATACAGAATGTGTCGCCGGCGGCCGATTTTCCTTATCTCTCCATTTCGTCTTTATTTTCTAAAGCAACAGAAACGAGACAATCTGAAGAACAACAATTGTCGGCCATATTTTGACCTAGAGTCCTATTCGTCTTGACAGTTTAACTTTTTAATTTAAATTATTGAAAATGGTCAATATAATTACTTCTAACACTAAAATTATAAATTAACAAAACTAGTGGTCTTTGAATTGTATCAATAGTAACTGATCCTAGCAACATTTTACAAACAAACAAAACTTTTCTAAAACTAAAATCCAAGTTATTTTTAATTAAAAAGTAGTTATAGAAAAAATAAAGCTCCTCGAAATATTGTCACTAAAATAATAGTTACAGAAAAAATTCGCGCTGAAATAAAGCTCCTCGAAATATTGTCACTAAAATAATCGTTCATTTGTAGTTTATTTTTAAATTGAAGAATGCCATTGGCTGACAATGACACCAGTTAAATTGTCAGATGAATATCAACTAACAGTTCAGTGTCCTGATGGTTACCAAGCAACAATTATAAGTGAAAGTTTCTCCTACCTTAATCTCAAACAAGTGAATCACCTTCCCAACGATCATGGTAGATTATTAGATCTGATATTTTCTTCCAACTATGTATTTTTAACTGTCAAATTTATTATTAGCTAATAACTTTCACCACATTTCTCTCTTAACAGAATTGGGCTTAAATATGCAGCCTAATGTAATGAAATTTGATGAAACTTCTTTCGACTTCAAAAATGCTGATTACACTAACCTTAATAATTATTTTGCTCCTATAATCTGGGAGAACATTTCGACGATTCAGATGTGAACAAGTCGATTGAAGTTTTTTATCAAATTGTGGATAATGCTATACTAGTTCAGTCATTAGATACATAATAATAGTGTTTTGGTGCAAAAGGTTGCGGAGTTTGAAACTTGGCAGAAGTGCAGACTTGGAGGTCCTTAACATGCACCTAAGTTGGCGACCTCATGCAACCGCCGCTAGCGCCACCATCTTGAAAAATGGCGGCCAAAATCAGTTTTTGGCATATAATTCGATTCCTGTAGGTTTTAGAAAAAAATGTCCGAGAAAAAGTTGAAGAGGATCAAATTTGCTACAAAATCTATTTTATAAATTTTTTTGACAGACTAATATTTTCGAGTTACAGAGCCCAACAGTAAGGAAAACTTATTAAAGTCTCGTAAAAGCGGCATTTGCATGATACTTTTTACCAATTATCTCCAAACTAGTGTACCTAAAGTAGTCTCATCTATTATCTAACTGTTTATACAGTGATATATGTACTTTGTCTGTTGTCTGTATATGATTGGTGGTACTATTAAAGATAATTACTTGGTAGAGTAATAACAGAATAATTTCTTTATATAAGAATCAACACATGAAGCGTGGAGCTTTGTTAATCTCAAAAGTAGGCGGAATCAGCCGAATAAAACTAGCTGTCCCGGCAATGTCTTCCATTGAAATGTAGTTATTTGTGTGTTGATAAACTTAAAAAAGCTTAAATATGTTTGCAACTGTGGATGTGCGAAGTCGACATTGTGACCGAGCATTTAGTTAATAACAGTGTTTCTATATATTTTGAACCGTGGGTCAATATAAAAACCGCCGAAAGATATCGACGCTCCAGAGCACATGTATCCAGTGATGTAATTTTCGATAAACCGATAATTCCACCTGTTTCGCAAGAAAAATTCTTTTCGAGCGATACTAATAAAAGGAATTTAATTTCCATGTTAATTACGAAGTTTGAAAAACAACATTACACAGCAAGGCAGGCAGTAGAAGATGCGCATGTGCTCATCATTCAGACAGCCATCGACATGTCATCGTCTTTTACTCGTGTTCTCGTTGTGGGAGAAGATATAGATTTGTTGGTTCTTCTAACTGCAAAGGCGAGAGATCAGGAAAACATTTTTTGCTAAAACCATCGAGAGGGAAAGTTACGGAAACGCTGTATTCGACGAGGAGCCTGAAATACAAGGAAGCTGTTGCGAAGAACATTTTGTTTTTACATGCAGTCAGTGGTTGTGACACAACCTCTGCCCTTTTAACCAAGGGAAATTAAGGTTCCTCAGTATCATGGATACAAACAACTCGTTGCTTGAGACTGTAGCAATCTTCCAAGAACTCGGAGCAAATGTTGATGCTCTCGCTGTAACTGGTGAAGCGTTTTTATTGGCACTGTATGGCGGATCGTTTGAAAGGACACATTGGATTCGCTTCGCTACCAGCATTTTACGAAGTCTATGTCTAAGAACAAATGTAATCTCGCGTCCCTGCCACCTACAAGAGATGCTGCAAGGCAGCATTGTGTGCAAGTGTATCACCAAGTTGCGATGTGGTGTAGCAGAGAAAAAGGTTCTGAGCAATATAGCTGGCAGAAAACGCGGAACGGGCTTGAATCTGTTTGGGCTACGTCAGAAGCAGCCCCCAACGCGATTTTAAAATGAATATCCTGTAAATGTAAGAAAGGCTGTGCAGGAGCGTCTGGATGTCGGAAAACAGGTTTAAAATGCTCAGTGCTGTGTCTACATTGCAACGTGACAACATGTGAAAACATTCCCGATTTGGTAGTAGATTTCGATCCCAAAGACCCAAACGAGTCGGATGACGACTTTCATTTGTTGGAGTGGGTGTTGGAGGAGACGGGAGACAAGCAAGATTTGACATATAGCCTATATAATAAACCAGGCACATCCCATAATACAAAACGGCTGAAACTGAGCTTGTAAGTTTGGGGTGTGGATTAAGCCTACTGGGGATACCACGTAAAAAAAACGCGCAGCTCAACTCTAGCTCCTGGGTGATGTGAAAACGAGTTGGTAGCCTATGTTTTTATTACTTTACTGCACTAAACTGCTTTAGGTAGGCTAATTTATACATAATTGGTAAAAAGTACCAGATATGAGATCTTTAAAAATTTGCCCTAGTGTTCGGCCCTGTAACTCGGAAACTATTAGTCTGACAAAAAAAATATAGAAACGATTTTGTATCAAATGTTATTCTTTTAAAATTGTCATGGCAATCTTTTTCCTAAAACCTACAAGAGCCAAGTTATAAGCCAAAAACTGATTTTGGCCGCCGTTTTTTCAAGATGGCGGTGCGAACGGCGGTCACTTGAGGTCGCAAACTTAGGGTCATACTTAGGCCCACCAAGCATACAATCGTGCCAAGTTTCGAAACTCCGCAAACTTTTGCAACCAAAAAAGTATCTAATGACTGGACTAACGTAATTCGGTACCAGTTAGGAAATATAAAACTTCCAATTATCCAACATGGTTTTCCCCAGATCTTAAACGTTTAACATTTCAAAAAATATTGCTCATGCAGATTATAAACGGTCTCGATCTGTTGCTGACTATAATAAGTTTTCTAATTTAAGGAGACAGTGCAAAAATCTAGCCAAAAACTGTTAGAATCAATACATCGCTAAAATTAATAATTCAATAAGTAATGGCAGTAAATACTTTTAGAACTATGTAAATTCATTGAAAAAAGAATATGGTTATCCAATAAACATGTATTTTAATAATAAATCAGCTGACAATAGTGAAAGTATTACTAATCCTTTTGCTGAAGATTTCTCGAGTGTATACCCTGATACCAAACTAACACAGATTGCCGCACACAACAATCATGATGCACAAGTTGATATTCTTTTTGTGATATTTAATCTTCAAGATGTCATAGAAGAAATTAGTGATTTAAAAGATAAATTGAGCTATGGCCTCGACGGCATACCTGAATTTTTCTTAAAACGCTGCATGTTCACTCTAGCTAAACCTCTTCAAATTTTATTTAATCTTACTCTTAAACATAAAGTGTTTCCTGATATTTGCAAAACTAGCTATGTCACGCCCATATTTAAAAATTATGCAAAAGAAGATATTATGAACTATCGACCAATCGCTGTACTTCCAGTTATACCAAAAGTATTTGAAATGCTGTTAACACCTATTTTATTGTGGCATTGTAAAAATATTATATCAAACGAACAGCACGATTTTGCATCAGATAAATCAACTTCAACAAATCTTCTTCTTTACAATCAAAGTACAACTACTGCCTTGGAGAATAGGTATCAGAGCTGGGCAGTAATTAATTACTTTTTAATTAAATTACTAATTAAATTCCTTTTTGTTTATTTGCCTTTGAATTGAATTACTTTTCAAAATGCGGTAATTGTAATTGGGAATTGCCATCTTGTTAGAAAGTACTTGAAAATTACTTTTAAAAAGTAATTAATTACTGCATTCAATTACTCAATTACTTCCGTGTAATTAAATTACTCTAAAGTATTTAAATTACTTTATAGGTATTTGAATTACTTGTTGTAATTGAAATTACTCGAGGTAATTGAATTATTTTGTGGTATTTTAATTACTGAATTACTGACCTCGATAGGATGCTAAATCTCCAGAACGCATAAATAAGGTGTTATTAAGTTCATATTAAGCAAATCGCAGGGTTTCCCTGCGCAATATAAGCCTAATTTATTATTTCTTCTCACGAGTCGAATAACAGCAACCTGCATTTTGTATGACGCGTCCACTAGCATTAGTGCGTGTATCTGTAGCTTGTAATAGTCACACTTAAATTTGGTAAGAGACGCTAAGTGTAAGACGCTATAAGAATATTTGCGGTAAGTACATTACAGATTACAATACCTACGGTAAAATAATAATTTTAAATAGCTTCATTAGACGATATTGGTTTATAATAGTTATTAAGGTACCAAGGGGCATTATGAGTAAAATAAGAGTCAAGATTGTTAGTGTACTAACCGAGGGCCTTTGACCCGAGGTGTGTACAACAATCGCGGGCTCTTAGCTCATAATGCCCGTGTGCCTTCAAGGATTTATGTCCTACCAATTTTCTTACCTAATTCATATTCATATTCAATTCATATAATTACTATGATATAGTATTTAAGATTGATCTAGTTAGCTGATCTAAGTTAGATTTGTGACATTAGAGATGAGCTGTCATTAATTTTCATTGTGACAGTGGTGCATAATAAAGTTGTTCCCATGGAAACAAATACTGTTAATTTTTCATAATAACCCTAGTGTTCTTATGAAGAAAATAATTGCCCTGGAGCGTTATTTTGTATCTAAGATACCTTAAAATAGAGTCATTAATTTCAATTAATGTACTGGTAGGACATAATGATTATTTATTCATTTCAATTTGCTTGTATTAAACGATCCGTGCAAGTGTAAGAGACGTTAAATCCAAAAAATTACGTGTTTGAGTGAGGAATTGAATTAAACTGACAAAATCCGATAACAACATTTAAACAGCGGAAAACCCATATATAAAATAAAATGTACCTAATTGCAAAATCTCATGTCTGGTTGACTCAAAAATGCATTATGGAGCATGATAATTTTAAAACGCCGCCGCATAAGTTTACCGCATTCTTGCATTGAATATTTTGTAAATTATCCATTTTTTGTCGCTTTCTTGCCTTGTAATGCTCATATGCTGATTTGTATACTGGCACTAGTGCATAGTGTTTATGACTGCTGCAGCATGTTAGCTTCGATTATTATTAAAAACCCCCTTGCTAATTACGAGACATCCAAATATTGTCTTCTTAATGATTTTACACAAAATTCCATTTAGTTTTTTAAAAGAACAGTGTATAGTGACTCAATTTACGTAATTTCAGATATTTTATTGCCCTAAACTTAAAATCAATAGGTATTATTAAAGATGTTAATAACATTTTGAAATATAAAAAGCAACCTGAGCAATCTAATTGTCGAGCGTTCACAGTAATTTTCTTATTCGGTGTGTTCGGAAAGAAATTACTTAAGGGTTTGAAACAAATCTTTAGCTCCTGCTATTTGTTTCGCCATTTATTTATTCTTTTCCGGGCCAGCCTGTACATTCCCACTTGAATTATTTTCGCTGTATTTTGAATAATATCAAGTTTTGTCCGCGCGAAGGCGCTAGATTTGGTTTTCCCGAATTCACTTGTTATCGCTTTACGCCAGCGAACAGCGATTCGATTATTTTGGGCCATTTGATTTTCGCTTTCTGTCGAAGTAACTTGCTTCTTCGAAGGTATTCCCACGTGCTACAGCACTAATTAATAATTAATTTCGTTAGTGAGCTGATAACTAAATCAGGTATGTTTACGCTAATTGCTTGTTATCCATTTTAGTAATTTCTCTTTCTTATCAGCTTTTAGTTACCGCTTTTAGTTACCACTTTCGAGTAACTCTTTTAAACGCCGTTTTTGAGCGACTGGTTATGCTATTTGGCATCATAATTGGTAATCTTGGACCCCTCACAACTTCCTCTGGAATGCCATTTTGGGGGCTTGCCGTCTGTAACACCGAGTGCCTGTCCTTTTATCAACTTTGGCCACGAGGTCTGCGCTGTTGGTGATTGTTACATTAAGATAATCCTGGACCAATTCAACGCATGCCACCGGCGTTTCTTTCAATCCAGGTTAGTCTTATTTCAACGCCCACGAATTATTGGCTGAATCGATTTTTTCACAACGCTTCAAATTTATAATTTACTAATTTAAAACTACGCCTTATAAATCTAAAACGAAATGTACTAACCATTCATAAATCTGTGTCTCATAAATCTAAAACATAATGTATCAATTGTTCCCTAATTTACAATTTACAAATTTATAATTTTACTAATTGAATACATATTAAGAATTTTGTAAAAAAAGTGCTTCACGCTATTTTATTATCATTACCGAGATAACGGATAATACACACAGACAGTGATAAGCTTATCCCTTCAGTGAATTGCATTCAAATTCAATCTAAGAGCCTAAAGGAGGTTCACATATTTTCGCTGTGCGTGTCGCATTTTCAGCACGTATAATTTATTGTATTCAGGTTATTTAATATTGTGATAAACGATTTTTCGACGCATTATTGATGTTGCCACCAAACATGATCTGCTGATTAATAAACTTAATTGTTTGTTATTTATTTATTTATTTCTTGAAATCTGTGATTTCTGGCGCCCTGTGTTTTTTTTACTATTATTAAAAGAGCTTGCAGCAGCTCAGCTGATGATAGAAATCTGCGACCCAAGGCCATCGACTTTGACGCTAGCTAGGCCATTGCGGTAAGTAAGAAACATTTCAGAGCTACCGTGGTGTATAAATGATAAGGGGGTTGATCTGCGATTGTACTACCATTGGTTATTATTAGTAATCAATCGCAGGTTGGCTTTTTTATTGTTTCACTGACGCCAACGAGTGGGGCTCCCGACTTTGGTATTACATCAGCTGTGCAACCTGCAATTCTCATTTAATATTTTGACAAAATTATTTATTTAAAATGAATGTCAACGCACTTCGTGTTGATGAGCTGCTTTACGAACTACTGTTCAGGGGTTTAGATAGAGACACGGTGGAAGGTATGAACGTCGACCAACGTCGTAGAACCTTACGTGCTAAGTTGTTACTCGAAAAGGCTGACCCTACGCTGCTTAACGCTTATCAATTAGTAGCACCTTTCGATGTACAATTAGAACTTGATACTTGTAAAGGCAAACTAACTGAACTTTCGGTGTTAGTTACTGCTTTCTCTGCTGCACCTTGCAATTCTGAATTTGCTCGGCTCGATACGCGGCTAACGCATTTGTATTCACGACTAACCAGGTTACAACCCTCTTCTAAATTAGAACAGGAGCATGCTACCCTTACCAGTCAATGCTTAGATTTATTACAGTCACTTAGTAATGAGCATGACGATTCGCAATTACAAGTAGATCCTTTGCCTTCAAATGTTGATGCCACTAATTTTGTCGATTCTGTTAATACAGTAGCTCCACCTAATTCTGACACTATTGAACCTATGGCAGATAATATTGTTGACAACCCTAACATAACTGAAGCCGCCAGTTTAGCTTCATCTACGTTCCAACGACCTAAGGTATCTTTTTCTAATGAGCACGTACATCCGTATCCTCCTTTTACACAACAACCTAGTATGTCCGCTACTGCTAATTTGCGAACTGAACTAGACCAAATTAATTACTCTACGACGTCTTTTCCTAGACATGTAGGTTTAGTTTCTGTACCGGTATGCAAATGGGGTTTATCATTTAATGGAGACACTACTACTATGGGGGTAAATTCTTTCTTACAACGTGTCGAAGAACTTAGGGTAGCGCGTAACATTTCATACGACCAATTATTTTCTAATGCTGTTGACCTTTTCTCGGGTCGTGGGTTAGTATGGTACCGTGCTATGCATCACCGGGTTTCAAACTGGCACGACTTGGTAGCTAGGTTGCGATCTGATTTTTTGCCTACTGATTTTGATGAAGAATTATGGGACGAGATTAGGAAGCGTAAGCAGGGGGCCGATGAAAAACCCTCACTTTTTATTGCTGTGCTGCTTAATTTATTTGATCGTTTACTCATTAAACCATCCGAATCAGTTCAACTTAAGCATATTATGAAAAACTTGCAACCTTTTTACGCTACTCAATTATCCTTAACAGTAGTCCACGATATTGAACACCTTGCATTTCTGTGTAAAAAGCTGGAAGATGTTAAGATTCAGAATATTAAATACCGCAATCCTGCTGCTGCCTCATCCTTGCAACTGGAACCTGACTTGGCCTACCAGCCTACTCCTAAAAAACCTGTGACACAGACTGCACAAATGACAATTAAACATTCTGGTCCTAGAGCTAACCGTGCGAAAAGTACAACCACTTGTTGGAACTGCCGTAAATTAGGCCATACTTTCCATACTTGCTCGGCAGATAAGACTATTTTTTGCTATATTTGCGGTCATGCAAATAGTTATTTTGCTACTTGTCCTAAATGCCATCCAAAAAACGCAAAGTAAAGGGTAGATATCACAGCCGATCTATTCCTTATCCCTATTATACTAAGGCTGATACTTTATCTTGGGAATCTTGGTTACGAACTGTGAATGAATTTTGCCGTATGACTTGTAATACTTCAGCCACCTTTACTAAACAACTTTCTGACAACCGTCCTTATTTAACCATTTATATTAATGGCGAACCTATTCACGCTCTTTGCGATACAGGGGCCAATCAAACTTTAATTGGGCGCAACGGTCTATATTTACTTCAGAGACATGATCTGAAATTGTGTAACAATAAGTCTCCGCTCACTTTGACTACTGCTGACGGTCAGCTACAAAATATTTTAGGTACTGTTGCCTTACCCATTACCATTGATGGTATTACTAGGTCCATCGATGCGGTTATTTGTGACTCAATTCCGTCTACACTAATTTTAGGTGTTGATTTTTGCTACGCTTTTGGAGCAAAGACTGATTTTGTCGCTGGACGCTTCGATGTGGCTGAAACTTTTTCGCTGCAGACTATTTGTGGCGTAGTTGATTTGTCAGTTCAACAAAAACTTTTACTAGACCAAGTTGTTGGGAAATTTGCTGAAATTTCTGGTCCTACTTTAGGCTTAACTAATTTAGTTGTACACACTATTGATACGGGTGACGCATCTCCTATTAAGCAGAGATACTATCCTTTGTCTCCTGCTATGCAAGTCCATGCCGACCACGAACTTGATCGCTTGTTAGAGATGAGCATTATTCGTCCCTCGAAATCTCCTTGGAGTTCTCCAATGGTCTTAGTCAAAAAGAAAGATGGTTCATATCGACTTTGTTTCGATGGTCGAAAATTAAATTCGGTTACCAAGAAGGATGCTTATCCTTTACCATATTTAAATAGCATTCTTGATAAATTGCGCGATGCACGTTATCTTACGTCCATCGATCTTAAGCAAGCTTTTCACCAAATTCCTCTGCATCCCGATTCGTGCGAGAAAACAGCTTTTACAGTCCCTAGACGTGGTTTGTTCGAGTTTACAGTTGTACCGTTTGGGATCGCGAACGCACCAGCTAGTCAACAACGTCTCATGGATAGCATTTTTGGTCCGCTATTGGGTGAAAACATCTTCGTGTATCTAGACGATATTGTTATCGTGTCTGGAACCTTTAAAGAACACTTGGACACCTTAGAGCAAGTTTATACCCGTCTTAAAGACGCTAACTTAACTGTCAATATCGACAAATGTCAATTTTGCCGTCCCAGTCTTACGTACCTCGGCTTTGTTGTCGATAAAAATGGTTTACGCACGGACCCTGATAAAATCTTGGCTATCACCAAATATCCTCAACCAAATACGGTGACCGAAGTCAAACGCTTTATTGGCTTAGCTTCTTGGTATCGTCGCTTCGTTCCAAATTTTGCCACTATTACTGCTCCTATTTCGGACCTAATTAAAGGTCGTATTAAAAAGCAGCGTGTGCATTGGACTGATGATGCTCTTAAATCATTTAATCAAATTAAATCTTGTTTGACCTCCGCTCCTGTTTTGAGTAGCCCAAATTTTTCGCTACCGTTCACGTTACAATGTGACGCCTCGAATTTTGGCCTCGGTTGTGTCCTTACACAAAATATTGACGATGAGGAAAAGGTAATTGCTTATGCTTCACGTACCCTTAACAAGGCCGAACGCAATTATTCTGTCACAGAGAGAGAGTGTTTAGCTGTCATCTTTGGCATTGAGAAATTTAGACCGTATATTGAAGGTACACATTTCACTGTGTTAACTGACCACTATTCCTTATTGTGGCTTACTAATATGAAAGACCCCACTGGCCGTTTAGCCCGTTGGAGTGTTCGTTTGTCGCAATACGATTTTACAATTCAACACCGACAGGGCAAACATAATGTAGTTCCCGATGCCTTATCGCGAGCTCCTATTCAGGTTTCCGCTCTAGAACTTGTTGATGGTGACTTAGACTCTTGGTACTTAAAAATGCTGGACCGCGTTAGCCAAAGTCCTAATCAATTTCCAACTTGGCGAATTGAAAATCATCGACTTTTTAAGTATGTTCCCAACCGTCATGCCATTGTTAGCAACTTAGTGGAATGGAAACAGGTGATACCTCGTTCTCGCCGAACTGAAATTTACAAACTCTTTCATGACAGTCCCACATCTGCTCACTTGGGTGGTTATAAAACCTTTTGTAAAATCTCCGAACAATATTACTGGCCTAAAATGCGTGCCGATGTCATCCGTTACATACGCCATTGTGAAACTTGTGCTGCGAGTAAAGTTAGTCAACTTGCTAGACCTGGTTTAATGGGCCAAAATAAGAAGATTTTATACCCTTTTCAATGTTTGTCAATTGACATAATGGGTCCCTTACCTCGCACGAAAACTGGTAACACTTCTATCATAGTTGTATGTGATTGGCTAACCAAGTTTACCTTAGTTAAAGCTGTTCGCGCTGCTACTGCTAAAGCAGTAGCCAAGTTTCTGGAGAACGAAGTATTCCTTATTTTTGGTGTTCCTCAAATATGTATGGTTGATAACGGACCACAATTTATAAGTTCCCAATTTAAAGCCTTGATGAAACAATACCAAGTTCAACAAGTTTGGTATAATGCTTCTTATCATCCTCAAGTCAATTTTGTTGAGAGAGTTAACCGAGTTATCGGTACTGCTCTTCGTTCTTATGTTTCGGATAATCATCGTTCGTGGGACGAACATATTTATCAAGTTGCACACGCTTTGCGTAACGCCGTTCATGAGGTGACGGGTTACACCCCTTCTTTCTTAAATTTTGGGAGGACTGTACCAGTTTCTGGGACTTATTACGGTCGTCTTAAGAACTTCCAAGAAGAAGAATTATCTTTAGAAACTCGTGAAGACCTGGCTTCAGACGTTAACCAACTTTCTGAACTTTATCAAGACGTTGTTAAACGCCTCAATAACTCCTACCAACGCAATTCCAAGCACTATAACTTGCGTAAGCGTCCATTAAAATTTAATGTCAATGATTTGGTTTGGAAAAGGAACTACGTCTTATCTGATGCATCTAAATCCTTCAATCAGAAATTGGCTCCTAAATATGTCAAATGCAGAGTACTAAAAGTCACCGGCCCACTTACCTATCAGTTAGTGACCGTCCCCGACAATAAAAACGTTGGAGTTTGGCATATTAAAGATTTAAAACCTTGCTTTGGAGAAGGACAAGTGGAGGAGTGAATTTTGGTGTGCCTGATTGTGTGTATGTGATTGTATGTATGATGATGTATGTGCATGTTTAGCTTATCTCGCCTATTCACCCTACGGATAGTATTATACTATCAACATCATTCTCACCCTTTTCGACTTGTTAACCAATTTCTATTATTATTATAATTATTATTATTTATTGCGTGCTTTTTAAGCCGCATATTTTTTGCTTTTGAGTGCTAGTTAGGCACCTTGAGCGACTCCTTAATTACCGATTTGATGGTACTTTTCCCTATCATTAGATTATATTAGGTGAAACCCTTTTGAGTGACGGATTTCCTCGCTTCTTTATAGATAGCGATTGGACCTTTTGTCGAACTCTTCTTGAGTCTTTTGTTGATAGTGAAGCAAGTGTTTAGGTGAGTTGCTTTCGTGATGAATGCGTGAGTCTTCTTTACTTTTTCGAAGTGTGTCTTTCTGACAATGGAGTTAGTTGTAAAAGAGTTTCTAGACCTGCACGATTTACTTAGGGTGGTTGGTTGGGATTGCAGGGTTGGTCTCTTTTTTGGGAAACTTTTCCTTCAAATATTTTATTATTTCCTTTCCCCATCTCGCTTCACGAGATATTTTCAAAGCTTCAGGTCAGCATTCTTAGGTTCTTTGATAGCCTTTAGGATTTGTAGTATGCATGAGTTCGTGCTTGGGTTTTTAATAGTTTTTGGGGGCGGGTTTCTTTCGGTCTTGTGGAGATTTCTGGGGGTCGGGGCGAGCGATTGGGTTGCCATCCGACTCGGTGAGGGAGTTACATTCAGTCCGTCACCGGCGGCGCGCCTTTTCCATCTAGCTGCGACGACTGGCTGAATGCCCGAGCTGGGTCTGGTGGTGGTGCGGTCGTACCTTCCGGCTTCTGGGGTCTTTACCCAAATTCGGGACGGGTATGGTTTTTAGGGCTTTTTTGTCCTGGGTTTTACCCGAATTTTTTTGTCGTAGTATTTTCACTTCTGCGATGTTTCATACAGGAGTAAGTTTTTGTGACTTATCTCCGGTGTTTCGCTGTGTGGTAGTTCACACGGTGTTTTAGTGTGCAGTCGTTCCTGGACTGTTCACTTTTCCTTGACCAGCAGGGTGTAGGGTTTTCTGCTTTGGCGCTCTTCTTCACAGTCGCTTACATTCGCGGTGATCACTACGGTGGCCCGCGCTGAGTGTCTGTGATTGATAGCGTCCTCACCTTTTGTTAATTTCTCATTTCACTGCAATAGCTTCTTTCAAACAGCCCTGCGTTGACTGACTGACTGACGGACATCGGACTTATCCCTTCCAAATCCCTCTTCATCATACTATCTTCCTTTATTATACTCTTTTAATACCCAAGTATCCCTTTTTCCGATTTCTTTTCTTCTCTACCTTATTGGCTAATTCCAAATCCCATTTCTTAGTTCCATGCCAATTTCCGGCTGCTGCCTCAGCCGTTGGCTAAATCTCAGCAACTTTTCAGTACGCTGACTAGTCCAATGTGTGTATTCTGCCAGTACACATTTAAGGTAACCTTCTGATTAGTTCGTTTTCCGTTGGCTATGGTACAGAGCTAAGCGTCTAACTTATCCACCGACGCGCCTTTTTCATCTAGCGCGACGGATCGGTTTAGCACTTTGCTCACGACTATTCCCTCCGTAAAACTTTCTATCCCTTCTTCTTTTCTTAATTTTACTCTTTTATTTCCCATCTATTTCCCTATTTTCCTTTCGCCTTCTTCTGACTGACGTTAAACTTTTCAATTGCTTTAGCATAATCATACCTCAGGTATTTCTCTTGGCCGTGGGGAGTGAAACAAATCTTTAGCTCCTGCTATTTGTTTCGCCATTTATTTATTCTTTTCCGGGCCAGCCTGTACATTCCCACTTGAATTATTTTCGCTGTATTTTGAATAATATCAAGTTTTGTCCGCGCGAAGGCGCTAGATTTGGTTTTCCCGAATTCACTTGTTATCGCTTTACGCCAGCGAACAGCGATTCGATTATTTTGGGCCATTTGATTTTCGCTTTCTGTCGAAGTAACTTGCTTCTTCGAAGGTATTCCCACGTGCTACAGCACTAATTAATAATTAATTTCGTTAGTGAGCTGATAACTAAATCAGGTATGTTTACGCTAATTGCTTGTTATCCATTTTAGTAATTTCTCTTTCTTATCAGCTTTTAGTTACCGCTTTTAGTTACCACTTTCGAGTAACTCTTTTAAACGCCGTTTTTGAGCGACTGGTTATGCTATTTGGCATCATAATTGGTAATCTTGGACCCCTCACAACTTCCTCTGGAATGCCATTTTGGGGGCTTGCCGTCTGTAACACCGAGTGCCTGTCCTTTTATCAACTTTGGCCACGAGGTCTGCGCTGTTGGTGATTGTTACATTAAGATAATCCTGGACCAATTCAACGCATGCCACCGGCGTTTCTTTCAATCCAGGTTAGTCTTATTTCAACGCCCACGAATTATTGGCTGAATCGATTTTTTCACAACGCTTCAAATTTATAATTTACTAATTTAAAACTACGCCTTATAAATCTAAAACGAAATGTACTAACCATTCATAAATCTGTGTCTCATAAATCTAAAACATAATGTATCAATTGTTCCCTAATTTACAATTTACAAATTTATAATTTTACTAATTGAATACATATTAAGAATTTTGTAAAAAAAGTGCTTCACGCTATTTTATTATCATTACCGAGATAACGGATAATACACACAGACAGTGATAAGCTTATCCCTTCAGTGAATTGCATTCAAATTCAATCTAAGAGCCTAAAGGAGGTTCACATATTTTCGCTGTGCGTGTCGCATTTTCAGCACGTATAATTTATTGTATTCAGGTTATTTAATATTGTGATAAACGATTTTTCGACGCATTATTGATGTTGCCACCAAACATGATCTGCTGATTAATAAACTTAATTGTTTGTTATTTATTTATTTATTTCTTGAAATCTGTGATTTCTGGCGCCCTGTGTTTTTTTTACTATTATTAAAAGAGCTTGCAGCAGCTCAGCTGATGATAGAAATCTGCGACCCAAGGCCATCGACTTTGACGCTAGCTAGGCCATTGCGGTAAGTAAGAAACATTTCAGAGCTACCGTGGTGTATAAATGATAAGGGGGTTGATCTGCGATTGTACTACCATTGGTTATTATTAGTAATCAATCGCAGGTTGGCTTTTTTATTGTTTCAGGTTGGCCATGGAATATAAAACTATTGGCAATAGCAAGCTTTAGAATTCATTAACATAATCACTGTTGTTGCTGTCACAAGTTTATATTATACCCTGATATCGCGATTGAAAATTCTAAAAATTGTCATAAGCAACCCTTATGTATTTTCTTTTTGAATACATAGTATAAAGGTCACTTGAATGTAAAAATGACTTCATTGTTACGTGCTTGAGCAAATGTCTTTTGTGTTTGTATCTAAAGTACGAATTCTTATTTCAATCAGCTGTTTTCAACTAGGTTTATCAGTCATCTGTCAACTTTCAACGGTCCCTGATCAACACCAAATTGATATTTTGTTTTAAAATTTCAGAAGTTACCTAATACATTTTTAATAACTATTTGTATTACTAGGGAGGAAAATGTATCATTCCCTCCCGATGTAGTTTAGTTCTTGAGAGTTTGCGAGAACAGTACCTAATCAATTTATTGTAATCATGCAAGGGATGAAATGACGTTTTAGTCCAGAGTTATACATACAACACTTTTACATTTTATGATGATACTATCTCTTGTAATCAGCTGCATTCAAAAATATTTAAATATGAAAACCAGGAGGCTAGTTGATTTATTATTAATCATAATAACATTGTCTCCCGTCTCTAATGGCAACGGCAGTCAATGTATTATATTCCCTCCCACTGCCATTGGAAACCAACCAAGGACCCAAACGTATATTTTCCCTATACCCCTAACAGGTGACAGAAAATGTCACTTTCGTATAAAGGGATAAAAAAAAGTATTTTCGAACAGAGCCAACAAAAAATGCTCAAGTTGCGCCAATTGGATCGTTCTTCTACAAAATCTAAATAGAAATTTGCTGTCAAACACTTAAGAAATCCAATGCTACACCCTGTTTACTTAGGTAAGTTACATATTTTCGTCATTCCCCTCATGTTAAGCGTATTTAATAATAGATTGTTCTACAAGTTAAGAAAAGTGAAAGTTTTTCACCGTTTAATTTACGAGCGAGTGATGCAAAGGGGTGGATTAATTTATCACGAACATTGAAAAATCACTTTTATAACATATTCAGCGTGCTATTTTTTCTAATATCATTACAAAATCTAGCCAAAATTAAATTCGACATTTCTTTATCTTCGAAAAAAATAATTTTTAATTGGCAGTGAAGAACGTCGAAATCGTCAAATAAAATACGCGGCTGGGCGATAGGTAAACGTCAACCGACGTCAACGTAACCTATAAAAGTTGGTTAAAATGTTGTAACTTCGCGATTTCTCGATTTAAAAAAACAATGTACCCCTGGGCACTGGAAGTTCCATTTCAATCCTTGTGTGGTTTATTTGCTTTGGCCCTTCAAACCTTGGCAACTAAATGCACAATCGTGATAAAAAGCTCAACTTTAGTGATAACATATGTGGAAACTAATATACAAAAATATATAGATTTGAACTTCCAAGTCCCTATACCTTCTTACTAGGGATGTTCCAAATATACAAAAATTCGTATTCACGAATACGAATACCGAATACAAATACTCTTATGAATATTCGCGAATACGAATACGAATACATGACCTTGAGTGAATAATATCAACATCAACATCGTTTTTGTACGGGCTGCAAATTTTAGAAATAGTATGGAAAATAGTTTTGTTTTTTATTTAATGTTACAGAATATTAATATTTAAAAAAAAAAATTTATTTACTGTATGAATACCTGTTTTATATTTTTATTAAAATGCTTATCTATATTTCTATAATTTTAATGTCAAATACTCGTATAATATTCGTGTTAATTTAGGCGAATACGATTACGAATACAAATATTGAAAATATAACGAATACTCGCTAATACGAATACGAATACGAGTATTCGGAACATCCCTACTTCTTACTGAAGGCACTTTGTACTAAAGTATATTAGGTTTAATCGGTTTATTATAACCTAAGGAATCTATGCCAAATCGGTGTCCCATTTCTTTGGGACACCCTGTATAATTGTTATCCTTGAACTTATTTATTTACTTACATCTTACATCAAAACCAACTAAAAACTTCTGTTTTGGTGAACGGTGCATGTAGCTAGAAGATTTAATTATCAAAAAAACCTTCAAGAGTGATAAAGTATTAGGTTACTATAGTTAACAAAACATAAAATTTAAGCATTTTTAGATAACGATTACGAATCGACACGACAGTAATGATATTTGCAACTTACCAAGAAAATTCTACTAAATACAACTATATGACAATAATTTTTATTGAAAGTAATTGAAAAAGTAATTGATGTTGTACAATTACAATTACTAAGTAATTGGTAATTGAATTACTATTTCCTGTGAGTAATTGAATCTCTGGTAATTAAATTACTACATTGGGCGGTAATTGGTAATTAATTACTTTTTAAAAGTAATTTGCCCAGCTCTGATGGGTATCAAGTCGATTCCATCTATACTGACTTCTCCAAGGCCTTCGATAAGGTCAACCATGATTGCCTAATCAATAAACTTGAATTAATCGGATTTCCCGAATATTTAACATCGTGGTTCCATTCTTACTTGTCAGGAAGAATCCAGTTCGTTAAGCTCAAATATTTTGTATCAGATCCTATTTCGGTAACTTCTGGCGTGCCACAAGGTTCCCACTTGGGACAACTTCTCTTTAATTTATTTATCAACGATATTGGTAAAAAATTTCAGTATTGTGCCCATCTCTTATTTGCAGATGACTTAAAGATTTTTAAGGAAATAAAAAGTAATGAGGACAGTTTAGCTCTTCAAAGTGACCTTTATAGATTAAATGATTGGTCAGAATTGAATGGGATGTCTTTGAATGTTAGTAAGTGTCACTGTACAACTTTTACCAAACAGAGAAGCCCATTAATATATAATTATCAGCTGTACAATCAAACTTAAGAAAGAGTTAATGAAGATAGAGATCTTGGGATTCTTTACGACAGTTCGCTTACATTTGGGTCATATATCAATTCTACTGTAAACATGAGTTTTAAATCTTTGGGTTTTATATTATGAAACTCCGAATCCTTTACTGTTTTTACAGTAGGAATCCTCTATCTATCATTTGTTCGTTCTATTCTCACATATGTTTCAACTGCTTGGTCACCTTATTACGATGTTGTACATATGAAGAAATTAGAATCTTCACAAAATAAATTTCTCAGGTACTGTGCTTACAAAATGACCTTTGTCTTTGGAACGTATCACTACAGTGAAATAATTTCATTACTCAATTTGTCAACATTGGAAAAGATACATAAAAAGAATGACTTGGTTACTCTACACAAAATTATCTCTGGTACTATCATCTGCCCTGAATTACTTAGTTTAATCTCATTTAGGGTACCAAACTAAACCTCGCTTTACATCAATATTCAATATACCAACGCACACTACTAACTATGGATACCACAGTTTTCTGTCCAGATCCTTTAGATTAGTCAACACTTATAACTGTGATATCACTGGTGTTTCTATACAAGGTTTTGTAAGACAAATATCAAATGGGCAATAATGTTCTGTGTTCTGTGATCGTTATTATATTCTATAAGTTATATTTTCTTGTTATACTATATTTTATGTAAATCTTTGTAAAATGCTTAGACAGGTTAGTTGTAAAATTACGCTGTTTAAAATTGTAAAATGGGGTCCCGTATATACTGTAGTAGCAGCTCTACTAATTTTTCTAAATTGAATTATTTAATTTGAACTTCAATATTATATTCTTATTAATAACGATAGTGCCTTGAGACTCTTTTCAGGGTTGGTTCGATTATCTAGTTGCTTATTAATTGCTATTTTATTTTAATAATGACTTTAAATTGTTTAATGACATGAACTGTCACCTTGTACGTCAAACAGTGCTCCACGAACACTTTCAATCAAATATGACAAATATAAATTCTATTCACCTCTTAGTGACTCACTATTATTTGATAAATATTTGATTATAGTTAATTACACTTTTCTAATTGTCTTTTATTTACTACTGCTTCGATAGGACTAATTAAAAACCCACCTGGACTCCTCTCATTCTCGCCGCTTCAGAGTAACATCAAGACAACACTCTTCCTGATGTCCACAGCTCGGATTCCCAGATAGTTCAGCTATGACGCACTGCTTAATTGACAAACAGCTGCTAACTCGTCAAACCCCTGGCTGCCTATAAAAATGGTCCCTTTCTTTTCACCAACGCCACTGTCAACACCAACAGCTTTCCTCGTTCCAACGCTTCACGGCAAGTTTGCTCTCACAGATGACCCCAAATTAATTTTCTATTTCCTTAGCTCCTATTTTAGCCATCTCTGTTGTCAGTAACCAACAGAATCGCCTGAATCCAGTAGTTCCTCCGCCAATTCCTGTATACCGATCTACACGTCCTCAGTACTCCCTCAACAAATCCAGTAATCAATGACCCTCCAATCAACGTAACTTTTTATTCTGTTGTAAAGTATTAAAATTAAATAAATTCTATCCAAATCTTATTATATACTTGCTTCTTATTCTTGCAAGTGTCTAGTTAAACCATATTCCAAATTATCTTCAGTAACTGTTGTCTTGATCTTGTTAATATTTCATTTTATTTTACACCTCGTAGATTTAGTTATTACCCCTTTTACCTTTTCCAAATAAAATTTAAGTAGACAGGGTTAAAATTCCATTTTTTATTACCACCAAAATACGAAATTACATGTTTTTTAATTTGTATTTTTCAATAATGATAACAAAATCTGCCTAGATGCTATGTTACAATTATTCATGCCCTCTACAAATTAAACTTATTTGAGTTCCACCTACTTCATTATATTATTTTAATAGAAATTATATTTGTCACATGTAATATGAGCTTGTATTTACCTTATAACTTTCAAAACCACTACAGAATACTCAAGTACTATACCTTTCAACTTAAATTGTATCAAATTAAAATTCTATTAATGACTTTCATTCAAAACAGCCAATTCATTTTAAACTTTTCTAAGTTGATTGTATTGATCTCCCAAATTTTATATTTACATTAATATTAATCAAAAACTGTTCTTTATGTATCATAACAATACAACATATATAAATAAATAAAAATGAAATAAATATTCAGTAGATAGATGGTCAAAGATAAACTCAGCCTAGCGCTAGCATCGTAAAATACAGAGGCCATTATCCTGCGGGGAAAACGAAGAATGGCCGATATAAGTTTTAGACTGGAAAACACATATATGATCCCAAATATAGTGTCAGATACCTAACACTGACACTGGACACTAGGGGAAGCTACGGGTAACATATTAAGGCCGTCACAAAGAAAGCAGCGAAAAGAGCGAGAATTCTGCGTATTATAACGCCTTATATCGGCGGGCCCAGCGGTTACAATAGGACGGTGCTCAGCGTGGTGGTCCATTCGATACTGTTATAGGCGGCACTGGTATGGATTAGTGACGAAAATAAAAAAATACAAAGCAAAATTCTCATAAGGGTGTGTCAAGACATTTTTAAATCCTACGATTATGCGACCGTTTGGAGTATTTTTTTGTTCAAATTTTACGATTTTGCTTGTATATAGGTTTTTTTCGGTCATATTTTCACGTTTAATATGTCATCAAATTGTATTTAAAATTCTACGGATGTGGCACGCAGCCTTCCCGTTTTCTAGTAGTTTCGGCGAGCTGCTCTGTCCCCGAGCCGTCTTGTTTGCACCTGAATTGCTTCGTCGCTTTGTAGCGTGTTTGTTAGATTAAATTTAAAACGCAGTCTATAGGAGCAAGCGAGAGATTTTTCTAAATAATTTCGTTCCATCGCACTCTTTCGTCTTCAAGCTGCATCGCCCGGTGGTGAGGCCACAGAGCGTGTTTGGCGGGAACAGCGTTAGCTTTGAGTTAGTTAGCTGCCGGCTGGGATTGTAAGCGCTTCGAGAGCTTGGTTTTGGTGAACCGCCCGGCGCGTTCGCGCGCGTGTGCGGCCAGTGAATGTGCTGTTACAGCGTAGTTTGGCTTGGTTTTTTCGGAGATTTCTTTACAGGCCGTGACAGTGAAATGTCGTGCTGCTTGGGGTGTTTAGTGCGAGTCCGTTATCGATGACCGCCGCCGCTTTGCAATTTTCGAAAGCCTGAATAACAATGTGTTCCGCCACACGGTCGGGATCCCATCTTCAGAGCGTGTAATCTACAGGTCTCCCAGTCTTCGTTTGTTGCCCACGTGGGCTCCGCATCGTTTCCTGAATATAAGGGGGACTAGTGAACATCGGACAACACCCACGCACCAAGTCGCAGCCCGACTGCTCTTACGATGAGCGGCCGACTTTAACCGACGCAGCAAGGCGAGGCCGACTAATTAAGGTAGTGTGTGTAGCGCCTAATTAATAATTAATAAAGCCAGTGTGGGCTGTTGCCAATTTGTGTGTAGCGATCGGTTTATTGTACGTTGCCTTATGATTCTTCCCACGGGCCTGTGCATCCTTATTTTCAGTTCAAATTATAAACTGTGTCAGGTTTATGTGAGGCGGAGCCTGAGAGCAGTTCATAAGCGTCGCAGGTGAGTTAGTGCACTCGTCGCCGCAGTGTTGGGAGTCGTGAGGCTGTGCACAAGTATTCTACTCTCGCTTGGCTTTAGGAGTTCTGCCAAGTGTGAGATCCAAGTCTGAATTCCGTGGCGCCCATTTATTTTGCAACACCCTATACATACCGTCACGCTTGCCCTATGGTGTACCGTTTCTAGGACCACGCCCTTCTCCCTGAGTGTTTAAACTTGATTTAAACACACATAAATTTTATTTTCTAAAATTTACGAAATCCAGTCGCACGTTTTTAAAATGCAATTCCGATTTAATAGCAAGAAAATTTTAATACCGCATACCGCAATCACCAGTCTTTGCCTCATAATTACTAAATTTAATATGTTTAAATTAGATTAAACATATATATATATTTCAGTCCAAATTTACGGAACATTATTCATAATTTAAAAGCCAGTGTTATTACGCAATCAGACGAGTTAAAGACCAGGAAAAATGCAAATCTGCACTTCATGCACAATACCGACCTACAGTAGCAAGTTCAACGGGCGACCTTCGCTCTAGCAGGAAATAAAAACTGTAGAATTGCTACATTGCTGTTTTGTAATTTAAACGCTCTGGTCCAGTAAACTGTACATATGAACTTTGATATTGTTACTTAGTTAAGCGTTTTAGTTTTATATAAATACAAGTTTATTTTTATAATAAAAACAATCTGCATTTAATGTTTGATTCATTAACTACCCCTTCTAAGCCATAATATTTATGGGGCATGAGGCTGTGCTCCAGGGGTTAGTGTTTCTACTGTCGTCCGTTCAAGTACCGTTGACTACATTGGTTTAAAACGTAAACACAGTCTTGTTTACGTGCTTGACGGATAGAATCAGCGCAAAGTAACGGAATCCTGAAGCAGCCTCTCAGGCAATTCTGTTCACTGAGCGTATCAAGCCGTGGCTTTTGACCGGTTTTTGAGATTTCCAGGGCAAGTGTTGGCATTTCCCGGACATGATAAAGCGAGTGGCACTCCCACACCCTTGAGTGTCTTTATAATCATTTAATACCGTAACATGTGAAAGGATACTATAGAATGGTCTCTACCATAGCACTGCAAGTAATCACAGGTATAGTTCCTGTAACAAACCCGCTGACCACTAGTTATAACGTACCCACCCTTGCGTAAAACCTTGTGCAATTAAGCTACTGATTTTTAATGAAATAAAACGCATATGAAATTTAAATAACATATATTGTAGAAAACTAAACTAGCTTAATCGGACGAGGTTTTATGCAGGGTGGGTACGTTATAACTAGTGATCAGCGGGTTTGTTACAACCCCTAAGCTACATTCCCATCAAACTAATGGCGGAAGAGAGAAGGTACATCTACGAGAATGGAGGTGGAGATGTAGCCAGAAACCGCAGGTTAGAAAGATGGCAGGAAAACTTGAACAGGAACAAAGAGAAGGGAAGCACCGTAACCTGTGTTCAATAAAAAACTTTATCGAGAGGGCTTTGAACTAGATTTTGTTTTACGACTGCATGTCAGTGATTATTACATCGCTCTACCCAGAATTCAACGCGCTCGGTCACTTGAGTTGTCATTTGTCAAAGGGAGGTTGTGAGCATACGCAATCCAGAAAATAAGTTTCGAAATGACTTTAAATAATTACTGTACAAGTTGTTTGACACAAGGCCACTTGATAACAGTTTTTTTTAAATGCATTTTACTATGGACTATTCTTTGACACAGACTCTGGCCGCACACTGCTCCTTCAGAGAATATACAAGAAAGTTAGGAAAGGAGGACACGGACTGGTGTATGTACTGCCATAAAGTGGATACTGCCGAACATATGGCCTTCGAATGTGATCGCTAGATCAAGGTAAGGCAAACTGCATGCAATGAGTTGAGAGAGGAACTTACGCCCGAAATAATGGTCAGTAACAGGAAAAGATGGAAGGCTGTACATACAATGATTAAATCAATTATGAGGGTAAAGAAGCAGACGAAAGGGTGCGACAGGAAAGATAAGTTCTACTCGTTCGTTTGGAAAGCCTATAGCCACGATGTGAATCTTGAGAATATGTTCCGAGGTGTGATACGAGAGGCACAAACTAGGAGGGGTTTTAATCGGTAGGTGCCTTGACAATCTATCCCAGGTGAATCAGACACTCCCAAAAAGGGTGTCTATGAAGATTTTCCCTCCTGTAACAGGTTAAAACGCCTTTAACGATCAACCAAACATGGTACCCCGATGAACTGCCAGTTGGTAACAGGCTAAAACGATAATTACGACAACGCACCAGTTTGTAACGGTACGAAGCTAATTCACAAAGTCGAGAACGTACTACATAGGACCGCTGCCCAAGCCCGTTACAGAGAACTGTTAAAAGAGGCCAAGCAGCATTGTCATGAAGAATATCCCATATGTTCCGTACCCCATAGAACCTTCTTAGTATTAATGCGAAACTTATGCGAACATTGTTGTTTGAAGAAAAGTGGTCCAAAAACTTATAAAATAACGAAATTAAGGAGAATATTTTGGGGTACATTATTATTCAAACACTTCAACAAGGAAAGTCTCTTTATGGATTGCTATTATACATTCAACTGCGATTAAGGTGTTAAAAAATTATTAGTATCACCCCTATCAAGCCCATTATATAAGGCAAGGGATTCAGGTTCAAGGTAGGCTGAGGTTACTACAGGTCTGATTAAGCTTGTGTACAATATTAGCGATTCTGAGCGAAGGAAAGTGAATTAATACCCAGAAAGTGTAGGAGACTGAAAATGAAGTGGTAGTAAACAACTAGTGATTGATTTCTGCAAGAAGATCCAGTTTTGTGGTAGAAAAACGTAAGAATTAAACAACCGCACCAAACAGCTGACAGGCGCGTCCAAGGCCAGGTAAGCGCGCGTTGAAACTGGGACAGCGGGAAATGCGACTACAATAAACACGAAGCGCGGTGAAATAAGACCACGAAAAACAAGTAAGTAAGAACAATATTCATTAAGTGACCTTAAATACAAGTGTTTTTTAACGAAACGTGAGCGTCGACAAACGTATCGAGACGCGAAACAGTGCGGTTGACCGTCGGATGGGCGGCGATAAACATCGAAGCGCAAATCCTTATCACGTAAAAAGCCGGGTAATAGCAGAGAAAATAGGTATGCAGTAAAAGAAACGCCTGTTAAGTGCGGAACATTAAAGCGAAAATACTAGAAATCCAACCTAAATTTAAAACCGATAAGAGGGAACAATTTGCGACGGGTTGACCGGAGTTGACCTCTTTACGCGGTGATTGCAGATCAGCTGACACGCGCAGCGTCGTATATTTGCCTCGCCGGTGCCGGTCGCTTTCAAAGAGATACAACGGGAAGAAAGCAACATGCCAGAAAACAAGGAAATTACGCTAGGCGATATCATGAACAAATTAATACAGGTAGAAGGGAAAATACACGAGACCAATAAAAACATGAACCAACAAACAGAGAAAATAAAGAAGTTAGAGGAAACTATAAATTACCAGGAAATGAAAATCGAAAAATTAGAAAATGAATTAAGAAAAAAGAATTTAATAATCTTCGGAATCGCGGAGGACACAAAAGAGGACCTAGCAACCCTGAAGGAGAAAGTTATGGAAGTAATAAGGAAGGATATGGAGGTACAGATGGGAGAAAATGAGATAGATTTTATCAATAGAATTGGTGAAAGAAAAGAAAACGTAAACAGACCAGTAAAGATGGGGATTACAACAATTCTAAGAAAGTGGGAGATTATGCAAAATACAAAGAAATTGGCAGGAACAAAAATAGGATTAAGAGATGACCTTGACAAGAAGACAAGAGAAAGGAAGAAACAACTAATCCCATACATGATGGCTGCTAGGAGAAAGGGACTACGAGCAGTGATTAGGAAGAACAAGCTACTGATAAATGAAGAAGAATGGACCTTAGAAGACATTGAAAAAGAAGCTAAGAAAACAAAGGAATCCATCCCGAACAAGGAAACGGAGGATCCAAAGAAAAGAAGCAGGTCCACAGATGAAGAAGAACCAAGTCCCTCCAGGGGAGCAATACCTAAAAAGAAAAACTGGGCACAAACCATTCTAGTGCCCTTCAATAAAGGATGTAAAGTCCCAGAAGAGGAAGATTTAAACATAACACTTACGAACTTCACGAGGACTGGCAGACACCAACAAACTCCAAAAAACTACTAACAGAAATAAAAGGCTGGACTGAACCAAAGACGACGGAAAGCAATGATAGAGGACATGCAAAAGAAAAAAAATACAGCAAGAAGAAAAAAGCAAAAAATTGGAGAATAGGGACCTGGAACATCAGATCAATGTTAGTAGCAGGGAAAATGCACGAAATAGCAAGAGAAATGAAAAGATATCAAATGGAAATACTGGCATTGCAGGAAATAAGATGGAAAGGAGAAGGGAGGATAGATAAAGAGCACTTTATACTCTACTACGCCGGAGAGGAGAAACAAGGCAGAAATGGAACGGCTTTCATGGTAAACAAAAAGCTCAAAGACCGAGTAATGGATTTCAAAACAATTAATGGAAGAATATCAAAGATAAGAATAAACAACAAGCAGGCAAACATAACAGTAATAAATTGCTACGCCCCCACGGAAGAAGCAGAAGAGGAAGATAAGCAGATATTTTACGAAACGCTAGAAAAGACATGTGGAGAAGTACCGACAAACGATATCCTGTTGATAGTGGGTGACTTTAACGCAAAAGTTGGTAAGGAAGAATATAATCAAGAAATAGCAGGACAAGAAACCATACACCAACATACAAACAATAACGAGAGAAGAATATGCAACCTAGCCCCAATGACCAACACATACATCATCAGCACAAAATTTAAACATAGACGTGAACACAAAATAACGTGGATGATACCAGGCAGGACAGACGGGAACCAAATTGATCACGTCATGATCTCAAAAAAATGGACAAAGATTGTACATGACATAAGATCCTACCGAGGAGCCAACGCCGACACGGACCACCTTCTAGTGATGATAAAAATTAAACTAAAAATAATAAAAACCACAAAAAATAAAACAATGAAGAGAAAATGGAACATAAAGGATCTCGAAAGGAAAGAAACAAAAAAAGAATACGCCCAGGTCATAACTAGTGGACTAGAAACTCACAAAAAAAGAAGACGATATTAATACAGAATGGACAAATATAAAAAACAGCATACTAACAGCTGCAGAAAAACTAGTCGGAAAGAGTAGAATCCAAAGAAGTAAAGGATGGTTCGACCAGGAATGCCAAATTATTAGTGAGAAGAAAAAAGAAGCAAGGGAAAAGTGGATAGGGTCAAAAGGAGAACAAGAACTTGACGAATATAATCAAATAAGAAAAGAAGCCACAAAACTCTATAAGAAAAAGAAATCAAATTGGATTACAGAAGAAATGCAAGCACTAGAAACATCAAATTGGAACAACTCAAAACTCTACGAACACATTAAACAACAAATAAAATCCCACAAAACAATACCTACAATAGAAAAAAAACAATGGGAAAAATACTTCACAAAAATATACAAAAGAAATACAGAAGAAAAAGAAACCCAAGAAGTGAAAACCGACAATAGAGACCAAGAAGTACAAGCACCTACATATGAAGAAGTTGCAGAAATAGTTAGACAACTGAAGAAAAAGAAAACAGCAGGACCCGATGAAATAAATAATGAATTGATGCAACAAGGAGGGGAAGACCTATTCAAGAGACTGTACAACTTAGTTGTAATGATATGGAATGAGGAAAACATGCCGATGGAGTGGAGAAAAGGGCAAATAATACCGATCCACAAAAAGGGAAACACAGTAGAATGCAGTAACTACAGACCAATAATGCTGTTAAATACGGCATACAAACTACTGACAACACTAATAAGAAATAGAATAACAATCTACACAGAAGACAAAATTGGACAATACCAACAAGGATTCAGGAAGAGACGGTCAACCATTGACGCGGTTCACACACTAACACAGATTATAGAAAAGGCATATGAATTCAATATAGATTTACACATACTATTAGTAGACTTCCTACAAGCATTTGACTCGATAACCAGGGCACAATTAATAGAGGAAATGGAAAATATGAAGATCCCAGCAAAACTAATAAGATTGACAAAAATGATAATGAACGAATCAACAGCAACGATAACAACAAAAGACGGAAACTCAGAAGAGATTAAAATAGAAAGGGGAGTGAGACAAGGAGACGGACTATCGACGGCATTATTTAATATAACTCTAGATGGGACCATCAAGAAAATCGGACCTGAAAAGGTAATCACGCACAGCTCAACACAAATCATAGGTTATGCTGAGGATTTAGCACTAATCGCGAGAGACAAACGCAGCGTAGAACAGACATTACTAGCCCTAGTAATAGAAGCAGAACCCAAAGGACTCAGAATTAATCAAGAAAAAACAAAATACCTGCTTAGTTCAAGGAAAACAATCAAACCAACAGAGATAAAAATGGGGAAATACACATTTCAGAGAGTGGAATATTTTAAATACCTAGGCGTGATGATAGACGGGAAAACCAAAGAAAAATAGAAATAAATGAAAGGATCAAGATGGGAAACAGAGCATACTGGAAGTATCAAAACTTCTGCTAAAAGACAGAAACCTTAGTAAAGACACCAAAATAAGGATATACAAAGCGGCAATCCGACCAGTAATAAGTTACGGAGCGGAAACAATGTGCCTGACGAACCAAGACGAAGAGCGACTAAGAGTAATAGAAAGGAAGATAATGAGGAAAATCTTAGGACCAAAAAAGACCCCGGAAGGAGAACTCAGACCACTTATGAACCACGAAATAAATCACTTAAACAAGAACGAAGACATAGTCCGATTTATAAAAGCCCAGAGAATAAGATGGTTTGGCCACATCCAACGTAGAAGTGAGAACTCAGTCATAAAGAAGATAACTAATTGGAAACCCGAAGCCACCAGACACAGAGGAAGACCTAAACTTAGATGGGAAGACCAATGTTATAAAAGACATACACAAGATGAAAATAGTGGACTGGAGAAGAAAGACTAAGGACCGGAAGGAATGGAATAAAATATCAAATACAGCAAAAACAAACAATAACCTATAAATGGAGAAAGAATGAAACTAGAACATGCGGACCAATCCACCGCGGAAACCGGATTAGAAGAGCTCAACCCGGAGCGGCTTATACTCCGAATAGGAGTGAAAGGCCTATATATATAAGGAAAGTGAGACCTGCTTAACAACTACTGAGATACTTAACAAGAACAATTTTCGCCACCAGGCAGTTACCAATCCACACTTCGTGCGTCAAATAGAAAAAAGGTTCTTGACCACTGTATGATGTAGAGCAGTGTTTCTCAAACTGTTGACATCGGCGGACCCCTTATTTGCTTACAAAAATTTGAGGACCCCCATGCAATTTTATCGACCATAGATAGTGTATGACTTATATACCCCTGTGACCTTGAAAACAGTTTACTTTGCTGCTACATTAGTTACAGGCACTAAAATTAAATAATATTTGAGAGCTCGATATTTTTATTATTAAAGTAGGGCTAGTAAAAACACAGGAACACTTACAAAATTAATAGAATATGTAGTATCAATACAGGCGTACAATAATAATAATATTAATATAATGTAAATTCTTAATCATACATAATAATAACTATTTATTGTTAATGCGAAGGATGGTGTTTACAGAAATAAGATAAAAATGTTTGGCTCAAAGTAGAAAGTTTTAATCGTAGTTGTGGTTCTACATTTTTAAGCGATTTCCGTATTTTGATTTTATGTATACAAGTGGAGAGGACGCTCGTTCACATAAATATGTCGTACAAAATGGCATTAGATGCGTCAAAGCTTTTTGTGATAACGCGTAATCAAATCGCAGTCGTAACCAAAAGTCCGTCACGTTTTAACATTGAACCAAATTTTCACCACTGATGTTTTCGTTATCGAGTAAGCGCACGTGCAGTTATTTGGCAAGGTTTGTCGAACTATACCCGCTGGAAAAACATGCCTGAAATGGTTCAAAAATAATTGCACAAATAGCTATTTACGTTATTAGACCGGTAGCAACATTTTTATGGCCGTTTGGCAAGGCCATAAAAATGCTACCGGTCGTGTATCGTATAAGATTTTTTAGGATACTGCATTGGTAACTAGCGCAACTAGCGGCCGGTAAATTAAATCTACCGGACTCGTTTGTAACTATGTAAATGCTAGTTACCAATGCAGTAGCCTAAAAAAGTAATTTTTAAATCTGTGTCAGTTTTATATACGAGTAAATCCATATTATCTATTCCTATTGATCTATAATAGATCTATTTGGGCTTAACTCGCGGACCCCTTAGATTGCGTTTGCGGACCCCCGGGGGTCCGCGGACCCCAGTTTGAGAAACGCTGATGTAGAGTATTGTAAAGTATTCTGAAGTATTAGGCCTCTACTTTTATGAAGGCACTCTCACTGGCGAATTGTATCTGAATTTTTTAAGAAATATTCTTGAACAAGTATCTTTAATTGAAATATAAAATTTAGTTTGTTTTCAAGACGATGGGGCACCAGCGAACAATACCATGAATTTAAGGGAGTATCTCAATGAACATTTGCAAGAGAAGTGGATTGGGATTCATGGTCCTGAATCGTGCACCGTGCCCGGCTAGATCACCAGATTTAACCCTGCTGGATTTTTCTTGGAGGGCTTTTTAAAAAACAAACTTTCAAGCAATGAGATGCCTAATTTGAAAAAACTACAACATAGAATTTTTAGAAAATGCTACGAAATCAGTTCTAAATTGGATGGGACTTTGCACACAGCAGAATTTGTTTTAGATATTTATGATTTTATTATTTTTTGTTTATTAATTGTTTACCGACATTCTTTAATAAACTAGTTTTTTTTGTGTTATATGATTAACTACAACAACCAATTTGGTTTTCTACAGTAATATTGTGCCGATGGCTGCCTAGATAAACATTAAAGATGTTTTTCTTAATATCATGTTCATATTTACCATGAAATGGCATGACCCATCATTTTAATTAAAAAAATAGTGCAAAAATCAAATATGCTGCAGCAAATATGTTCTTATATCGCTAATCAAAATTCCATCGTTGTTAATGAAATAGTGCAATTGCAGAAAGTCAAATTCTGGTTTTTCCGTTCTATCTAGTAAGCTATGGTCTTGTTATCAACTTAGAAAATGACTGTAGCATGCTCCTATAATCATGCAACATTTGTATAATTTAACCAAGTTTGTATCTCTTACCATTTCCAAGATACCAATGATGTTGAGCTGCATTGTGTACCACCCTGTATAAATTAATCGGAGTAATGGTAAAACAAATCTACTAAGGAAAGATTAACTTTATTGATTATTTATTTACATTTCTGTGTTTTGTTTTGGAAAGACTACAGTATAAGGTCTTTTCCAAAGCGCATGATTAGAAAATCGCAAATGAATGTGATCAGTGGTTCCAAAACAATTTCATGGGGCATTTAATTTTAAAATAAAATCGGGAGTGTGCTCCCCTAGACTTTCTCGCATTCGCCTTGTTTTCTAGCAAATTTGAAAAGTTTATTGCAATGTATATACATACAGCGATAAAATTACATTTTCAGGTAACCACTACCTGTTTAGGTAAAGTGCCGCTTTAGGTTAATCTATCATACTGAAATTTTATATCTGGGAGTTTTTCTCAATAATAAATGTATGTGCAAAATTTCGTGCAAATACCTTGAAGCAAACTGGTACTTTACTTGAATGGATACCGCTACCTGTTTAGGTAAAATGCCACTTCCGGTTAACCGATCATGCTGAAATGTAATATCTGGTAGTTTTTCTACATAAGAAATGTATGTACAAAATTTTGTTCAAATATCTCGAAGCAAACTGGTACTTTACTTGAATAGGTACCGCTACCTGTTTAGGTAAAGTGCCACTTCCGGTTAACCGATTTTGCTCAAAATTTGACAGGAATCTACAAATTTTGAATAATGACTATGTACATAATTTCAAGGGTCTAGCTTATTTCATTTTTAAGTTATCGTGTTCACACACACACACACACACACACACACACACGCACACACACACACACACACACACACACACACACACACACACACACACACACACACACACACACACACACACACACACACACGCACACGCATACACACACACACAGACATAATTCGAAAAATGGTTTTTTCGGACTCTAGGAGGTCTAAAACGTCAAGATTCGTCAAAATCTCGAAGTCGATTTTTTTGACGATTACAATACTTTCTCTATACTACCGTATGCGAGAAAGTAAAAAGCTATCGAAGGTTTCAACTAACCCAAACAGCATCAACCAATCAGAATCAGACTGGCAGACATGCACAATAGGCAAAACCTTATACGGCAATTGGACCTTTGTTGCATTTGTATTCCATGGCTATGTGATCGACCATACAGTACTAAGATATGTTGTATATCTAACACACTATATATAACTAAACTACGTTTTCTCCTCTATGTATCCCTATTTTATGTCTAATACTATTTTTTAAATTTTTGCTTTGAATTTAAAAACAGGAAAACTGCAAGGTTTTTAGTCTGTATGAGTTTTCATATGTTTACCTAAATTACCTTTTGTAGTTGCTTGGTATTCCTAAACAGAGCAACTATACGGCATTTCTCCTGTATGTGTCTTCATATGTGTAACTAAAATACTTTTTAGTGCTGTTTTGAATTCACAAACAGAGCAACTGTACGGTTTTTCTCTCGTTTGAGTCCTCATATGTGACACTAAGTAATTTCTTTGTCCTGTTTTGAATTCACAAACAGAGCAAGTGTACGAATTTTCTCCTGTATGAGTCCTCACATGTCTAACTAAGTCTCTTCTATGTGTTGTTTTATATCCACAAACAGAACAACTATAAGGCACTTCTCCTGGTATGTGTCCTCATATGTGTAACTAAATGACTTTTGTCTCCTGTTCTGTATCCACACATAGAGCAAGTGTAAGGTTTTTCTCCAGTGTGAGTTCTCACATGTCTTACTAAATCACTTCTATGTGTTGTTTTGTATCCACAAACACCGCAATTATAAGGTTTTTCTCCTGTATGTGTCCTAATATGTGTAATTAAATTATGTTTCCGTGTTGCTTTGTAATCACAAACGGTGCAACTATAAGGTATATCTCCTGTATGTGTCTTCATATGTGTAATTAAACTACTTTTTCGTATTGTTTTGAATTCACAAACAGTGCAACTATAAGGTGTTTCTCCTGTATGTGTTCTTATATGTGTAACTAAATGACTTTTGTCTCCTGTTCTGTATCCACACGTATAGCAAGTGTAAGGTTTTTCTCCAGTGTGAGTTCTCACATGTTTAACTAAATCACTTCTATGTGTTGTTTTGTATCCACAAACACCGCAACTATAAGGTTTTTCTCCTGTATGTGTCCTCATATGTGTAACTAAATGACTTTTGTCTCCTGTTCTGTATCCACACGTATAGTAAGTGTAAGGTTTTTCTCCAGTGTGAGTTCTCACATGTTTAACTAAATCACTTCTATGTGTTGTTTTGTATCCACAAACACCGCAACTATAAGGCATTTCTCCTGTATGTGTCCTCATATGTTTAACCACACTACTTTTTTGTGTTGCTTTGTATTCACAAACAGAGCAACTATAAGGAGTTTCTCCTGTGTGTCCTCATATGTTGAACTAAATTACCTTTTAGCGCTGTTTTGAATTCACAAACAGAACAACTATAAGGCATTTCTCCTGTATGTGTTCTCATATGTGTAACTAAATCATATTTCCGTGATGTTTTATACTCACAAACAGAGCAACTGTAAGGCTTTTCTCCTGAATGTGCTCCCATATGTGTAACTAAATTACTTTTGTCTCCTGTTCTGTATCCGCACATAGTGCAAGTGTAAGGTTTTTCTCCAGTGTGAGTCCTCACATGTCTAACTAAATGATTTCTATGTGTTGTTTTGTATCCACAAACACCGCAATTATAAGCTTTTTCTTTTGTGGAAGGCTTTTCATGTGCAACTAAATTAGTACTTTCGATGCTTTCATGTTTGATGTATAACTTCTTAGCATTTTTGTTGTTATCCGTGTTCTGTGATATACATGATTCTGTTCCTGTAGAGCTACGAGGTATACTATCCATAGTTTCTTCTTTGATGTTCATTACGTTTGTTTAAACATCAGAATTCCTCCTAACGATTCAACATCAGCGTACGGAATTTAAATATGTTCCCACCTGTAACAAAATAAGATTGTCATTAACCTATGATAACAATAGCAATATGAGTGCGTTGAGCATTGAACAATAACATTTTATTTTATTTAAAATTTTAGGAACTTAATTTTTTCATTTACAGTTTAAAAACGCAATACTGGTTATAAATATACAGGGTTATTCACGAATGATGATGAGCCTTAAAAGACAACCCAACTTACATTTGCACTACTACCGTTAGCAGGTTAGGGTTTTGGTCAAAACTGACGCAAAACCTAACCTGTTAACCTCAAATTTGACATAGACTTATAGTGCCACCAACATAAACAGTGCCAACCTAAGAAAAAAAATCACAACCATTATTTATGGTCACACGGCAGTAGTGCGAATGTAAGTTGAGTTGCCTTTTAAGGCTCATCATCATTCGTGAATAACCCTGTATATTAAATGACAAAAATATCAAAACCCAAATGGTTGCTTTCTATTTTATAATTCAACTTGCACTTAACTTTTATATTTTTTTAATTTTAAGGAAGAGTCCTTGTTGCTGCAGTTCACACTTGTGCATACATATACAAATTACATATTATCAAAGAGCATCTCACAAAAACTAAGTCAGGTATTTTAAGTGAAGCAAGTGAAAGGTTTGGTTATAAAAAATTTTGGACATAATAGTGTTATCTGTGTAAACAAAAATAATCAACCGCACACAAAAACTGTGAAACAGAAAACCTGTGTAAATAATTTCAACTATAATTATTTGTACGATGCAGATGTTGCAAGAAAAGCTTCAGTTATTGCATTGTTTTGTCTTCATCAAATACTTACGTAGTAGTGTTAATCTTTATATATATAATTCTTCTGTACGTGTGTATGTAACTGAACTCCTCCTAAACGGCTTGACCGATTTTGATGAAATTTTTTGTGTGTATTTGAGTGGGTCCCTGGATGGTTTAGATTCACAAGTGGAGGCGGTAGGTGGCGCTGCAATCGGGTTCTAGGATTTTTTTTAAATTTTTTTTGACGAATTTTTTTTAAATTTTTTTTTTCAGATTTCTCGCATATCAGAACACATAACCCCAAAATTTCACCCCCGAGCCCCCCCCCTCAATATTTTTTAAAATAAAAAAAATCGAAAATTCGAAAATCGAAAAAACTTTGCTGAACCTGCTGATAGCAGGCAAACCAACGTTCGGGCAGGACAACGTCTGTCGGGTCCCCCAAAATTTTACCGAGAAAAATGGAAACATCTTGAACAGCAATATCGTTCATTGGACTTTAATGGGATCTATACGGCTTCGTTTTCAAAATACAACTTAAAGAAGTTTTAAAAAATATTATTTAATAACAAACAACCTTACAATAGCTACAAAATTTGTGGCTAAAAAACAGGAGCGTACCAGATTTTTCTAAAAATCCCCCACTGGGGTGGCCTCGATGCCCGCCACTGGTGGAAATACATTAAATTTATTTTGACCGAACAATGCCACTTTATGAAATACTAACCTACACCAAGTTTTATTAGAATACCTCCAGCCGTTGTCGAAATTTTTGATAACAAATATTTTTGTTTAAACTTTAACACCCTGTATTTTGAAAACGAATTCGTTTAGGCCTCATGTTTGTACGAACTTTTTATCTTAGAATTAATCAAGAAATCAGCCCCCAAAGTTTGTTTACTTACTTAATTAACACCCTGTATATAATTCTCTGTACAGTTACGGACACCTCAAAGTGCACGGTTTTTTGTTACTATGGTTATTTTTTAGATTTTTCGGCTTATTAAATGAGGGTTTCTCCAGTGGCGTTGCTTGTGATTGTAAGAATAGGTATTACTTTTTTAATGTTTGTATTTTAGCAAAGTTTCACAAGTAAACAAACTATACATGTAATAATATGTATTTCATAAATATGTATCAGTATTCAATTGCTACTACGCTTTGCAGTTTGCTTCGCATAGAGTTGACCAATGTTTCCATATTGTATCCTTCTCTCAGTTCCTTCCAAGCATTTATTATTCTTTCCCATAATTCATCGGCGTTGTTTGGTGCAAACTCCCTGGTATAAATTTTTTTAGTTAAATACCCCCAAACATTTTCGATAGGGTTCAAGTCCGGACTTTTTGCAGGCCATGGTAATAAATTGATCTTGTTCTCATCAAACCATCAATGAACAATCCCTGCTGCATGCACAGGACAGTTATCCTGTGAAAATAATGTTATCAATTACGTTAACATAAACAAAATTAATTAATTAAGTAATATCTTGCCCGTTGAAAAGTAAATTGATTAAGAAAGACCTCCTCTTACAGATGGCAGCATCACATTTTGCAAAATATTGCAATAATTTTCAGCATTCAGTCGACCATTAATTCTATAGCATGCCCCAGATCCGTGAGCATTGATACATCCCCATACGTTTACAGAGAATCGTCCACTACTTAAGGGTTGAACATAATATTGCTCCTCAAATCTTGAATTTTGTGGTTTATACACCCTTAATCGTCAATTGGTAAATGATTGAAATACCTTTTCACCTGAGAAAATAGTCGTATTCCAAAAGTCGTCGATCTCATTCAAATTTATCGGTTGCAAATTGTACTCTTCATTCTTTATTCTATGGTGTTAAAAAAACTTTTCTTGCAGAAGTCTCTGCTGCCAACGATTTTTAATTTTGAAAGTGCAGCTCTTGCTCACATGCAAATCTGTTGCGACTCGACTCAGCGACCAGTTCTCTTCCAGTTTTGTAGTAGCTCGCATTTTCTCTGCTTCTGACAAATATCTGGGAATTTTCCGAGTTGTCAGTTCTATGACAGTTGATGACAAACGTAAACGTCAAAACTCGACGTCTATGATTAGAATATCGTATTACACGCTACAAATCTGCCGTGCACTTTGAGTTGGCCGTAACGTACCGTTGCGGCCAACTCAAAGTGCACGGCAGATTTTTAGCTTGTAATACGATATTCTAATCATAGACGTCGAGTTTTGACGTTTACGTTTGTCATCAACTGTCATAGAACTGACAACTCGGAAAATTCCCAGATATTTGTCAGAAGCAGAGAAAATGCGAGCTACTACAAAACTGGAAGAGAACTGGTCGCTGAGTCGAGTCGCAACAGATTTGCATGTGAGCAAGAGCTGCACTTTCAAAATTAAAAATCGTTGGCAGCAGAGACTTCTGCAAGAAAAGTTTTTTTAACACCATAGAATAAAGAATGAAGAGTACAATTTGCAACCGATAAATTTGAATGAGATCGACGACTTTTGGAATACGACTATTTTCTCAGGTGAAAAGGTATTTCAATCATTTACCAATTGACGATTAAGGGTGTGTAGACCACAAAATTCAAAATTTGAGGAGCAATATTATGTTCAACCCTTAAGGAGTAGTGGACGATTCTCTGTAAACGTATGGAGATCGATCAATGCTCACGGATATGGGGCATGCTATAGAATTAATGGTCTACTGAATGCTGAAGATTATTGCAACATTTTGCAAAATGTGATGCTGCCATCTGTAAGAGAGGTCTTTCCTAATCAATTTACTTTTCAACAGACAATATATTACCTAATTAATTATTTTTTTTTATGTTAACGTAATTGATAACATTATTTTCACAGGATAACTGTCCTGTGCAGACAGCAGGGGTTGTTCATTGATGGTTTGATGAGAATAATATCAATTTATTACCATGGCCTGCAAGAAGTCCGAACTTGAATCCCATCGAAAATGTTTAGGGCTATTTAACTACAAAAATTTATACCAGGGATTTTGCACCAAACAAAACCGATTAATTATGGGAAAGAATAAGAAATGTTTGGAAGGAACTGAGAGAAGGATACAATATGGAAACATTGGTCAACTCTATGCGAAACAAACTGCAAAGCGTAGTAGCAATTGAATACTGATACATATTTATTAAATACATATTATTATATAGTTTGTTTACTTGTGAAACTTTGCTAAAATACAAACATTAAAAAAGTAATACCTATTCTTATAACCACGAGCAACGCCACTGGAGAAACACCCATTTAATAAGCCGAAAAATCGCAAAAATAACCATAGTAACAAAAAATCGTGCACTTTGAGGTGTCCGTAACTGTACATATGTGTGACTGAACTCCTCCTAAACGGCTGAACCGATTTTGATGAAATTTTTTGTGTGTTTGAGTGGGCCCCTGGATGGTTTAGATTCGGTAGATGACGCTGCAATCGGGTTCTAGGATTTTTTTTTAAATTTTTTGTCGAATTTGTTCTTTTTATTTTTTTTCAGATTTCTCGCATATCAGAACATATAACCCCAAAATTTCACCCCCCACCAACCCCCAATATTTTTTAAAATAAAAAAAATCGAAAATTCGAAAATCGAAAAAAACTTTGCTGAACCTGCTAATAGCAGGCAAACCAACGTTCGGGCAGGACAACGTCTGATGGGTCCCCCAAAATTTCGCGCCCCCCCCCCCAATATTTTTAAAATCTTTATACATACAATTCTTCTGTACATATGTGTGACTGAACTCCTCCTAAACGGCCGGACCGATTTTGATGAAATTTATTGTGTGTTTGAGTGGGACCCTGGATGGTTTAGATTCACAATGGGACCCGGGAGGTGGCGCTGCAATCGGGTTTTAGGAATTTTTTTAAAATTTTTTTTACGTTTTTTAAAATTTGATTTAAGATTTCTCGCATATCAGAACATATATCCCCAAAATTTCACCCCCCTCCCGCCCCAATATTTTTTAAAGTGAAAAAAATCTAAAATTCGAATATCGAAAAAACGTTTGCGGAACCTGCTAATACCAGGCAAACCAACGTTCGGGCAGGACAACGTCTGTCGGGTCAGCTACCCTTTAGGGGGTGAAATGGGGTAAATAAGCCTAAAAATAGATATGGGTGTCGTTATTGAGGTTTTTTGGGACGTTGATTGTGAAAATGGCATTTATTTTTAAGTCAAAGACGATGGACATGACATAAATTTAAAACGCGATAGTGGTGAAACGGAGTTTCAGAGACAAATTATTTTTGGGCAGAACAACGTTTGCCGGGCCAGCTAGTTATTCAATATTTTATTGCATTTTTATTTTTATTGGATGAATTGTTTTGAGTGTGGCATATATTAATGCTCAATCATCAGTTTGTTTAATAAGCATGATACAATTTATTAGTGTGGTGGAGAGTTATTTAAATGCATATGTGCAAAACAAAATAGTGGACATTCCAGGATATACTTTATTGTGAAAAAAAATAATTTTCCACAATATGAGATATCTTTGTAAGGCACAATCTATTTATCTCATTGTGGTAGGTATGCATTGATATACAATTTTGAAGTACTATGCAGTAACTTAGTACTTTTTATGATCATATTACATGCGCGATTTATGTGATGTTTTTACTGTTAATTAATGCGCTATATTTCTATGGGTAGTTTATGTCCCTAATTCTGTATTTTTCGTTTTTGTTAACTACGTTTTCTGACGCCCTACAGGACAAAAGGATTTATGACGAAGTTACGTAAATTTGTAATGCAATAATAGTATATTGTTTAACGAGTGACGAAAGTAGCGTTTTCTGCAAACGAGAGAACAGTTTATCAAACGAGGCGTAGCCGAGTTTGATAATGTTCTCAAGTTGCAGAAAATGCTTTTCGACGAGTAAAACACTATACTTTTTCTATAACCATGGTTTACTATATAGGTGTATAAAAAGTTTGAGAAAGTTCAATTATCTTTAAAGTGATCTTGACGAAATCGGGGATTTAGGGATATACCCCTTTTTTAATGCAGATAAAGTAACCAGTGAGAAAAGCTAATTGTCATACCATGCGTGTGTTTGTATCGCGCAATTGACAACTGTGACTAATATGGCGCATAGCAACTAAAACACTACCGACCGAGAGTAAGGCTACTTGATGAGACGTCCTGCCAATTTCGTGATCATTTTATACAAAGTCAATTTACACGTTTTTTTGTGCTAAAATCATGTTTTTTCCATTGTGCTTTGTAAAATTGAATTACAATTGGAATATGGAAGAATGCATTTAATATCTGAAATTGCAAACAACTTACTTTCGTCACTAGAGACGAAAGTTAAACGTTACGGGATATTCTATCACTGGTCCCGGAAACTGGCATTTTTCGGTTGGGGTAAAAACGTGGACGAAAGTTGTTCATTTTTAAATGGTTATAGAAAAAAGGGTTATTACAAAAAACATATTATTTTTCTAACGTCGCTAGCTACAGCAGTTAATTTGATCAATGCTGCTTTGAACAAATTAATTTGTGAAGTTTTTATTTAAGGCCCATAAGGAGAGACACTTGAACTTGTGATTACTCCTACGTAACTTTAAATAAGCAACCATCCTTACGCTTGTAAACTCGGCGGTTTGACTCACACTAGGTACCTGCATTCCTAAAACGATAATGACCTTTCTTGGAAAAGGATTAGTTTTGCCGATCACCGGAATGTTTCAAAAATAGTTTTTTTTAGCCATTGGCAGGCAGTGTCGTGAATAAGTATACAATATACATTTCTCCATAGCTAAATGCCAATACCAATATATTAACAAATTCATATTTTGAAAACACTGAAAGATGTTTTACTAATGTTGTTTAATTATAATATGGTTTTTGTCTCTTGCACTCTTTTTTCTACGTATTATTTCTGTGTATTATTTATTGGACTAAAATTAAATCAACTAATGCAATAATAAAATATTATACACCAAGTGAATTAAACATATGTTTTATTCATGAAAAGATGTTTGAACTTACGAGCACGTAGTGCGAGTGAAATCATATCTTTGAGTTAATAAATGTTTTAATTGACGTGGCGTATATATGTTTTTTTATTCAATTTTGACAGTTTAAAGTGACATTATTAACTCCATAACAACCTTCATAAAACACTCTATGATTCACAAGAGAAATAAAAAGCGTTTTTAATTCCACTAGAGATTTTAAAAACGTTTCAATGAAGAACAACATATTTTTATGATTTCTACAAATACTTACATTCAATTATTCTTTCTCTTGGTAGTGTGTAATATACAATTATCTTAATTTGAATATTTTTAATGTCATTTATTTCCAATTTTGTGTATAGCTGTAAGCAGGAGACAAACGTCACTTTGACGTTTGACACACAGTAAGGGTGCTGTTTTATTTGTTGTTTGATAAGTGATTTAAGAGCAGGAGGCGCTATAAATTTGAATGTTTTTAAATTTTTTATTCAAAATTTCGTCAAAATTGAATAAAAACATATATACGCCACGTGTATTAAACATCTATTAACTCAAAGATTTGATCTCACTCGCACTGCGTGCTCGTGAACCCAAAATCTTTTCGTGAATAAACATATGTTTAATTCACTTGGTGTATAATATTTATTATTCAATTTTGACGAAATTTTGAATAAAAATAAAAAAATATTCAAATTGAGATATAAATTTACCCATTCATCGGCGATTTGATCTAAATTTTAGTAATTATAGGTATATTACACACTACCAAGAGAAAGAATCATTTAATGTAAATATTTGTAGAAATAATAAAAATATATCTATTGTTCTTCATTGACACTTTTTTAATTCACTAGTGAATTAAAACACTTTTATTTCACTTGTGAATCATAGACTGTTTATGAAGGTTGTTATAGAGTTAATAATGTCACTTTAAACTGACAAAATTGAATAAAATACAATTTCTGAAATTTTTTTAGGTATCTACGATCATTCGGACTGCATGATAATAAAAAATATATATCTTTTGGCCTAATAGTAACAGAGTTGAATTCATTTTGCATGTACTAAAATTCCGTAAGAATCGACAATAATTTATAAAATGATTAATCAAGTAAATCAATTTTAATAAATCACTTGTAAGCTCACAATAATATTACCGTTTTTCATTATTCATTATTGTTGGATTTCAACATGTACCTACACTTGCTTTCAAAACTTTCGCGTACACAATTGCAAAATTTTAGCTGTTTGAACGGGTAATTTTGAGATTAGGTTAAAAATGACATTGACAGCATGTACTCTGTTAGTCGAGGCAATTTGACTTTTCAAAAATTTAAATGTCAGAGTTGATTAATTACAACCCTGATTTAATACAGCGAAAAATTGGTGTACGCGAAAGTTTTGAAAGCAAGTGTACATGTTTATATTCAGATGCATGGTGTTTGGATTGCAAACTTTTCAATAAATTTAAATCTGGCGTTGATAATAACCATATATCAAAAAGCAGCAGCAATAAATAGTTATTTTTAAAATTTCATTTAAAAATGTAGGCTTTTTCAAATTACTTTCAAATTAATTTCGGTGTTTGTTTTTTCACTCAGTGAAAAAAAGTGACACTTTGCTTTTAATTTAGGAATGAACGATTTTAAATAGAGGTTTCCTTAGTTACCGGAACTGACCAAAGCACGTGACTAAAATGAATGCAACTAAAATTCTATACAAAATAGGCTTGGATTTGAATGTATAATGAAATTTTAAAAAAATTTATGGACAACTCGTGTTAGCACGCTTATTCCCTCCACACTTGTGAAAAAAAGTTGCATTTCTAACACTTGTGGTCTAATAGTTATTCATTAAATATTCAAATCCAAGCCCTTTTGTATAGAATTGTATTTGCCTTCATTTTAGTCAAGTGCGTTGGTCAGTTCTGGTAACTAAGGAAACGTCTATTTAAAATCGTTCATTTCTAAATTAAAAGCAAAGTGTCACTTTTTTCACTGAGTGAAAAAAAGTGGCACTTCACACACTGAAATTAATTAAAAAAAGCCAACCTACTTTTTTAAATGAAATTTAAAAAAAATATTATCTCGTGATACCATGACAGACATCACATTTTCCAGTTGAACGTTTGGAAAATTAGAAAATTGTTATTTATAATAGATCGGGGTAGATGAACTCGGTAAAGCTCGTTCTTCCAGATTCATTGAATTTTTGTATGGATTTGTTATTCTTATGCTTCAATTTGACAAATAAAAAATTACTTTTCATATTAGTGTTATAATAAGCCGTTTCTAATCCAACTGACCAATGTTAAACGGTGTGTTAATGATTGCGACAAAAAAATTTAATTTCGATTTTGTTACGTCACGTCATTGTATAATTATAACCATTAATTCTTTGTGATTAAAACAAAAACAAAAATTCATATGAGCATCTTATTCATAATTTAATTTCCTATCGATTTACTTAGAAATATAGAGGGCGTACTATTTGAAAACAACATTTGATATTTTTGAGAATAAAATAATTACACTATTTCATACATTATTGCTTTTATATACATAACTACCAATAGAAAATTGTATCAGATTATTTCAGACTGTGGAATAATTTGATAAAAAAGCCGCTGTCGTACTCGGCCAATTTATATTGAAGCAATAAATACTCATATACCTACTTTGACAAAAATTTTCGGCAATTCGTCGACCGCTCGCGGTATTGTAAGTATGTATATGAAAATTCTCAGGAAGTTATGAGTAGTTTTTTATATTTTGTATATATGACGAAAATAAACAATATCATGCTCTCAGTACCTACGAGTAAATAAAAAATATTGGAGTGGAAATATTTCGCCCCTAGATGCAGTTAATCAGCGGAAAATAGATTACTGACATTACTGTACTGTAGAGAATAACGGAATTCTTCTGAAACGGAATCACAATTATTATTACTAAGTGCAAGGTTTATTGCATATAACCAAGCGAGAACTCTGTTATTTTGTGATCTATACCAAGGAAGGATTACACGTAGAAGAGATTAAAAGGTAAATTTTAAATCACACGTACTTGAATTTTCATGTCATATCTTTATTAATAAAAATGTGGCGTTTCGGCAATTCAAATGTTTGAATCAAAACTAGACATACTGTTTTTAATTTTTTTGTCTCATCGGTATTATTGTAAATAAACAAAGAAACAATTTTATCCTGGTGTGTTTCCAGAACTATAATATGAACTGGATTTAAAAAAAAAATATGTAGTTAAATAGTGTATTTATTTTATAGTTAACGTTTGTTCTATATGTTATAGAGATGACAGATAGAAAGAACAAATGGCAAAGAAGCTTAGCGAATTTTATATGCAATCGTTCTTACCCGAGTTAATCGACTCCAGAAGGTGTCGTCAGCAATGTATACGAGATGTTTACATGAGCTGTTAAAGAGCTTATCGCATTTTTATTCATATGACTACTTACGTGCCAAATCTCAATTTATATTCATTCATTCATTCATGATCCATAGCCTCATTTACCTTTCGGTGTCGAGGACCATTCATACTATATATATTATATTTTTGTTTTATACATTACATTTGTAGTATACATTACAATAAATTACATACATTATAAGTACCTACATGCTTTTAATTTTTACTTTACGCATTGGTTTCTATATGAAACTTTTTTTTTCTGCGATCTCGTGGTATATACCTATGTTTATTATAATCCAAACATGTCTTTACCTCCTGGGTTATGTTAAAACGTTTTTACTATAAATCAAAATTCTATTGTTATTCCTTACCTCAACTGTGATCTGATACTAAGATAACAGTAAGTGCATCACTATTTCAGAAAAAGATGAGCTTAGTTGATAGACGTTTTCTAGAAACCAGAAAGAGAAAGCGACTTATAAGTTTCTGCCATGTTGTGGTTTGCCTCTGTATTAATGACTTACATTACATCATCCTTAACATACACACAGAAATTGCGGGTGATAACAAAAGTTTAAAATGTTTATCGATATTTATTGTCAGTCTAAATATGTGCAGAATTAACCTTTCTTGTCAACTAGTTTTTGGAAAGTATTGATTTTTGATTAAAAATTAATATCACCAACAACTTTTAGAGCACATGAGAACCTACAAAACTAATGAGCCATTTAGCCCACTAATCTATTTTTATATTTCAAGCAAAATCAAGCATTTACTTTTAAAAACACTACAAGATAAGTATCACTTTAACAGATTATGTCAATTAGCTCATAATCCCTCTGCAGGTAGAAAGTTTTACGGCGACTTGTTATATTAGTTGCCTAACCGACAACGACGTAGGCCGTAGAATAGGTAAATAAAATAATCTAAAATAATTTTTTTAACAAAATTGTGAGGCCTAACAAAGAGATACAGTATTTCTCGATAAACTTTTTGTTTAATAATAGATACAGAATTTGACTAGTATGTAAAATTTTTTAAAGAAGACTAGGTTTTAAAATATTTGACATGAAATAATAATAAGAAAATCGTAATAATTAATTATCTGTGTCCTTTAGATCAAATAACTTCATAATGGTCAAATTTGATTGATTTGAAGAATTCTTTACTGCAGGGAGGCCTACTTAGAATTTATTGCTGAAGTCAAGAAAGTAAAAACAAGTTTCGTCTCTTTTGGAATAATTTAGCACTGTATAATTGGTTGCAAACATGACTCCTTAGAAGCCTTAATCTTTATTCATATAATTGTTTTATTTAAAAACTATGAAGGGGAGTGTTAATTCCTCCCCAAACAATATTTATCTACACTGAAATGGTAAGAGATTTTCAGATTGCATTTCTAGATGTATTTCAATATTACCATTTTACGAGCCCTAACAACTATATGTTCGGCCATTTCACAATTTCTATCTAAATATTGCTTTAACGTAATACTGTTACTCACACAACATATTTATTATTATTTTTTCATAGATTTTGGAATCACCAGTAAGTATTCTGGTTGCACTATGGTGATAAAATATAATAAAAAATCACAATTTATGTTTGTCAAAAGAAAAGTTGTTGCGCTAAAACCGACAATTAAATGTTCGGCCAAAATAATATACATCACCAAATTAAAATCTAGATAGCTTTAGATGCTGTTTTGACGTTTAGGCAAACAAAAGCATCTTGTTAACCAATATTTTAGTAGGTTTGTCAACTTTGAGTGGACAATTTGCTTAAAAATGGCTCGAGGTGTGGCAACTCTCAAAAAAGTGAGAGATTTAATAATCAGCATGTTTGGGCGGGGGAAAAAAATGAGGCAAATTGCCAGATACTTGCAATTACCAATTGCAATTACCAAAATCTACGGTAACTTCCATTATAAAATCATATGGTGAAAACGGTAACACAGATATTAAGGGAAAAAGCTCAGGACGCCCGTGTTTAGTTTTGGAGCGACAAAGAAGAAAGCTAGTTAAAACCTGCAGAAATAACAGAAGAGGCACTTTAAGAAAAATAACGGCTGAGTGAATAAGGCTACAGGATTATCTCTTTCCAGGGAAACTTGCAGAAAGTGGATACATAAGAGAGGGCTGGGTTTTTGTAAGGTAATTTAATCGATGTCAAAGTTTTCAATATGATAGGGATAAAATATATAATATTTTAGGCCAAAGAAAAACCATTATTGACCCAACTTCAGAAAAAACAGTTTGGCTTGGTGTAAGGAACGGCGATCATGGACGCAGGAGCAGTGGAATTAGATTATTTTTAGTGACCAGTGATGTGTGTGTGGGGGATAATCGAAAAAGAGTAAGTAGAAACAAGAAAGAGGCATTTCATAAGGATTGTTTAAAACACACTGTCAAGTTTCCTTCGGGGGTTACGATATGGGGTTGTATGTCTGCAAAGGGCGTAGGAAATATGCAGTTCATCAACGGAACCATTAACGCTGTAAAATACTAAGAGATACTAGAAAATAACTGAATTCCCAGTATTGACAAAGTGTACCCATAGGTGCCATTTATCTTCCAACAAGATGGAGCATCAAGCCATACAGCTAAAACCACCCGAAAGTGGTTTGAAAACCATAAAATGACAGTATTGGATTGGCCTTCCAGCAGTGCACAAAATGAAACAGAAACTGAGAAACAATCCACAGAGAACGCAGGAAGGTTTGAGGGCAAAACTTCAAGAAGTATGGGAACTCAGTGACAGTAGAAGAGTGTCAATCTCTTGTAAATTCCATGCCTAAAAGAATTCAAGAAGTAATTGCAGCAAAAGGCGATGTTACGCCATATTAAATTGTTACTTTTTATTATGACATTTTATTTTGGCCGAACATTTAATTGTCGGTTTTAGTTTCATAAAATATTTTTGTTTACAAACAAAAAAATGTGATTTTCTGATATATTTTATAATCATAGAGTAGCCAGAATCATTGTGATTCTAAAATTTAAAAAAAAATAGGTACATTAATAAATATACTTTACCAGTAACAGTACATTGAGAAAAAAAATAGATAGAAATTATGAACTGGCCGAACATATAGTTGTTAGGGCTCGTAATTATTATTTCATCTGATGAAGTTAGTTAACTAACGAAACGTAAGGTTACATTACATGACTATGCTGATTAAATTCAGTATCTGAAGATTGGCTGTTTTATTTCAACTTCTGAACCCAATGTAAATTACACTCTTTGCAAAAGCATTAGAGCGCATGTAAAAATGATCAATAGTAATATCCCAAGTGCATATCAAAATGTCAACAATTTTTGCAAATGCACGAATGGGCATCGCTATGCACTTAATATATCACTGTTGCTAACAACAGCTTCAATAAAAAAATGAAAGACAAAAAATCTGTAGATGAAATTGGTCTATTGTAGTTTATAAAAATGTTTAATGATACAGGGTGAGGAACAATATTGCTGCAAAAACCAAACCATTAAAGGACACATTATTCAGCAATGGATATTCGCACATGCCAAATATAGGTTGTCTGTCAAGGCATTCTTGTTTAACTTTTTTTTATTGATAGCTACACTGCTTATCTATAATCTACTCTTTATTACATGGAGTAATAGGTAAATGTGATGAAAGAACAAAATATTTAGATGCTTTTTCCTCTTGACCTGTAGAAGGCTGTAAGTCATCAGGGGTACAACTTTGTACTACAGTATGTTTTGGTTAATCTTGTTATTTTGGGCTAAAATGCAGTATCGTAGACCAAATTTGGCACATGCACAGGAGCAATCATTCTCTTTATTCGGATATCTGGTGCGCGAAGCTGCCCAGTGCCCCTCAAACAAATTTCTGTTATTACAAATTTTAACATCTGGTTGCAATCATATTATGCCCTCTGGAGATGTTAGCGCTTCTGAATTACTTTTAAATTTTGCACATGTTGTTAAAGGTACTGTTATCCCTGATAAGCACAAAAAGGGTGATGGAATGATACTTACGTTAATGCTCAATGCAGCACTCAAAGCCCCCAATTGCCTCACTCAGCCAATGCCTAGATGAGTCACTATCAATCGCTAATTAGGGGTCGCCGGTCAGCTTTCAGCCGAAGACGGCCGTGGGTTCGTTAGATGGGGGGATGGCGCCACCAATTTAAGGATAACAAAACAGTTCCTAACCCCCTAATTCAACGATTGATAAGTTCCGCTTCAGCTAAATTGGAACACTGTAAACTTAATAAAACGGCGCAAAACTGAAGTCAAAACAATTAAGTGCAGGGGAGATAATTTCGTTTTATTCACTCGTAAAGCCGGACACACACATAAAATACATATATGTAAAAGTGTAGGGCCGATGTAAATGCATATAAATGCCCCAAGGATCCTTGTTTACAGAATGGGGTGGCCAATTAAAACACCAAATCATAAAATAGGAAAAATTCGTGGAAGATCCCGAAGAGTAACGTTAATTTAAATTTGTGAATTATATGCGGGCAATCGCCCCAGGAATTTCTATAACGCCCTACATAAAACAATTAAATTCTCATATCGTAGCTAAAGTGAAAGCTACGGTGAGGTGAAGCCTCGTACTTTATAGATTAAAATTCGTGATATGAATAATGCGTCCAGACAATAATAAATATCTCGCGCTGGTATATCGCGCTAATCCCAATTTAGAAGCAAATTACTGACGGCAGTCCTTTATTGATAGAAACACATACACGCGTGCAGCAAGGTTCACTTGCTGGCCACCGGAAGCACAGTTCGTAGCCAGCAATGGACTTCCGTGGACTTGATGGCATACCCAGGGAGGTCGGTAGCTCGTCAGTTCAGCGCGCCGAGATAACGCTATCAAAGAGCGCACGAGGTGCGCATCGGGCCGCAAGCTGAGGTATCCGGAGCTTAATTGAGGCCCATTACGTGGTGGGGACTAAATTATCGAAGCAAACGTTAGCGGGTAGTCGAAAAGGGGCTGAAAACGGTCGTACTCACACTAAATTCCACAAATGTCTTGCTCGGAAAGTTTTGGCGTCAACAAAAATCTGCCCCAGGCAGTATCTCTAAATTTATACTTAGAGGAATGTCAAGACGCGCAAAAATCCCCTAAACAAAGGGTAAGAAGTGCCTAGACATCAATAAACACCTTCTTCTCCAAAATCGCGACCTCGAACAGCCCCAAAACTTCCAAGGACCTTCTTCGGTCGAACGCCAGGACAAGATGGATAATTTCCGCGTCGCGACCGCACAGCAAGGTGGGAACGCAAAACCGATCCAACGGCGGCGTATCAACTATGCACAATACGCAATTTAAAAATATGTCAAAAATACAGTAAAACGAAAATTGACGGTAACAGTACATAGCCCCAAAGGACAGTCTTTGTTAGCAGTTCGAGCAAGAAACATGGCTGAGAAAGTGTCCAATCTAATGTCGATGCTCATGCTGATAAAAAAACCGAAATTGAATTTGATCAAGTACCTACAATGCAAGAGCTTTATTGCAAAAACGTATGATTGTCCGACCTGTGGGGAAAAGATGCAGTTGGCAGAATTTCACGGCAGCAACAAATACCAGTGGAGATATCGATCTCAGCATGCTGAACGAAAACACGATGCCTGCCGCAGTATCCGAAAGGGGCGTTTTTTTTTCAAATTCAAAGATGACATTGCCTGACATCCTCATCTTAACCTATTTTTAGGTACTGAAGCACCCTCAATTTATCATGTTGCACGAGCTCTCAATCGGCGACCACACCGTTGTTGACTGGTATTTGTTCCGTAGGAAGTTTGCAAACAAATCCTACGTGGAAAAATAACCAAGATAGGAGGAGTAGTCAAAACTATGAAAATAGACAAATCGAAGTTTGGCAAAAGATATAATCGCGACAAACGGATGAAAGGCCAGTGGGTTTTTGGGGATGTCTGCCACGAAACAAAGGAGTGTTTCTTGACAACCGTAGAAAATAGGACCACAGAAACACTTCTTAAAATTGTAAAGGACAAAAATGAGCCGGGAACCACCATATATAGGGATTGCTAGAAATCCTACAATTGCTTGGCAAGTGAAGGTTTCCAGCACTTAACTGTGAACCATTCAATTTGTTTCAAAGATCCAGTAACCGGGTGTCACACAAATACAATCAAGGGCCTTTGGAGGCAAGTGCAAGCCAAACTTCCACAAAGAAATCGCCAAAAAACATGTTAGATTCGTATTTGGCTGAATTTATGTACCAGCATGAAATGGAAAGAACCGCCAACAGTGTCCCTTGATTTTGTAAAGACATAGTTAAAGTGTATGTGCCGCACACAAAGAATGAAGAGGCGTTAGGTTAGTTCTTTTCCGTTGATAAGTTTACTTATGGGTTTCATTAATGTATAGAAAATCGTCTATTAATGAATGATTTTTCATTAATGAATGATTTTTAAAAATCATTTATTAATAACCCCTATTAATGAATTATTTTTATTAATAGACGATTTTGGTATAGGTAATCAAAGATAGGTACCATTAATGTCAAAACTTTGAGTGTCAAATTCTTTTCATGGAATAAAATTAGATTTTCTTCAAATTAATAAGATACGATCAACAAAAAAATATTAAAACTCGTGTGTTAATCGGCGATTAATAATCTCTAGAATTAACGTTTAAAATGTCTCGATTATTAATCGCTCTCTTTAACATACCTGTTTGTTAAATAACTATTTAATACTTAGTAGTTAGATTAGTGGTTTAGTTTATTAGTTTAGTTAGTTACTTTAGTTTTTCTTGTTTCTAGTGTAATTTCTTATTTAATTTTTCATTTCTTTGTTAGGTTAGTCATTTGTCATTAAATTTTATAAAATTCTACTTGACTTTATTATCCTTTTCAGCAGTGCGTTTCGTGTATTTCAGTTCGGTTACATTTTAGAACCGCTGTTACAGATGAACTGCGCCTGCGTGAAAAATTTCAAGGTTTCTGAGTGGTCCATGATACTGCATTTTTCCCTTATTTTGATTCAGTGATTCACCGTACCATTTATGCTACTTAATTTAAATACACTCTGTATTATTGAGTGAGTGAAGTGTTTTATGTTCGCCTATATGCTTACTTGATGCCTGTGACGTAAATCAGCAGAATTATACGGGACACTTTGTCACTATGGTGCCGACTTGCTGTGGTTCTGAAACAAGAGAATATTAATATTACAAGCAGGGACGGATGGGCTGGGGTTTACCGGCCCGGGAAAAACCCCCAGACCGGCCCAAAGTATATATGGGCAAAATTTTTTTTTCTACGACCGGGAGTAGAGGTCGGTTTCTATAGCATCAAAATTGTGACGGAAGTATAGTATATTACTTTACAAGGGATGTAGGTAAGATTTACACTACCGAGGACCAGCAAGGTGCGAGGTAGTGTAAATCTTCCTACATCCTGTGTAAAGTACATAATTTTTTTCACTACCCATATTTTCTTATGTAAAATAAATGGTAATAGCGTAACATAATTACATTTTCTAAGTTATATCTAGTAGCCTATTTCGGAGCTTGGGGCGTTGTTACAGTGCTGTGACGTTTGTTTGACAGTTATAAACGCTCTGTGAAAAAAGCGTGAATACAATTGCGAGTGCTGTTTTGTGAGCTTTGTGCTTGTATTCTGTTTAAAGATGGATAATAGTACGAGCGATAATGGTTTTCTTCATGTTAATCAAATGGCAAACATGGCATCTCGTCAGTTATAGTAAATACGGGATGTTAATAATTCACTTCTCTAGGAAAGTAAGTACATTGTCATGGAAACTGTAACAATTTTTGTAAAAGTTTCCTACATCCCTCAAATCAGACAGTGTGAGGATCACTTGCCAGGAAGGTAGTGAAAAAAAAACATTTACTTCCTGGAGACTAAATAAGATAAAAATGTCCCTATGGAGTTTTCATTGTGACTGACAGAACAATTAGGTATGTCATAATGACTTACAGTGCCACCAACTTTAAAATTTACCATAGGCTACTAATTTTTAAATAATTGTAACTAAAATGTCAGTAAATTACGTTTAAAAAACGGGTTTTCGTTTTAAATCTTCCTACAAAGTGAAAAAAATAGTATATGCAACTCGGAGAGAATGCTATTTTGCTTCAGTGCAATTTCTCTCTCTCATTGCATAATCTACTATTATATCAGCCGGAAAAGTTTCATAGTTTTGAAATAATAGAGTAATACACCGAGCATTGTGAAAACTTATGTTTATTTGTATGTAATGTGTGTGTAATGTGAACAATATTAATATTTATTAAAACTAAATCTTCAATTACATAATATTATTAATTATCTTAAACAAACATAAATAGTATATTACAGCCCGAGATGGGAAGTGTTTCATTACTGTCGAGAGATAAGTTAGCCGATTGAGACGCGAAGCGTCGAAATCAGCTATTATCTCGAGACTAAGGAAACTTCCTGTCGAGGTTTGTATACTATTTTATTTATAACCATATATGTAATGTACTTCCCCCACGCGGGAAGTGAGTGCGGGAAGTAGCGGGCGGAAATGTACGACTTCCCGCACTCAAATGAGGTCAGTAATGTTAACATTACATATATGGTTGTAAATAATAGTGTATTACATACCGAGGTGGAAAGTGTTTCATTCCTGTCGAGAGATTAAGTAGTTAACCGAGACGCGTAGCGTCGATGTCAACTTTATCTCGAGACAGGAATGAAACTTTTTATTCGCAACCACTTTATTCTAAACAATAATTGGAAAAATTATTATATTTTGATAAAAGACAGGTTGTGAAGCGCATGAATGGATGAACAGGATTCCCAGTGTCCCTACCTACACAGCGGTCGGCAATTGATTCATTTCCAACCTCTGCGATGGCAATCACTTTTCCGACCGGTTGAAAGTTACAAGTTGGGAATAGCTCACTTTTTAAAAGTCAGTAATGATCTTATTACATATATGGTTGCCAATAAAAGCTTTTTTAACGTTAAATTGACTATTTTCTTGTGTTTTAGGAATCTGAGGGTGGTATTAAAAAAAAATGTAACTCATTTACATTGGGTCGTTAAAAATGGTTAAACTCAAAAAACTCAGTCTCTGAAGATTCTTGCTCATTTTCATATGATTTGGATGTAGTATTATTACTTATAGCAGCTATAACCTCAACTTCACAGAAGTCGTTCACAGTTTCTTTTTTTCTCTGAGTGTCGATATGAGTCTTATATAGTGAATGCACTACAGAAATGCGATTCGCAGTTTTCTGGGTAGGTTTCAAAACATTGTGCAGAGATACGCACTTCCTCGCTTCTTCGTTCATTTTGCGTCTTTTTGTCTCGCGTATTTTTTTCGCTCCTTTGATTTTTTTACTATTGTCTTTATCATTTTAATATACTAACAAACTAAACTTCCAACTACTCAAAAAATTACAATCACTCCGTTAGAAAATAAGCTTGGTCTAACTTGCGCGACGGTTATTCACTAATTGTTCTCGCAAAAGAAAATAATTTCTGTTGCGGTTTTGATAAGCGATGCCCAGTAAACTCAGTAACCAAAAGGGAAGCCCCGTATTACAGCAAACCTGTTTGAATAACTTGGTGAAGGTACACCTCTCACCTCTCTGATTTAGTCAATCCAAAAGGTTGTTGACCGGCAACAGAAGTACAATTCAGTATATTTAATTTTCCGATAAATCCAGATTTTCAAAAATGGTCGCATATACCTAATTGTATAAAGTAAATGGTAATTATACTAGGCGAGTTTTTTTAAATGTTACAAGGCGATATCTTTAAAGCGGATTAAAATATTTTGATGAAATTTTGGTGGGGTGATAGGGAGATGGGGGGACATATTTTAACATATTTTGGACATCTATCCCCCCTCTCTGTATGAGGGGTGGGAGGTAACTTTGGAATTTTAAATTTGATGATGTACATTTGTTTATAAAATTCGAATCTACGTAAAAAACTACGAAGGTGTAAATTTTTTTTTATTTGATCTTGAACGAATCCGCTTTGCCTGATTATTAGTGAAAAAGAGTGAGAAAGTGATTGGAAGTTGAAGGGGAACATTTCGAACAAATCCTCAAGCATAACAAACGATAAATAAGTTGAAATTAAATAGTAAATATTTTTTTATTTTATAACCTCAAATCCGTAACCATAACCAAATAAAAAACAATTTGTACCCATACATAGTTTTTTACGTAGATTCGAATTTTATAAACAAAAGTACATCATCCCATTTAAAATTCCAAAGTTACCCCCCACCCCTCAAAACAGAGGAATGGGGTAAATGTCAAAAATATGTTTAAATATGTTCACCCATCTCCCTATCACCCCACCAACATTTCATTAAAATATTTTAAACTGTTTTCAAGATATCGCCTTGTACCTAACACTTTAAAAAACTCACCTAATATAATTAAACAAAAAGTTTCAGTCTCCTTTTATAAAGGCCGCGGCCCAAATTGGCCCAATTGGACCGGCCTTTCGGGAAATGTCCCGAGCCCCGATGGACTTACTCAAATATAGACATATACAAATATTGTTAATGATACATACCGTACATACCCAACACTGTCGAAAATACAAGTATCTAGACCTAGACCTACAGTTTGAAAATTATACTAAATCTACCGATTAATAACTTTGTGACAAACGAATTACGCTAGCAATCACACAATAACAATTACGTAGAAAGGAAATGCAAACAACTTCGCCATATTAATAAATCTCTGCTCACCATCGCCATATTAATCTACTCAACTGCAAAAGACCTATTATAAGAGAGCAACAAGAAAAAGTGAATCCTGAAGCAAGATGCATGGCCATAACACTACTTGGTAGGATTTGGGCTCCTGGGGTCAATATAGGGAATACATATGAACTACCGATTCGAGAGCTAGTAACATAAGAGGGAGGCTACACAATTCAGAACCGCTCGAGGAGCTTCAACTTAAAGTAAACTACACCAATAAATTATCAAATGCAAGTCGAATTATAGTAGCAGAGAAAAATATTTTGCGCTATTATACAACAATACCAAGAATTTGGACAAAGCTTAAAATGCGTAATTCAGGTGTCATACAACGTCATTATCTCCTAGAAATAAAAACTATTATTGTTAATATGTGTAATAACAACGCTTTTTGTCTATTCATTTTTATTGTATTAAAATTATTATTATTATAAACAATAAATTAATTAAATAATTTAAGAAATCATTTTTTTATTTTTCTATCTTAAATTTTTTTCTAGGTCAAGGAAGAAGTACTAACACGTTCACCACGCCGACCGGCTCTCAAGGAGCGGCGTCGCGGCGCTAAAATCGGATTTTTTTCATCGAGAATTTTTTTCACGAAATTACATATTTAGGTCAAGGATAACATACTAAAACGTTTCCTAAGCGGGCAGGCCTAAAAACGACGGCAGGCGCCGTCGGCGTCCAATTTTGCTCGAGATTACTAGTGCGATTTGGGATCCTGGGGTCGGCTCGTTTTTTGGAATAAATTAAGATAGCACCTTGAAATTTTGCACAAGCAATCTGGGGGCGGTCCTCTAACAAACGAGTCCGGTTTGGAAGCCCTACACCGCTCCCAAGGAGCGGCGTCGCGGCGCTAAAATCGGATTTTTTTTATCGAGAATTTTTTTCACGAAATTACATATTTAGGTCAAGGATAAGGTACTAACACGTTTCCCAAGCGGGCCGGCCTAAAAACGACGGCAGGCGCCGTCGGCGTCCAATTTTGATCGAGATTACTAGTGCGATTTGGGATCCTGGGGTCGACTCGTATTTTTGCAATAAATTAAGATAGCACCTTGAAATTTTGCACAAGCCATCTGGGGGCGGTCCTCTAACAAACGAGTCCGGTTTGGAAGCCCTACGCCGCTCCCAAGGAGCGGCGTCGCGGCGCTAAAATCGGATTTTTTTCAGCGAGAATTTTTTTCACGAAATTACATATTTAGGTCAAGGATAACATACTAAAACGTTTCCTAAGCGGGCAGGCCCAAAAACGACGACAGGCGCCGTCGGCGTCCAATTCTGCTTGATTTTAGCGTTTATTAATTTTCAGTCTTAAAAGTAATGATAGTATCCCTATAACTAAATTGTGGGAAGCTATGCAAGAAAAGGAAATACATCCGCAATATACAGTGTGGTCCATTAAGTGTGCAACAAATGGGATATTTTTTTATTAGTTGTACAACCGAAATTTAAATACCTCCAAAAGTTAGCGCACGTTCGATAACCATATGAAATACATTTATAATGGCTCCAAGTCAAACAGCATACAGGGCAGGACAAAAAATATTAAATTCGTTCAAGAATAAAGTTACCTTATTTCAAAATATATGGCAAAATGTTATTGATAAAAGTTGTTTAGAATCAAAAGATATGCACAAAAAACTCATTACACGATTTTTGTAGAAAATTTAGTTTACTTTAATTTGTGTAATAACAAAAATATTAATACAATTCGCCGTTTTCGAGATAATGTCGATTTCTGACGATTTTGAGGTTATAACGGCCGAACCAAGTTTTTTTTTTGAGTGGCTCTATATCCCATTTTGTTCGTCTCAAAAAACTGTCTATGCTCACCCAATTTCAGGTTAGTATCTCAAACTGAACGATTCTTAAGAAAATTCTAATTAAGCAACTCCACTATAACTGGAGAACACCGAATCAGGAGGCTACTATACAACGTTGCCAAATCAGCGCTCTGTAAAAACAGCAGAACATTATGGGACACCCTATATTTATATACTCTAATGCTTGGTATTATAAAACTTTATTTCCTAAATAAAATTTACTTTAATTTTGATGAGCTTTTGTTTATTTACCTGCTAGTTTACTGGGAAGTAAATTTACACATAGCGTAATTCTTGTCTATTTCTACCAATGCAAATTTTTGCCTTAAATGAGGCTCTACCAAATTCTGATTTTTTAAAATACAGTTCTGGCAAATCTAAAATTACACCAGAAGACTGTATTTAGGCTGCGATTGGTCGATATGACGACATGGCCGTTCCGATTGGTGGAATTTCTTAAGTGTATCGAACGGTGCACCTACGTCATCGATCGATACTCTTGTCTGGAGTTTTGAAGGACATTAATTTATTAGCTATACATTTAAGGGAAAAATATGTTATTTGCCTTTCTTAATACGAGTCAGGTGTACCTGTAATTACGAAATAGTTTATTTTTAAAAAGCCACATTTCCCGATTGAATAATTTTACTTGTACGAGAAGCCTATAACTGTTTTTTGTCTAAAGTGCAGTAAATTTGTATGAAATTATATAATTTTTCTCGTTGTTTGTGACTATAAATAATTGCGTAGATATTTTTATGAACATCACCCTTCAGAAATGTGTGTAAAATATTGATAAATATTTAAAATGCCATTCCTTATTACTAGCTAGAAAATATTGAACTTTTGCGTAACACTCAAAAATAGTTAGGCATCTCAATAACTAGAATATTGTATGTGCAAAGTGGGTTTTTAGATGAATATCAAAGTAAATAAATAAATATCTATATTTAGTTGCTAGTGACGCAGAAATGTTACGATACCAATAAATATGAGTATCTACACAAGTACAGCATACAAAAATACATAGGATTTACAAAATGTTTCAAAATGTTCTTCAAATATTCCACAAATTGACTACTTTCTTTTAATTATAAACAAAACGGACCCTCATAGTATCCGCTCGTAATTTAAATTTGCCGAATGCTTTTTCCATATTTTTCATTTCTTTTTAATTCCAATAGACGCAAAATTGCTCTCACTCTCAGCTTTGGTAAAAGTTTTCGTCGTTCGTCGATGTCAGTTCTTTGACCTGTCTAGTGTCCACCAGTCTCCAATAGAATACCTGCCATTATTAAATTCTAATTATCGTTCTTTTAGCAAAATATATATAAATTTACTGTTAAAATATCAACATTATATTTAAAATGTCAATAATAATTAATACTCACTCAATATGATTGAATATTGCCTTTCTGTTCACACGAAAAACTTTGACAGTTGGATGGCGCCTATCAGGATACGCTATCGCCTAGATTCTAACAAAAACAGTTGCGTTTTCATTGTTTTGAAATTAAACACGAAACATATCAAACACTTCTGCAGGTGGAAAAGGCATTTTTTTACAGATAAGGCCACCAAAATGCACTATAAATAGCTGAAATCTTAATATGATTGACACTTAATCACCACCATTATAATTTTTGGTATTTTGTTTTCCAAAGCACACTTGCATTTTAAAAATTTCGCATTTCGTGTGGACAGAAGGGCAATATTCAATCATATTGAGTGAGTATTACTTATTATTGACATTTTAAATATAATGTTGGTATTTTAACAGTAAATTTATATATATTTTGCTAAAAGAACGATAATTAGAATTTAATAATGGCAGGTATACTGAAAATATTCCCAAAGATGCGACATTATTTCGAGTTTTAATTTCTTTTACTGATATTTTAGGTTAGGAAAGAAATATCGAAATGCGGTTTTCACTAGCGTGTTAGACCCTTATTTGACTATCTTTTGTTGCAATAAAAGTGATATCATTGCATTTAATTTTATTGAGAAAATCTATTTCATTTGTAGTGTTCTCGCAAAACGCCCTCTAGCGGCGAGACAAGCAATCTAAATCAATCCGCTCAAAGCAGTGTTGATAGCCTAAGAAAATCCCTCTTCAACGACTCCAAGTTTGACAAAATCAGAACGCCCATTTTGAAGTTATTGACATTTCTTTCCGAAAATGTTCGGATACCTCCCACCACTTTCCCTTAAAAAATAGAGCAAAAAGCATTTAACGAAAAAGAATAGAATTTATCTCAGCTTTAAAACGGTGTCCATTTTAGCTATCTGTAATATAAGAATATTTCTCAAAAAACGAGAATTAAAATTCAAGAATGCGATTACACCCCCTGGCGGCCATTCTAGAAACTTAAAAATAATTTTCAGCGTTTTCTCTTGGCCGCTTTAGTCATAAATTTTTTTTCCGCAAGTCTTTACGACAATTACTTTTCGAGATAGGGCCGAGTGCCCTCCTTAATTGGCCACCCGGTATAGCAGTCTGCACTAGACAAAACAATGAACTGCACCAGATAGTTACCGGCGTATTTTTCTTATTTTGCTAATAATATATGTTTTCCTTGTTTTTTTTAATTGTTCAACTAATTAGTTACTCAAAGTTTAAAATATCCAAAGTCTTCAAAATTTCAATTTTAAAGTTAAACACTCGTATGTAAAGCAATGCTTATTTTATCACATTTTTGTGTAATTTTGACATAGGTATAAAGTATCGGTTTGTTAGAGGACCGCCCCCAGATTGCTTGTGCAAAATTTCAAGGTGCTATCTTAATTTATTGCAAAAAAATACGAGCCGACCCCAGTATCCCAAACCGTACTAGTGAAATCAAGCAGAATTGGACGCCGACGGCGCCTGTCGTCGTTTTTGGGCCTGCCCGCTTAGGAAACGTTTTAGTATGTTATCCTTGACCTAGATATGTAATTTCGTGAAAAAAATTCTCGATGAAAAAAATCCGATTTTAGCGCCTCGACGCCGCTCCTTGGGAGCGGCGCAGGGCTTCCAAACCGGACTCGTTTGTTAGAGGACCGCCCACAGATTGCTTGTGCAAAATTTCAAGGTGCTATCTTAATTTATTGCAAAAAAATACGAGTCGACCCCAGTATCCCAAACCGTACTAGTAAAATCAAGCAGAATTGGACGCCGACGGCGCCTGTCGTCGTTTTTGGGCCTGCCCGCTTGGGAAACGTGTTAGTACCTTATCCTTGACCTAAATATGTAATTTCGTGAAAAAAATTCTCGATGAAAAAAATCCGATTTTAGCGCCGCGACGCCGCTCCTTGGGAGCGGCGCAGGGCTTCCAAACCGGACTCGTTTGTTAGAGGACCGCCCCCAGATTGCTTGTGCAAAATTTCAAGGTGCTATCTTAATTTATTGCAAAAAAATACGAGCCGACCCCAGTATCCCAAATCGCACTAGTAATCTCGATCAAAATTGGACGCCGACGGCGCCTGCCGTCGTTTTTAGGCCGGCCCGCTTGGGAAACGTGTTAGTACCTTATCCTTGACCTAAATATGTAATTTCGTGAAAAAAATTCTCGATAAAAAAAATCCGATTTTAGCGCCGCGACGCCGCTCCTTGGGAGCGGCGTAGGGCTTCCAAACCGGACTCGTTTGTTAGAGGACCGCCCCCAGATTGCTTGTGCAAAATTTCAAGGTGCTATCTTAATTTATTGCAAAAATACGAGTCGACCCCAGGATCCCAAATCGCACTAGTAATCTCGATCAAAATTGGACGCCGACGGCGCCTGCCGTCGTTTTTAGGCCGGCCCGCTTGGGAAACGTGTTAGTACCTTATCCTTGACCTAAATATGTAATTTCGTGAAAAAAATTCTCGATAAAAAAAATCCGATTTTAGCGCCGCGACGCCGCTCCTTGGGAGCGGCGTAGGGCTTCCAAACCGGACTCGTTTGTTAGAGGACCGCCCCCAGATTGCTTGTGCAAAATTTCAAGGTGCTATCTTAATTTATTGCAAAAAAATACGAGTCGACCCCAGTATCCCAAACCGTACTAGTAAAATCAAGCAGAATTGGACGCCGACGGCGCCTGTCGTCGTTTTTGGGCCTGCCCGCTTGGGAAACGTGTTAGTACCTTATCCTTGACCTAAATATGTAATTTCGTGAAAAAAATTCTCGATGAAAAAAATCCGATTTTAGCGCCGCGACGCCGCTCCTTGGGAGCGGCGCAGGGCTTCCAAACCGGACTCGTTTGTTAGAGGACCGCCCCCAGATTGCTTGTGCAAAATTTCAAGGTGCTATCTTAATTTATTGCAAAAAAATACGAGCCGACCCCAGTATCCCAAACCGTACTAGTAAAATCAAGCAGAATTGGACGCCGACGGCGCCTGTCGTCGTTTTTGGGCCTGCCCGCTTGGGAAACGTGTTAGTACCTTATCCTTGACCTAAATATGTAATTTCGTGAAAAAAATTCTCGATAAAAAAAATCCGATTTTAGCGCCGCGACGCCGCTCCTTGGGAGCGGCGTAGGGCTTCCAAACCAGACTCGTTTGTTAGAGGACCGCCCCCAGATGGCTTGTGCAAAATTTCAAGGTGCTATCTTAATTTATTGCAAAAAAATACGAGCCGACCCCAGTATCCCAAACCGTACTAGTAAAATCAAGCAGAATTGGACGCCGACGGCGCCTGTCGTCGTTTTTGGGCCTGCCCGCTTGGGAAACGTGTTAGTACCTTATCCTTGACCTAAATATGTAATTTCGTGAAAAAAATTCTCGATAAAAAAAATCCGATTTTAGCGCCGCGACGCCGCTCCTTGGGAGCGGCGTAGGGCTTCCAAACCAGACTCGTTTGTTAGAGGACCGCCCCCAGATGGCTTGTGCAAAATTTCAAGGTGCTATCTTAATTTATTGCAAAAAAATACGAGCCGACCCCAGTATCCCAAACCGTACTAGTAAAATCAAGCAGAATTGGACGCCGACGGCGCCTGTCGTCGTTTTTGGGCCTGCCCGCTTGGGAAACGTGTTAGTACCTTATCCTTGACCTAAATATGTAATTTCGTGAAAAAAATTCTCGATGAAAAAAATCCGATTTTAGCGCCGCGACGCCGCTCCTTGGGAGCGGCGCAGGGCTTCCAAACCGGACTCGTTTGTTAGAGGACCGCCCCCAGATTGCTTGTGCAAAATTTCAAGGTGCTATCTTAATTTATTGCAAAAAAATACGAGCCGACCCCAGTATCCCAAACCGTACTAGTAAAATCAAGCAGAATTGGACGCCGACGGCGCCTGTCGTCGTTTTTGGGCCTGCCCGCTTGGGAAACGTGTTAGTACCTTATCCTTGACCTAAATATGTAATTTCGTGAAAAAAATTCTCGATAAAAAAAATCCGATTTTAGCGCCGCGACGCCGCTCCTTGGGAGCGGCGTAGGGCTTCCAAACCGGACTCGTTTGTTAGAGGACCGCCCCCAGATTGCTTGTGCAAAATTTCAAGGTGCTATCTTAATTTATTGCAAAAAAATACGAGTCGACCCCAGTATCCCAAACCGTACTAGTAAAATCAAGCAGAATTGGACGCCGACGGCGCCTGTCGTCGTTTTTGGGCCTGCCCGCTTGGGAAACGTGTTAGTACCTTATCCTTGACCTAAATATGTAATTTCGTGAAAAAAATTCTCGATAAAAAAAATCCGATTTTAGCGCCGCGACGCCGCTCCTTGGGAGCGGCGTAGGGCTTCCAAACCGGACTCGTTTGTTAGAGGACCGCCCCCAGATTGCTTGTGCAAAATTTCAAGGTGCTATCTTAATTTATTGCAAAAAAATACGAGTCGACCCCAGTATCCCAAACCGTACTAGTAAAATCAAGCAGAATTGGACGCCGACGGCGCCTGTCGTCGTTTTTGGGCCTGCCCGCTTGGGAAACGTGTTAGTACCTTATCCTTGACCTAAATATGTAATTTCGTGAAAAAAATTCTCGATAAAAAAAATCCGATTTTAGCGCCGCGACGCCGCTCCTTGGGAGCGGCGTAGGGCTTCCAAACCGGACTCGTTTGTTAGAGGACCGCCCCCAGATTGCTTGTGCAAAATTTCAAGGTGCTATCTTAATTTATTGCAAAAAAATACGAGCCGACCCCAGTATCCCAAACCGTACTAGTAAAATCAAGCAGAATTGGACGCCGACGGCGCCTGTCGTCGTTTTTGGGCCTGCCCGCTTGGGAAACGTGTTAGTACCTTATCCTTGACCTAAATATGTAATTTCGTGAAAAAAATTCTCGATAAAAAAAATCCGATTTTAGCGCCGCGACGCCGCTCCTTGGGAGCGGCGTAGGGCTTCCAAACCAGACTCGTTTGTTAGAGGACCGCCCCCAGATGGCTTGTGCAAAATTTCAAGGTGCTATCTTAATTTATTGCAAAAATACGAGTCGACCCCAGGATCCCAAATCGCACTAGTAATCTCGATCAAAATTGGACGCCGACGGCGCCTGCCGTCGTTTTTAGGCCGGCCCGCTTGGGAAACGTGTTAGTACCTTATCCTTGACCTAAATATGTAATTTCGTGAAAAAAATTCTCGATAAAAAAAATCCGATTTTAGCGCCGCGACGCCGCTCCTTGGGAGCGGCGTAGGGCTTCCAAACCGGACTCGTTTGTTAGAGGACCGCCCCCAGATTGCTTGTGCAAAATTTCAAGGTGCTATCTTAATTTATTGCAAAAAAATACGAGTCGACCCCAGTATCCCAAACCGTACTAGTAAAATCAAGCAGAATTGGACGCCGACGGCGCCTGTCGTCGTTTTTGGGCCTGCCCGCTTGGGAAACGTGTTAGTACCTTATCCTTGACCTAAATATGTAATTTCGTGAAAAAAATTCTCGATGAAAAAAATCCGATTTTAGCGCCGCGACGCCGCTCCTTGGGAGCGGCGCAGGGCTTCCAAACCGGACTCGTTTGTTAGAGGACCGCCCCCAGATTGCTTGTGCAAAATTTCAAGGTGCTATCTTAATTTATTGCAAAAAAATACGAGCCGACCCCAGTATCCCAAACCGTACTAGTGAAATCAAGCAGAATTGGACGCCGACGGCGCCTGTCGTCGTTTTTGGGCCTGCCCGCTTAGGAAACGTTTTAGTATGTTATCCTTGACCTAGATATGTAATTTCGTGAAAAAAATTCTCGATGAAAAAAATCCGATTTTAGCGCCTCGACGCCGCTCCTTGGGAGCGGCGCAGGGCTTCCAAACCGGACTCGTTTGTTAGAGGACCGCCCACAGATTGCTTGTGCAAAATTTCAAGGTGCTATCTTAATTTATTGCAAAAAAATACGAGTCGACCCCAGTATCCCAAACCGTACTAGTAAAATCAAGCAGAATTGGACGCCGACGGCGCCTGTCGTCGTTTTTGGGCCTGCCCGCTTGGGAAACGTGTTAGTACCTTATCCTTGACCTAAATATGTAATTTCGTGAAAAAAATTCTCGATGAAAAAAATCCGATTTTAGCGCCGCGACGCCGCTCCTTGGGAGCGGCGCAGGGCTTCCAAACCGGACTCGTTTGTTAGAGGACCGCCCCCAGATGGCTTGTGCAAAATTTCAAGGTGCTATCTTAATTTATTGCAAAAATACGAGTCGACCCCAGGATCCCAAATCGCACTAGTAATCTCGATCAAAATTGGACGCCGACGGCGCCTGCCGTCGTTTTTAGGCCGGCCCGCTTAGGAAACGTTTTAGTATGTTATCCTTGACCTAGATATGTAATTTCGTGAAAAAAATTCTCGATGAAAAAAATCCGATTTTAGCGCCTCGACGCCGCTCCTTGGGAGCGGCGCAGGGCTTCCAAACCGGACTCGTTTGTTAGAGGACCGCCCACAGATTGCTTGTGCAAAATTTCAAGGTGCTATCTTAATTTATTGCAAAAAAATACGAGTCGACCCCAGTATCCCAAACCGTACTAGTAAAATCAAGCAGAATTGGACGCCGACGGCGCCTGTCGTCGTTTTTGGGCCTGCCCGCTTGGGAAACGTGTTAGTACCTTATCCTTGACCTAAATATGTAATTTCGTGAAAAAAATTCTCGATGAAAAAAATCCGATTTTAGCGCCGCGACGCCGCTCCTTGGGAGCGGCGTAGGGCTTCCAAACCAGACTCGTTTGTTAGAGGACCGCCCCCAGATGGCTTGTGCAAAATTTCAAGGTGCTATCTTAATTTATTGCAAAAATACGAGTCGACCCCAGGATCCCAAATCGCACTAGTAATCTCGATCAAAATTGGACGCCGACGGCGCCTGCCGTCGTTTTTAGGCCGGCCCGCTTAGGAAACGTTTTAGTATGTTATCCTTGACCTAGATATGTAATTTCGTGAAAAAAATTCTCGATGAAAAAAATCCGATTTTAGCGCCTCGACGCCGCTCCTTGGGAGCGGCGCAGGGCTTCCAAACCGGACTCGTTTGTTAGAGGACCGCCCACAGATTGCTTGTGCAAAATTTCAAGGTGCTATCTTAATTTATTGCAAAAAAATACGAGTCGACCCCAGTATCCCAAACCGTACTAGTAAAATCAAGCAGAATTGGACGCCGACGGCGCCTGTCGTCGTTTTTGGGCCTGCCCGCTTGGGAAACGTGTTAGTACCTTATCCTTGACCTAAATATGTAATTTCGTGAAAAAAATTCTCGATGAAAAAAATCCGATTTTAGCGCCGCGACGCCGCTCCTTGGGAGCGGCGCAGGGCTTCCAAACCGGACTCGTTTGTTAGAGGACCGCCCCCAGATGGCTTGTGCAAAATTTCAAGGTGCTATCTTAATTTATTGCAAAAATACGAGTCGACCCCAGTATCCCAAACCGTACTAGTAAAATCAAGCAGAATTGGACGCCGACGGCGCCTGTCGTCGTTTTTGGGCCTGCCCGCTTGGGAAACGTGTTAGTACCTTATCCTTGACCTAAATATGTAATTTCGTGAAAAAAATTCTCGATAAAAAAAATCCGATTTTAGCGCCGCGACGCCGCTCCTTGGGAGCGGCGTAGGGCTTCCAAACCAGACTCGTTTGTTAGAGGACCGCCCCCAGATGGCTTGTGCAAAATTTCAAGGTGCTATCTTAATTTATTGCAAAAATACGAGTCGACCCCAGGATCCCAAATCGCACTAGTAATCTCGATCAAAATTGGACGCCGACGGCGCCTGCCGTCGTTTTTAGGCCGGCCCGCTTGGGAAACGTGTTAGTACCTTATCCTTGACCTAAATATGTAATTTCGTGAAAAAAATTCTCGATAAAAAAAATCCGATTTTAGCGCCGCGACGCCGCTCCTTGGGAGCGGCGCAGGGCTTCCAAACCGGACTCGTTTGTTAGAGGACCGCCCCCAGATGGCTTGTGCAAAATTTCAAGGTGCTATCTTAATTTATTGCAAAAAAATACGAGTCGACCCCAGTATCCCAAACCGTACTAGTAAAATCAAGCAGAATTGGACGCCGACGGCGCCTGTCGTCGTTTTTGGGCCTGCCCGCTTGGGAAACGTGTTAGTACCTTATCCTTGACCTAAATATGTAATTTCGTGAAAAAAATTCTCGATAAAAAAAATCCGATTTTAGCGCCGCGACGCCGCTCCTTGGGAGCGGCGTAGGGCTTCCAAACCGGACTCGTTTGTTAGAGGACCGCCCCCAGATTGCTTGTGCAAAATTTCAAGGTGCTATCTTAATTTATTGCAAAAAAATACGAGTCGACCCCAGTATCCCAAACCGTACTAGTAAAATCAAGCAGAATTGGACGCCGACGGCGCCTGTCGTCGTTTTTGGGCCTGCCCGCTTGGGAAACGTGTTAGTACCTTATCCTTGACCTAAATATGTAATTTCGTGAAAAAAATTCTCGATGAAAAAAATCCGATTTTAGCGCCGCGACGCCGCTCCTTGGGAGCGGCGCAGGGCTTCCAAACCGGACTCGTTTGTTAGAGGACCGCCCCCAGATTGCTTGTGCAAAATTTCAAGGTGCTATCTTAATTTATTGCAAAAAAATACGAGTCGACCCCAGTATCCCAAACCGTACTAGTAAAATCAAGCAGAATTGGACGCCGACGGCGCCTGTCGTCGTTTTTGGGCCTGCCCGCTTGGGAAACGTGTTAGTACCTTATCCTTGACCTAAATATGTAATTTCGTGAAAAAAATTCTCGATGAAAAAAATCCGATTTTAGCGCCGCGACGCCGCTCCTTGGGAGCGGCGCAGGGCTTCCAAACCGGACTCGTTTGTTAGAGGACCGCCCCCAGATTGCTTGTGCAAAATTTCAAGGTGCTATCTTAATTTATTGCAAAAAAATACGAGTCGACCCCAGTATCCCAAACCGTACTATAGTAAAATCAAGCAGAATTGGACGCCGACGGCGCCTGTCGTCGTTTTTGGGCCTGCCCGCTTGGGAAACGTGTTAGTACCTTATCCTTGACCTAAATATGTAATTTCGTGAAAAAAATTCTCGATAAAAAAAATCCGATTTTAGCGCCGCGACGCCGCTCCTTGGGAGCGGCGTAGGGCTTCCAAACCGGACTCGTTTGTTAGAGGACCGCCCCCAGATTGCTTGTGCAAAATTTCAAGGTGCTATCTTAATTTATTGCAAAAAAATACGAGTCGACCCCAGTATCCCAAACCGTACTATAGTAAAATCAAGCAGAATTGGACGCCGACGGCGCCTGTCGTCGTTTTTGGGCCTGCCCGCTTGGGAAACGTGTTAGTACCTTATCCTTGACCTAAATATGTAATTTCGTGAAAAAAATTCTCGATAAAAAAAATCCGATTTTAGCGCCGCGACGCCGCTCCTTGGGAGCGGCGTAGGGCTTCCAAACCGGACTCGTTTGTTAGAGGACCGCCCCCAGATTGCTTGTGCAAAATTTCAAGGTGCTATCTTAATTTATTGCAAAAAAATACGAGTCGACCCCAGTATCCCAAACCGTACTATAGTAAAATCAAGCAGAATTGGACGCCGACGGCGCCTGTCGTCGTTTTTGGGCCTGCCCGCTTGGGAAACGTGTTAGTACCTTATCCTTGACCTAAATATGTAATTTCGTGAAAAAAATTCTCGATAAAAAAAATCCGATTTTAGCGCCGCGACGCCGCTCCTTGGGAGCGGCGTAGGGCTTCCAAACCGGACTCGTTTGTTAGAGGACCGCCCCCAGATTGCTTGTGCAAAATTTCAAGGTGCTATCTTAATTTATTGCAAAAATACGAGCCGACCCCAGGATCCCAAATCGCACTAGTAATCTCGAGCAAAATTGGACGCCGACGGCGCCTGCCGTCGTTTTTAGGCCGGCCCGCTTGGGAACCGTGTTAGTACCTTATCCTTGACCTAAATATGTAATTTCGTAAAAAAAATTCTCGATAAAAAAAATCCGATTTTAGCGCCGCGACGCCGCTCCTTGGGAGCGGCGCAGGGCTTCCAAACCGGACTCGTTTGTTAGAGGACCGCCCCCAGATTGCTTGTGCAAAATTTCAAGGTGCTATCTTAATTTATTGCAAAAAAATACGAGTCGACCCCAGTATCCCAAACCGTACTAGTAAAATCAAGCAGAATTGGACGCCGACGGCGCCTGTCGTCGTTTTTAGGCCTGCCCACTTAGGAAACGTTTTAGTATGTTATCCTTGACCTAGATATGTAATTTCGTGAAAAAATTTCTCGATGAAAAAAATCCGATTTTAGCGCCGCGACGCCGCTCCTTGGGAGCGGCGTAGGGCTTCCAAACCGGACTCGTTTGTTAGAGGACCGCCCCCAGATTGCTTGTGCAAAATTTCAAGGTGCTATCTTAATTTATTGCAAAAATACGAGCCGACCCCAGGATCCCAAATCGCACTAGTAATCTCGAGCAAAATTGGACGCCGACGGCGCCTGCCGTCGTTTTTAGGCCGGCCCGCTTGGGAACCGTGTTAGTACCTTATCCTTGACCTAAATATGTAATTTCGTAAAAAAAATTCTCGATAAAAAAAATCCGATTTTAGCGCCGCGACGCCGCTCCTTGGGAGCGGCGTAGGGCTTCCAAACCGGACTCGTTTGTTAGAGGACCGCCCCCAGATTGCTTGTGCAAAATTTCAAGGTGCTATCTTAATTTATTGCAAAAAAATACGAGTCGACCCCAGTATCCCAAACCGTACTAGTAAAATCAAGCAGAATTGGACGCCGACGGCGCCTGTCGTCGTTTTTGGGCCTGCCCGCTTGGGAAACGTGTTAGTACCTTATCCTTGACCTAAATATGTAATTTCGTGAAAAAAATTCTCGATGAAAAAAATCCGATTTTAGCGCCGCGACGCCGCTCCTTGGGAGCGGCGCAGGGCTTCCAAACCGGACTCGTTTGTTAGAGGACCGCCCCCAGATTGCTTGTGCAAAATTTCAAGGTGCTATCTTAATTTATTGCAAAAAAATACGAGTCGACCCCAGTATCCCAAACCGTACTAGTAAAATCAAGCAGAATTGGACGCCGACGGCGCCTGTCGTCGTTTTTGGGCCTGCCCGCTTGGGAAACGTGTTAGTACCTTATCCTTGACCTAAATATGTAATTTCGTGAAAAAAATTCTCGATGAAAAAAATCCGATTTTAGCGCCGCGACGCCGCTCCTTGGGAGCGGCGCAGGGCTTCCAAACCGGACTCGTTTGTTAGAGGACCGCCCCCAGATTGCTTGTGCAAAATTTCAAGGTGCTATCTTAATTTATTGCAAAAAAATACGAGTCGACCCCAGTATCCCAAACCGTACTATAGTAAAATCAAGCAGAATTGGACGCCGACGGCGCCTGTCGTCGTTTTTGGGCCTGCCCGCTTGGGAAACGTGTTAGTACCTTATCCTTGACCTAAATATGTAATTTCGTGAAAAAAATTCTCGATAAAAAAAATCCGATTTTAGCGCCGCGACGCCGCTCCTTGGGAGCGGCGTAGGGCTTCCAAACCGGACTCGTTTGTTAGAGGACCGCCCCCAGATTGCTTGTGCAAAATTTCAAGGTGCTATCTTAATTTATTGCAAAAAAATACGAGTCGACCCCAGTATCCCAAACCGTACTATAGTAAAATCAAGCAGAATTGGACGCCGACGGCGCCTGTCGTCGTTTTTGGGCCTGCCCGCTTGGGAAACGTGTTAGTACCTTATCCTTGACCTAAATATGTAATTTCGTGAAAAAAATTCTCGATAAAAAAAATCCGATTTTAGCGCCGCGACGCCGCTCCTTGGGAGCGGCGTAGGGCTTCCAAACCGGACTCGTTTGTTAGAGGACCGCCCCCAGATTGCTTGTGCAAAATTTCAAGGTGCTATCTTAATTTATTGCAAAAAAATACGAGTCGACCCCAGTATCCCAAACCGTACTATAGTAAAATCAAGCAGAATTGGACGCCGACGGCGCCTGTCGTCGTTTTTGGGCCTGCCCGCTTGGGAAACGTGTTAGTACCTTATCCTTGACCTAAATATGTAATTTCGTGAAAAAAATTCTCGATAAAAAAAATCCGATTTTAGCGCCGCGACGCCGCTCCTTGGGAGCGGCGTAGGGCTTCCAAACCGGACTCGTTTGTTAGAGGACCGCCCCCAGATTGCTTGTGCAAAATTTCAAGGTGCTATCTTAATTTATTGCAAAAATACGAGCCGACCCCAGGATCCCAAATCGCACTAGTAATCTCGAGCAAAATTGGACGCCGACGGCGCCTGCCGTCGTTTTTAGGCCGGCCCGCTTGGGAACCGTGTTAGTACCTTATCCTTGACCTAAATATGTAATTTCGTAAAAAAAATTCTCGATAAAAAAAATCCGATTTTAGCGCCGCGACGCCGCTCCTTGGGAGCGGCGCAGGGCTTCCAAACCGGACTCGTTTGTTAGAGGACCGCCCCCAGATTGCTTGTGCAAAATTTCAAGGTGCTATCTTAATTTATTGCAAAAAAATACGAGTCGACCCCAGTATCCCAAACCGTACTAGTAAAATCAAGCAGAATTGGACGCCGACGGCGCCTGTCGTCGTTTTTGGGCCTGCCCGCTTGGGAAACGTGTTAGTACCTTATCCTTGACCTAAATATGTAATTTCGTGAAAAAAATTCTCGATGAAAAAAATCCGATTTTAGCGCCGCGACGCCGCTCCTTGGGAGCGGCGTAGGGCTTCCAAACCGGACTCGTTTGTTAGAGGACCGCCCCCAGATTGCTTGTGCAAAATTTCAAGGTGCTATCTTAATTTATTGCAAAAATACGAGCCGACCCCAGGATCCCAAATCGCACTAGTAATCTCGAGCAAAATTGGACGCCGACGGCGCCTGCCGTCGTTTTTAGGCCGGCCCGCTTGGGAACCGTGTTAGTACCTTATCCTTGACCTAAATATGTAATTTCGTAAAAAAAATTCTCGATAAAAAAAATCCGATTTTAGCGCCGCGACGCCGCTCCTTGGGAGCGGCGCAGGGCTTCCAAACCGGACTCGTTTGTTAGAGGACCGCCCCCAGATTGCTTGTGCAAAATTTCAAGGTGCTATCTTAATTTATTGCAAAAAAATACGAGTCGACCCCAGTATCCCAAACCGTACTAGTAAAATCAAGCAGAATTGGACGCCGACGGCGCCTGTCGTCGTTTTTAGGCCTGCCCACTTAGGAAACGTTTTAGTATGTTATCCTTGACCTAGATATGTAATTTCGTGAAAAAATTTCTCGATGAAAAAAATCCGATTTTAGCGCCGCGACGCCGCTCCTTGAGAGCCGGTCGGCGTGGTGAACGTGTTAGTACTTCTTCCTTGACCTAGAAAAAAATTTAAGATAGAAAAATAAAAAAATGATTTCTTAAATTATTTAATTAATTTATTGTTTATAATAATAATAATTTTAATACAATAAAAATGGATAGACAAAAAGCGTTGTTATTACACATATTAACAATAATAGTTTTTATTTCTAGGAGATAATGACGTTGTATGACACCTGAATTACGCATTTTAAGCTTTGTCCAAATTCTTGGTATTGTTGTATAATAGCGCAAAATATTTTTCTCTGCTACTATAATTCGACTTGCATTTGATAATTTATTGGTGTAGTTTACTTTAAGTTGAAGCTCCTCGAGCGGTTCTGAATTGTGTAGCCTCCCTCTTATGTTACTAGCTCTCGAATCGGTAGTTCATATGTATTCCCTATATTGACCCCAGGAGCCCAAATCCTACCCACTACTTTTAAAGGAGTCCCTATACAATTTCAAATAATTATTAGATTTGGGTTATCTTGCAGTTTACATCTCCCACTTTGAACTACCATTTCTAGAGCCAGTGAAATAGAAAGGCGAAACAAATTAACCTTCTTGTTACGGTCTACACACAAATATTACACAGAAATGTTTGTATTAAGTACACACAAATCTTAAATCTGCAGCTAACCTAAATTCATACCTTTGTACAAAAATATTGTTGTAAAATTTCACTCCCTTTTGCATTACTGGCTCTAGGAACGGTAGTTCAAAGTGAGACACGTAAAATATAAGATTACCTAGATTTGTATTTAAATCGATAAAAGCCCTTCATTTTTTTAATGATACTGAATGTGTTTATGAATTATTAACATTTTATGTTACTTATGTTGAAAGAAATAGAGAAAGAAATAAAGGAGGTTAAGGCTGGCGTTTGGCTTTATGCTGAAATAATAGGAACAGATTGATACATAGGAATCACTTATCATCGATTGACACGCGTCGTAGGAAGTTAAACAAGACTTCATTTCAAAGACAAATGTTGGCTGATTATCGTGAGCCATTTCATAAATGGTAAAAGATTCGATTGCGTTGTAAAATTGTATTTAATATACCGACGCTTTTGCAGTCATTTTCCATTTGTATTTCTCCCATTCAACAGTAAAATTTACTTGTGCAAAATAGAAAACAGAAACTGTAAAACAGCTTACAGAAAGATGCGATTTTTGATGTTTCATTTAAGACCTCGTTGAACTATTTCTGATGGTTACTTTTTGATAATAAGCGATTTCTAAAAAATTTCCAGCGGTTGTCATTTAGGGTGCATATTTCATTGGCAATTGTCGGAAATTCGTGCCGGTTTCAACTTTGGAGTAGGTATAGGGGCTAATCCAAAATTTACAATACGGTAAATAACGAATCCGAATGACAGTGGATGGTTATTATTAGAGCGCGGATTTCAAGCTATCTTGCTGTAGGCTACGTAATAATTAATAGCTAAACAGAAACGCGTAGAACGAAATACGAATTATGAAGAAAACAATTGTTTATAATAATACCTATTTATTTTTAGGTTGAAATAGTTATTTTAGCATCAAGGGAAGTAAGTAGCTTTTACCAGTCGAGACTAGTTGTAGATAGTTACTTCCCGAGCATGCTTATAATATTTTTCTCCATGCGTCCATGCCCAACAAAAATTTGAATAATTTTCATTTATATATATTTTTTTTTAAACTTACGGTTATACTCTAACCCTACTTATCTTGATGTGTCTTTATTTGAATTTTTCCACTGTCTAGGGTGTATATAACACAACGTTTCGAGAGTTTTGATCTACTCGCGTATTCAGGTGTTCCTGGTTAGTCCTGAGAAGGACTGATATCTTAACAAGTTTTTACATTTCAAATAGGTTAGGAACGTGGATTTAGTTGCCGAGGTCTGTAGGGCCAATGCAAATAAGCCACATCAGGGATAAAAAAAAATGCAGTGCCGAGAGGTATATTATGTTTTTTTTCTAATATCGAGAAATCGTGAAATTGCAAATTTTAATTAACTTTTATAGGTTATGTTGACGTTGGTTGACGTTTATCTGTCGCCCCGCCACCTACAAAAAGTCGTAATACAATTGATTACTTCACTGCCGATTATTTTAATGACGATTTCGATCTTTCGTCACTGCCGATTTCAAAAACAAAATTTAAGAGATTTTTTTCGTTAACATGCAAATTATTGCAAATTTCTCTCAAAAAAAAAAAAACCACCTTCTCACGAAATTTTGAACGCAGTTTTGGTTTCGAGAAATTTAAACGCAGTAATTTGCATGTAAATGAAGAAATCTAAAAAAAGTTCACTTTTTGTGGTATTATAATTGAAAACACATTTACATTGTATTTCAGGAATTTACAAACATTTTCCATTAGGACTTAAATTTATAAGTTGTTCTCTGAATAATATCATTTTTGGCAGTGGTCTATTATAATATCTTTTATCTACTTTGCGTTCGTACTGAGGCTATTACGATACGCGTTTGCGTATCGTAATAAACACAAAGCGATGCTATAATAAAAATACTAAAAATTTTCATTTTTTTGCTTAAAAAAGTGGCAAAGTAGATAAAATACTGTATGATACCTCGTTTATAAGGGATTTTGTAGCACTTACTCCTTTAGGGCACTCCTCGCTTCGCTCGTTGTACCCTAAATCCGTGCGTGCTACAAAATGCTTCTTATAAAACTCGTATCATAATATACTATTATCGGACATTTTCCATCTTTTTTAAATTCAAAGTTCATTTTCATTTTCAAACTCTTAGATATCTACACCACGTCAGTGAACAGCTGGTTCATATCAATTTTCAAATTTGGATTGTTTATTTTTGAAATAACATATTGAAAATCTGAATGATGGAAATTTGAATTTGAAATTTTAAACTTCCAACAATGCTATGCCAACTACTTTCCCAAAAGTTGTACCAACTTTCTATATAGTGTATTGATCTTTGATAAAACTCATTATATTCATGCTTCTTCCATCAAAGAGGGATCTCAAGTTTCCTTTGGTTTAAAAATATAAAAATTTACAGAAGTTGCAATTTACCAACCTTCGTTAATGCATTGAAAATGAATTTTGCTAATTTTCAAGTCTGGCACAAAATTTCAAAAATCTGAAAAAATTACAAGGGATAGAAATAAAAAAAAGTTTTAAAACTATTCACATCTGTATTATTATTGTTTATTATACGCCAAGCGAAACGTTACTGCGAAGTTCTACTGCATAGCAGATCATCCTTTATCTAATAGACGTGTCTGTCTGGGACGCTGTTTTGTCTGGGACGCTGTTTCAGCAGCCAAACCGTAAGAGATAGAGAAAAAAGTTATTAAAGTTATATGTTTGGAATGGTCATGTCAAATCAGGAACAGAATTTCAGTCACGTGACACTTCCGGTTTTCGAGAAATCACGTGATTTCCGTCTGTCTGGGACGCTGTTTCAGCAGCCAAACCGTAAGAGATAGAGAAAAAAGTTATTAAAGTTATATGTTTGGAATGGTCATGTTAGGTCAGAAACCGAATTTCAGTCACGTAACACTTCCGGTTTTCGAGAAATCACGTGATTTCCGTCTGTCTGGGACGCTGTTTCAGCAGCCAAACCGTAAGAGATAGAGAAAAAAGTTATTAAAGTTATATGTTTGGAATGGTCATGTCAGGTCAGGAACAGAATTTCAGTCACGTGACACTTCCGGTTTTCGAGAAATCACGTGATTTCCGTCTGTCTGGGACGCTGTTTCAGCAGCCAAACCGTAAGAGATAGAGAAAAAAGTTATTAAAGTTATATGTTTGGAATGGTCATGTCAGGTCAGGAACAGAATTTCAGTCACGTGACACTTCCGGTTTTCGAGAAATCACGTGATTTCCGTCTGTCTGGGACGCTGTTTCAGCAGCCAAACCGTAAGAGATAGAGAAAAAAGTTATTAAAGTTATATGTTTGGAATGGTCATGTCAGGTCAGGAACAGAATTTCAGTCACGTGACACTTCCGGTTTTGGAGAAATCACGTGATTTCCGTCTGTCTGGGACGCTGTTTCAGCAGCCAAACCGTAAGAGATAGAGAAAAAAGTTATTAAAGTTATATGTTTGGAATGGTCATGTCAGGTCAGGAACAGAATTTCAGTCACGTAACACTTCCGGTTTTCGAGAAATCACGTGATTTCCGTCTGTCTGGGACGCTGTTTCAGCAGCCAAACCGTAAGAGATAGAGAAAAAAGTTATTAAAGTTATATGTTTGGAATGGTCATGTTAGGTCAGGAACAGAATTTCAGTCACGTGACACTTCCGGTTTTCGAGAAATCACGTGATTTCCGTCTGTCTGGGACGCTGTTTCAGCAGCCAAACCGTAAGAGATAGAGAAAAAAGTTATTAAAGTTATATGTTTGGAATGGTCATGTCAGGTCAGGAACAGAATTTCAGTCACGTGACACTTCCGGTTTTCGAGAAATCACGTGATTTCCGTCTGTCCGGGACGCTGTTTCAGCAGCCAAACCGTAAGAGACAGAGAAAAAAGTTATGAAAGTTATATGTTTGGAATGGTCATGTCAGGTCAGAAACCTAATTTCAATCACGTGACACTTCCGGTTTTCGAGAAATTACGTGATTTCCGTCTGTCTGGGACGCTGTTTCAGCAGCCAAACCGTAAGAGATAGAGAAAAAAGTTATTAAAGTTATATGTTTGGAATGGTCATGTCAGGTCAGGAACAGAATTTCAGCCGCGTGACACTTCCGGTTTTCGAGAAATCACGTGATTTCCGTCTGTCTGGAACGCTGTTTCAGCAGCCAAACCGTAAGAGATAGAGAAAAAAGTTATTAAAGTTATATGTTTGGAATGGTCATGTCAGGTCAGGAACCGAATTTCAGTTACGTGACACTTCCGGTTTTCGAGAAATCACGTGATTTCCGTCCGTCCGGGACGGTTTTTTTTGTTTTATTAAATGAGACATTTGTCTCACTGGACTGCTAGTTAATAAATAATACGTACCTACTAAAGTTTTAAACTTTTTCAGCATCTTGCACACTTTATATTAATTTGCAATTAGATAAAGATGTTGAATTCGCTATTACATTCAATTTCTTTATATAACTTTAGAAGATGTATTGCTTATATGAATCATGCTTACTATTACACTTATTAGCTGTTTTAAAGGAGTTCTGAGAATTACAAGTCATCCGATCGGTGACTCCACATATTATTATTCCTAGTTTATTTTGTTTAGTCAAAAAACGTGCTTTAACAGCAAATTGGGCGAAGATGCTTTTAATAAGAGAAACAGGGCAGTGTGAAATAGGAATTATATGTGATTAGACCTTTAAGTTGTTTAATCGATATGTATCTTTAGTTTGTGTTATTGTTCATCATTTTCCGTATACAGGGTGTAGAAATGCTTTACGCACCATAGGGATTTCAATGGTAATTTCTTCATATGAAAATATTTGCTTCCCTAATTATTTTAGAGCAAAACTTGTATGGCAGTTTTTTGTAGAGAAAAAAATTCTGTATCCATTTATGCCAGAATTTGTCATTTTACATTTCGGAAAACCGAAAATTTAAAGAAATAAAATTACCATTTTTAGACAAATCAGTGGTGCCTTGAAATTACTGAAGCATCTCAAAGCATCAACAAATTAGTGTGCTGTTTATTTGTTTGCATCTGTCAAATGTAACGGCAACTATGGCACTTATTGCACCTTCCAGCATACCACCACTTCACAATTTGCACTGATTTTTGAAAAAATGATAATTCCAGTTTTTTTCATTATTAGGTTTTCTGACGTAAAATGACAAAAATGTTGGCATAAATGGATGCAGAATTGTTTGCTCTACAAAAAACCTATTTACAAGTTTGCTTTAAAATAAATAGGGAAGCAAATATTTTCATATGAAAAAATTACTATTGAAAACCCTATGGTGCGTAAAACATGTCTACACCCTGTATATGCATATATTGCAATGACCCTGTACGTATAATATTTGTACGTTTATAATTAATGTGATAAATAAAAAGAGTCACCACACAATATTTAATTTAATTCTACCACTTGCTAAATCAAACTAACTGATTAATTAATTTCGTTGGGTACGCCAAAATTGAGAATTACTCTTATGGTAGTTTGCCCTTTTTCTAATCCATTCATCTGATTTCCTAACTTTGCTAGCTCAATTTTAAATAGAGACATGAAATTAAAACTCAAAATCTCGGGTGTTGGGTTCCTGACTTTCCAAGTTAAAATTCTACGGTACGCCTCTGAAAAGTAGGCAGATTGACCTGAAATGTAGGCGTAATGTGCCGTTTGTACGTCAAATCTATCACAACAAGTTCTAGTTATTTTCAGCTCGCGTGTGAAATTGATTTATCAACAATTAAATGAACAAATTTTGATGGTAAGATTTTGAATAATTGCCTTCAAGCGGCTTCTAGGCAATCTTTTGTTTTTCCAGATCGTTAGCTATTGGTGCATTCTTAAAAAGGACGCCGTATTCGCATTTGTTTCTTGGTGCCTCCAATTGACGGTTTTAATTGAAAATCCTGGGAAAATACCTCGCCATCCACGGGAACTGTTACGATTTTCGTGTTCTCCAGGTCGTAATTAACGTATGCTCAAATTTTCACACCGATCGGGCATCAAAATTGGACAATTCACTAACCTCACTTTCGTAGATTCGGGACCCCCTTTTGATGGTGAATCTGGCTGTAATCTTGCTCCCCGGGCTGCTCGTGATGCTGGATTATGTTCTGGCCTGATGTGTGGAGCTGCCGGAAGAATCCTGACACCCTATGCCTTCCCACGATGCTGCAGATTGATGCTGCGGGAAATCGCCTCCAAGCCGTGGCTGCCGTCGTCGCCTCGGAACGCCAAAAACTCAAATACCTGGAATCTCTTGCCTCCAATTGTGCTGATACACTCGAATTCGCTGATTACGATGGTGCTATTTATTTTTTTATACATTTATGCTTTCTATGAAATTTTGGTAATTAAAGATAGAGCAAAAACCAAGCACTTTCACCAATTTATTTAGAACAATTGCTATCCCCTGTCGTAATTGACAAAACACTGTCTACAGATTTGAATTGTAGGAAATCAACCAGGTACAAAAACATAACTTATAATCTAATTTTAACGAATTTTATCAGTTATTTACAAACTCTTATGAACTACAATTATTGTCTTTTGGAATTGTTTATTTCTCAACGTTTTTATATGCGCCACTCACTTGATTTTTTTACCACACTTAAATGCCCATTGTTTATCACTACACTGACTAGTTTTTTAATCCACCAACATTGTCTAATTTCTTGCTTATTTGAATCCATCTAATTTCTTGCTATTTCAATCTCTTCAAATCCCCAAGTCTTGTATTTTCATGTAATAAATGACTTGCCTGGCTTTTCTATGTTCTTTGCCTTATTCTTCTAGTCATTCTTGTTCTCACCTTTATTAAAAATGTTCATTTGCTACCCATTCTCTAATGATTTTACTTTCTACGCTTCCATTTTTAAGCTGTGTCTAACTTGAACTTTTTGTGCCAGTTCTTAATTAATTTAGATTCGGCTTTTAGTTTGTGCAAATCTATTATATTACGATTAAAATTATATTGCTAAACCCAATACACGGAATTTGAGCTTCCATATTTCTGTGCCTATTCAAATATAATCAATGTCATTGGCGATTTATATCAGTGTTATTATGATTTGGCAATTTATGTGAATTTTCTCAGATGCTTGCATTATTACAACTCTGTGCTTTAATGATTTAATTTGCTATTTGCTTGTACTGCAATCAGAGCCGATTTGAGGGCTAAATACCATCGCAATATATCGTATTTATATTTTTAAAGTCCCCATAAATTTTTTCTAATACAATCGCACTTTAAGTTTTAGTACAAGCAGCTGGCACTAACATCCCAACCCTGCCAGTGGCCACTACCATTCTGCGAACAAGTACAACGCGGCAATGACATTAACCTACGTAATATTATTCATGTTATAATAAAATTCAATCCGACACGCTATTTACTATTTACTTGCATATTTACAATTTCACAAGAGCCAGAATAAACAAAATTGCACATTTTCCTTATTTAAAAAATGAGAAAATAAGCTAATCCTCTCATAAAAAATATAATCGACCAGAAGAAAATCTCCAAACAGCGAATTTCGCACAAATATTGATTTTAAGGTGTTTCTTATAATTCTAACGTTTTCCCCATTTTGCATCCCCAAATCCAACTAGGCCGCAAAATTCCCACATCCCCAGTATCGACCCGTAGAAAGCCTCCAAACAGTGAATTTCACACAAATATTGGTTTTAAGGTTTTTGTGATAATTATATCGTTTTCCCCATTTTGCAACCTCCAAATTTACATGGCTGCAAAATTCCCGCATCCCGAATTCTCTTAAAAAATTAAAGCGACCAGTAGAAAGTCTCCAAACAGCGCATTTCACACAAATAATATTTTTACAATTTTTCTGATAATATTAACGGTTTCCACATTTTGCAACTCCTAAATCATCCTGAGCCGCAAAATTCTTAAAAACCCACAGATTCATCCACATACTGCCAAAAACAAAATTCGACATTTATTTCTTTCCTCCTGTTTATGCGAACATTTAATAAAAACATAATGCAAACATACATGTGAAGTTCTACTGCATAGCAGATCATTACGTACTACAATTTTGAACCTTCTCAGCATCTTGTCCAAGTTGTTTTGAAGGATTCCTAAGAATTAAAAGCCATCCGTTCCTCCACATGTTATTGTTTATAGTTTATTTTGTTGACTCCTAAAACGTGCTTTAATATCAAATATAACTGGAGTAAAGATTTACTGCTTTTATTAGGAGAAACGGGGCAGTGTAAAAAGAGAATTACATGCGAATAGATCTTGAAGTTGTTTAGCCGATAAGTATCTTTGGTTTTGGGTTAATTGTTCAATAAATACATTTTATAAGGATTTGTTGATTGGGGAGCTTTCACAGTGTCTAAACTAAATAACTTTGCATTTTCCGTACATATACATATGCATCTGTATTTATATTTTTAAAGTCCCCACCAATTTTTTCTATTACATTCTCTTACAATCTCTTGTTAAGTTCTAGTACAAACAGCTGACTCTACATCCCAACCCTGCCAGTGGCCATCCAACAAGTTTAGCGCGGCAATGACATCCCCACGAAATATTCGACATTCCGTTAGCATCCCACCATTTAATATATTGTTAAGCCATTTTGCCGTCGGCAGTAATTTGAATTACATTTCACGCCTTTAGGGCCGTTTAGTTATATCGAAAACCTATTTTTAACTTTTTAGTCACAAACGCAAGCTCATTCCTTGCTCATTCGTTTCCGAGTACCCTGTATGTAGACGCGCTTGGATCTTTTGGAACACCCTTTTGAACGCGTGTGACTGCGAGGCCTCGCGCTCTCTTTGTCACCGGAACATATTTGTTTTATTGGGCCCATCGCCATTGGCTGTCGAGAGTCACGTGGTAACGCCGTTTTTGGCTCACGCCACTTCCGGCGTCCTAACGCTTCTTGCAGGGCAGTTGATCTCAGGCCGCTGAAGAGAACAGTTAGTTATTGTGTTACCGTGGGAGGCGTCCTTTTGCGTCTCGGCGCTTGAGGACGCCTGCAGTTGGTTGTTTGTGCCGTTGCCGCGAAGGCTAGTTGTGTTTTCCCTGGGTCTTCTTATGTTTGCAAGCTCTTGTGTGTGACGCACGTGTCGTTTTGTAAGCGCGTTTTTTTTGGCGTTGTTGTTGGGGGCTACGTCCGGCCATGTCGTGAAAAGAAGTGGTTCTTTCATTCCTACAAGTTGTTGGGGACTCGCTGCAGGACGTGACTAATGCCCATATGTTTCTGTCACACCGATCCCATGTGAGTGACTACATTGAAATATTACGCCATTATTCGGCGGAATCTTTGCCCAAGGAGATGTGCTTGCAAATGCAGGCGCTGCTGACTGCCACCCGTACTGCTCAGGAGAGTCCAGAATAAATACCAGGTACCATTTAAAGAGATTATGTAACTTAGTGACCCCTTTGGTCGCATTCATTCAGTAGTACATTCTTGGTTTGTAACTGTGCAAACATTGACTTTCGCTGCGTTGCTAATTTTAGGCGTTTCGAACGCTTTCTTGTAACATTCTATTTGGATATTGTTTTTGGTGTGTAACATTTGTACGCTTTAGTTATAGTGCGATTACCTCCAGCTGGGGTTTACGTTAAGCCCTAGGTTTAGTATGGTGACCCATTCGTTGCCTGATCCTGTATAACGTCATTCAATAGACAATTGTGCAAGCGTGGGGCTTATTACTGTGTACAGCCCCTGCATGCTTTACTTTTTCAGAATAAACAGCTAGTGTCACGATTAGATGTACGACGACCTCTGAGTAGTGGAGTGTGCAGGTAAGTGGAGCAGCCGCCCCCGCAGTGGCAGCACAAACCCGAACTAACAATTCAAACCTCAAATTATCGATTTTGTCATCCGAGTTCGATACTTCTCGAGTACCCTTATCAAGTAGTAACTAGCGTACTTGTTGCCTCGTCTAACCGTCCAAGCCCGGTTACCCGAGCCCATTTAAAGTCAGGTTTGGTGGCGCCCTTATAATTTTGACGTACCCTATATATGCCTCAACACGCTTGCCCAGAACGTATCGTGTGACTCACACCCGACTCCCTGAGCGTTCCAGCCGTGGCCTTTAGTCTGTTTTTAGCAAATCTCAGAGCAAGTGTGCCAGTTTTCCAGGACTGATTCCGTGATGCGATGCTTACCTTGGGGTGGGTGTCGTAAAGTTGTTTTAATACCGTAACAATATACTTGCAAATTTACAATTTCACAAAGGGTCAGAATCAAACAAAATAGCACATTTTCCTTATTTAATAATTGAGACAATAAGATAAAACATTTTCTCCCCCATCCACCCTTTACAACCCCGAATTCTCTTTTTCTTTAAAAAATACAATGGACCAGTAGAATGTCTCCAAACAGCGAATTTCACACAAATATTCATTTTTAAGGTTTTTCTGATAACTAACGTTTTCCCCATTTTTCAAACCCCAAATACACCTGGGTTTCGAAAGCCCCACATCCCGCATTCTCCTAAAAAATACAATAGACCAGTAGAACGCTTCCAAACAGCGAATGTCACACAAATATAAATATATAGGCTTTTTTTAATAATTATAACGTTTTCCCCATTTTGCAACCCCCAAATCCACCTGGGTTGCAAAAGCCCCACATCCCGCATTTTCTTAAAAAATACAGTCGACCAGTCAAACGTCTCCAAACAGCGAATGTCACACAAATATTAATTATACGGTTTTTCTGATAATTATAACGGTTTTCCCCATTTTACAACCCCTAAATCCTCTTGAGCTGCAGAAGTCTTAGAACCCCACAGATTCAACAACATACTGCCAAAAAAATTCGACATTTACTTTTCCCCTTGTTTATGGGAACATCCAATTTACTACAAACGCACCTCAGCTTCATACCCCTGTAACTTCGCCCCCTTGCATCGCCAACCCCAGAAACAAACCAGGACGATGAGCGTTGGTTCATTCTCTTTCCAACTAGCCCCAAATCACATTTATATCTTTAAAAATACATGCGATGTAACAGCACGGAACGCTTTCGTGTCAAAAAAATCGTTTTAACCCCAGTAATTTCGCCCCCTCGAATCTTACAGCTTCACAACCTCTACAGATAGTTCGCCCTTGGCAAGAGCTTCAAAATGACACCAACAACATTCACCTGCAATATGTACAGCTTGCACAAATTCGCAAAAACTGTGCATTTTCCAAGCGTCACACAAATCGCTAAAAGAGCACCGTACTAGCATCACATCTCCAATTCGTTAAACATTTTCAATGTTAAATAAATCTTTCTGAACTCTGTCATACTGTTGAATAATTAAAGTCAAATTGTTCAATTCGATCTTATTCTTTTAATAACATTTTTAGAAAAGTGTTACAGTATAAAATGCTTATTAAGACCCCTAACGAATTTTCGTAACAGCGCTCACCCCTGCGTGCACCCTCCAGCCCTAGTAGCTCCGGCCAAAAAACTCAATCGAGAGGGGGGTTTACACTCTAGGGTACAGTTCAGGGCGAGATACCACGAATGGAGTGTTTGATGGTAAAGAATTAAAGACAAATCGGCGGGCGCAACGACCTTTGGAGATAGTATGTCTGATTTTTACTAACGACTGGTCAAAATCCGAAATCCAAGCGCTGTAGAGTCGCGTTGAACCCCAGGAGGCGCCCCACAGCACTGGAGTTCACACCTACCTTTCTGGTGTCCTTACCTCAGTTGCCTGGGCCCTGTACACAGGAGTACACCCAACACGACAAGAATCTTAGTTCCTGCCAGCTAAATAAATACACACAAATAAAATGCAATGCGTAAATTAAGAATAGGTGATCTATTGTCACAATATTTACACACACACACACACACATAAAATTTAGACAAGTAGCATGTAATAAAATTATGGTCGCCTGGATCCCGGAAAGATCTTACTTAACGGCCAAAGTGGCTTACAACGATTCCCGGAGCCAGACTTCCATTAAGCCTGTATTTGAGGCCTCGTAAATTTGACATAAATGTTGCCTCGTGCAACTAGCATGCTGCTAAAGATAAAATGCACTGTATGCTGAATGTTCCAAAATTACGTACGCCACTGTAATTCGCGCATCACACTTCTTAAAGCTAATTTCACAATACCTTAATCGTCAGTGAGGGCGGCAAGCAACTGTATTGTTGAAGCTGCAGTGCGGGAAGACCTCGCCTCGGATATTCTGCGACGTAACCTGGATATGCTGATGACCCCCAAAATGCCTGAAGGAACTGCACTGCAGCGACACGAGCTGAGGGTTGAAGCGGTCTAAGTGTGATATCCCCAAGCGGGTACGCGGAACCAAGTTTTAAGACGATAAAGCAGATTTCGAAACGACAAGAACTTCGATGCACGAGTAAGCCTTTGTAATGCAACAACGTTGAAAGAAGCTATTAGTGCTCTGGACATCCCCAGCATCTCCATCTTCGCATGGTCAGATTCCATGATAACCTTATCCTAGATAAGAGCAGGCCCGGAGAAATGGAAACCATTTGTTGCAAATAGGGTAACAGAAATATTGGAAGTAACCCCCAGTGGAAATTGGCATCATGTGCGTTCAGAGGACAATCCAGCAGATGCTGTATCCCGAGGGCTCGCTCCTGTCAAACTACAGCATCATATATTGTGGTGGAACGGCCCGCAATGATTACAAACTAATCCTTTGCCACTTACTGAAACAAACACTCCCATGACAGTTACAGAAGAAGCAAAAATTCACCAAGTCCAAGCGTTTATCGCCGCAAAAGAAGATTTGGACATCTTATCCAAATACTCGCCATTGCAGAAGTTACTGCGAGTCACTGCATACTGTAACAGGTTTGTTCAAAAATGTAGAAGACAACCGTTTCCAATCGAATACCCTATGGCAGCAGAACTCAACAAGTGCCTCATTCAAATCATCCGTATAGTGCAAGCAAGCAGCTGGTAGACAGAGATTCAAGCCTTGAAGAAAAACATCTCAGTTGACACAAAAAGTTCCTTGGCACCATTAGGACCATTCGTCGATGATGAAGGAATTCTTAGAGTGGGAGGACGACTTCAAAATTCGATGTTGCCATATAATGAAAAACATCCCATTCGCATTCCCCATAACAGTCATCTAGCCCAACTCATAGTGACAGACGTCCATCGAAAACTGCTACATGGCGAAAGTCAAGCTACAGCGGCATACATCCGTAGAAAATTTTGGATTGTCAATGTGAAGGAAATAATACGCAAGGAAACTCACAACTGCATGAAATGTTTTTCATTCAGAAGACAACCGTTGCAGCAACTCATGGGAAATTTACCTGAGCCCAGAGTAACGGCGTCTCTACCATTTTCTCACACTGGTCTGGATTATGCAGGGCCGATACAAATCAGAACCGCAAAAGGAAGAGGGCATAAGTCATACAAAAGATATAGTGTGATATTTGTATGTTTGGCAACCAAGGCATTACACTTGGAGGCTGTCAGTGATCTAACAACAAACGCATTTCTGGCAGCCTTCAGAAGATTTACATCCAGAAGAGGAACATGGCTTTATATCTATAGCGATAACGGAACCACATTTGTAGGAGCAAATAAAGTTCTACAGAAGGACTTCAAGAAAACTATAGGGAATCCAGCGTTCAAGAAAAACTTACTCAAGAAGAAATCCAGTGGCACTTTATTCCACCGGCAGTTCCCCACTTCGGAGGAATCTGGGAAGCAGCGGTAAGGTCAACAAAGTATCACATGAAAAGGATTGTGGGAAACAATACCCTCACGTTTGAAGAACTATCAACCCTCCTGTACCAAATAGAGGCATGTCTCAATTCAAGACCACTTTTTCCATTAACCACAGATCCTAACGATGTGGTAGCGTTGACCCCTGGACACTTTCTAATTGGAAGGAAACTAATAACACCAAACGAACCACCATTAGAAGTACATTCAGAAACATTGAAAAGATGGAAATTACTTCAAAAGTTGAAAAACGACTTTTGGAAAATATGGTCTATGGAATACTTATCTGGGTTACAACGCAGAACAAAACGGACTTCGAAGAAAGAGAATTTGGAAGTAGGGGATCTAGTATTACAAAAGGATGAATATAGTCCTCCCAATCGATGGCCTTTAGCAAGAGTGAAAGAAGTGCATCCAGGTACAGACGGTATTGTCAAAGTTGCAAGCGTTTAGATAAAGGGAAATCCAATTCTCAAGCGTCCTATCACCAAACTCGTTCCGTTACCAAGACAGAAAGAAGAAGAAGGAACAAGAAAGCAAAGCAGGGGTAGTGGAGTGTCAACAGTTACAAGAACAATAACACTCTTACTTGCGTTGTGGACCATAATTTCAGCAACCACGGGGTCGTACATAGTAAAGTATCCATCACCTGGCCTATTTATTGAAGAACTTGGCCACGCAAAACTCTCGAGGGAACACTTCAGGATCGAAGTAACAGTGAACATCTCTAGCATCCAAATAAATGAAAAAAATATAAACAAGACAATCCAACAAATGAATACCTTATGCAGCAAGGTACTTGTATTATCGACAGAATCCCATTGCAAGGAATTACATCATCACCTGAGAGAGCAGCAACGGCAGATCATCTGAAATATGAAAAGCATGTATAGTCAAGATGTCAGGACCAAGCGAGGAGTACTAGGGCAGCTACTAACCTCAGTGTTAAAAGTTAACAATGAAGTTTACCATGACATCGAATCATTGGAGAAAAATCAATTAGAATTGATACATACATCAAATCATCAGACAAGAATAATGTTGTCAACTGCAGCAATTATAAATGAGACTGCAGCAATTATAAATGAGACTGAAGCCAGAATATCCCAGAAGTTGGATAATTTTCGAAGAAAACTCAACGAAGGGTGCTAGCAATCAATGAGATGGAACTTTGGTACAAAAAGACAGACGACAACAAGTTAAACATACATGTGTTAACATCATATCAGATGGCTACCAACTACTTACAAGAGATGGGTGAGAAGTACAACCAACTTCTAAATGTAAAATTCAAAAAGGCAGACATCCTGCAATTTATTCAATCATCACAATTTTACAGAATAATGTCGAATGCAATGGCCAATCTTCCATCAAACCTGGAGATACTTACCACACCAATGCACAAGATGGAAGTTAGCATCAATAATGAAACCATCGAGATTTTCAGCTATTTTCACATAACTGAGAAGCGGGAATACAACTTAATCAAATCAACTCCAATTCCAGTAAAGAAGGGAAATGGAACCTACGCATCGCTAAACTTGCCAGTGGAATTCTTCGCTATCAACTACAACGAACAAACCTATTTTGAAATCCAAGAAGATAAGTTGAAGAAGATCTAGCCAATAGGGAAACACCTTTACCTATGCAGGCCATCCGCAGTCTGAAGTATTGAAGACAATCTGAACTGCATCATTGATGAGATCTACAGCTATTAAACAAGGTCAAATGTTTGATCCATCAGTTTACAGTTAAGACACTGGTATGAAAGAAACTGTACGCAGCGAATACATGGTTATTTATTCCCAATCAACCCACAACAGCAGCAGTACAATGCAGCGGGAATCAAGAAGATATGAAGATTCAAGATGTTGGCATAATCCAAATATCCCCAGATTGTACTATATACACAAAACGGACTACTTTGCATACTCAGCTATTCGCTACTATTCCTGTCGTAGCTGGGTTCAACAAACCAATGCAAGTAATCATTAACACTACTTTGCAGAATACAAGCACCCATCCTCAACTGCAAATGGAGGAACCTGTGTTGCTACCGTCCGATTATTTTCAACTCCTACAAGAAGAAGAAGACGAGTTGCAGCTACATCAGGACTATCCATTGTGGCACCATAAACATACCATCATGGTAAACACCGGTTCTACAATCGGTATCTTAGTATCAGGTTGTATCATCTGGACATTATGAAAATAATGGATAAAAAAACAGGAAACCGCAGCCACGTCCAAATTCAGACTCGTCAGAGAGCTTCAGGTTACAACCACTGCCCCCAAACGAAGAAGATGGAGAGACAGCCTCAGTCACACCCTCCCGGTCCAGTGTCGCTCGGCAGAATGTTTAGGAACCAAAACATAATTTTAACTTTTAAAATTAAAAATGCATACATTTCGTAAGCTGGCTGTTACATGCGGAAATGTACAACAAAGCGGTCAGCGTTTCTGTCAGCATTGGTTGACTGACCCGGTAAACAAACTGCAATTACGCAGACTTGCTATCACTATTTGTTATGAAATTAAACCCGCAAGTGCAAATGCGAGCTGAACTGGGGCAAATAAACTGAACCTTGTAATTTACGTCATAGTTTTACGTATATAAATAGGAACTTTTCTAGTCAACAAACAATACAGCTTTGACATCAGTTTCTGTATTCACCAAACCTCTGCTCCAACGGAACCAAGTCTATTATTACATTATCTCGTGTGAGACTACACAAGACCGTTGGTTTGCATCCCCTTTTAATTCCTGCACCCCTAAGACGTATCCTGTAATTGTCCAAATTATAAATCATACAGTCCACTATAACCTCCACCCTGAACAGGATATGCCAAAGTAAGTGTAACTTACTAGATGGGCTGACACAATAAAGAAGCCGACCTGCGATTAATTAATAAAATTAAGCAATGGTAGTAAAAATCGCAGATCAACCCCCCTACAGTTTATACACCACGGCAGCTCTGAAAAACTCTTTACTCACCGCGATGGCCCTAACTAACTCAAATTTCGGCGGCCTTGGATCGTAGGTTCAAATCATCAGCTGTGTGTCCTGGAATGTCTTCAAAAAGGAAAGGAAATGGGCGCCAGAAATCAAAAGATTTCAAATAATAAGTGGAAATAAATTGCAAGTGACTAGCGTTTAATTAATGAGTAATAAAATAGTCTTGTAGTGTCAGTAGTAAATTATCAGAATAATTAAAATGCAAATAATGTTATAACAAAGTTGTGTACGTTAACTGAAGGCTGCGACACGCATAAAATCAAGAACCCCTTTCGGGTTATTTTAATAACTTTAACAACAATTATTCGTGGAATAAGCTTATCACAGTCATTCAATAAAACCTTCTGTTAGGCCATTGAAAATAAAAAAGCGTGACTGTACCTTTTACAGAGGGTCGAAATACATCAAAATAGCAACTTTAAATACTGAGCATAATTAAATATAAGCATAAAAATTTAAATATTAAAACAAGAGCATGTATGAAATTGAACATTACATATTAATAATTGCGGAACGTATGCATTTAAATTTTAAATATTGACGGGTTTAAACTGTATAAATGTAAAATCCAGGTATTAAAGATATGATAAATCCCGGAATAGCACAAACTAACCTCGCTTCTCCAACGCTCACAAACGGCAAACAGGCAAACGCCGGCCGGGGTAACTACACCCTTCGGAAGCATCCTCAAAAAGGCAGCAAATACGCCGAACCCAGCAGGTGTTGAAAATGCGATAAGGCAAGCGCCTTGGCCTCCGAGATAAACTCGTGGTTGAAATTGGTAATTAAGAACTAAGAAAAAATGTAATTATTATGCGAATAACAAAACAGAAAAGCGCCATCGTACCTGATCATAATCAGCCCTAGGAAACATACACTGCTCATTAGATTAATTGAGCGCACGTAATTTGACTTATACAAACATAATTTAACCACGCCGGTCACGGCGGGCCAAAAATAGCAAGTGCGAGGTACGAACAATTCGAGCCCAAAGGAAAGCTTGCACTCTGATAAGAGATAGCGCGGGTCGAGAGGGCATCGCGCAAACGAAAGGAACTTCATGCAGGTACAAAACGCTGCTTTGGAAAATTTACGAATTCGAAATGCACATGATTTATAATTTAACTAAAAATATACAGGTTAAGCCTGAAATAATTGAATAACTGGAGAAACAATTCAGCGGAGCCAAAAAATTGTTTCAGGGCATGGAGAAAAATAATGTTTTCCGGCAACCGTTTTAAAGTCATTACTACCAAAATCTATCATTGAAGTAGACGTTTCTCTCAATGACACAAAAAGTGTATTTTATTATTCAACACTTTTAGTTCATAAAACTTCCTTATCTTAACACAACTCGACCCAGTAAGCTAGCTGAGTCTTGTATACAAATATTGTAATTGGCATGCCGTGATCTAGTTTTTATATTCTAATCGACGCACTTTTGTGTCCTTATGATTTTACTTAATTTCACTTATCTCATGTTCAAGCATTAGTTTGAACATTTTGGCCAGGGCGAACTTGGCAACGAGCGGGCGTCGGATCTTGCGTGGTCTCCGGGTCGCGTAAAATGGCTCCAAGCTGAAGTCGTCTTTGCTGCTGTTCCATTTCTGCTTGCATTTCTTGCCCTGGCATGCACTTCTCCATATTAAATAGTCTATTCCGCACAATAAGCAAATGATAAGGAGTGTAGTTAAACTTCTGACAGACCCTTCTGTAATTGAAAGGTGTCTCCAGTGTGTGTTGGATAGGTCATGGATAACTTGTTATTATCGAGATAGTCATACGCCCAAGTGGTACGATGTCTCCAGGATTGGTTCCTCGGCTAAACTCGGATATTCGTTCCCCAACATGTCTGCACTCTGCCTTGATTATGATGTTGACTGGGATGACCTTATTAAACTTCGCGATGGCCGAGATCATACTGATCTGGCGTAGACGGTGTGCTGCCTTGTTTGGATGTAACACTCTGGAGCGATTTGGATTACTCCCGTATTTTTGAGAACCACTTCTTCTAGTACATCGTTACAGATGATCGCTGCACCGATGGGTTCGTTGGCTATAAACATCCACGTATTGGCCTTGTACAGTTCCTTACATACAATGATGGTGATGATGTAGCGGTGCGTATTACATGGTATTTTTTCTAAGCGGTGGTACATCTCGTCGATTATGCAGCTGGAGTTTTTCTCGATGCTGTTTATGACCGTGGGCGTGCATAGATAAGTGTGCTCCTTTATTGAGATGCTGACTTCAAATTTGTACTGCGGTATGCTGAAGTACTTCTGATGACTATAATCAATGGCTAAGAAGTGCGGGCCGACTGCTAGGGTTGCATACTGGCCGTTGTCAATCCTCCTGGGAATAGCGGTGAGTTTGACGACCTCATATTCCGTCGTTTCGTTATTATGGAAATAGCCAAACATCCTAATGGTTTCCTCTGTTTGCACGACCTCCGTCTTCTATACCGGTGATGGTAGTATCCGCAGGTTGGATGGCAACTTCATAGATAGCTGCCTAATTAATGTTGCTATTTGAGCTGGCTTCGCTTAAATACTGCGTCAAGCAACTTCTCGTACTTTTCTGCGGCTTCTTGTAAATAATTACTGGCAACTTGATATGCTGATAGTACGTGAACGTTTATTCTGTTGACATCAGTGGATATATACCAGGTCTTCATCTCGTTCATTAGGTGGATTCCTTGGTTGAATTTCCTTTGGAAATTTTCTAATTTCGCTGTGATCCCGTTCTCGGTTTCATTTACAGTTGTCATTGCGGCTAGCATTAATTTGGCTTGATGACTGGAGGCGTCTATTAGCACCTACTGATTTTTATTTAAGTCAGCGATGTCCGTTCGTCATTCTCCCCAAACGCTGACGTAAGAAATTTTCCAAGTAATCCTCTACGTTTGCGGTGTTTGACAATTGTTCAGATGCTTCTCATGTTCCATAGAATCCGGTATTGTTGCTCTGATATGTGATGCATGAGTTTCTCACAAAACTTGTCTTCCGTCATTTCGCTACTAGTGCTACATAATTGTTTAAATTGTGCAGCGGTAGCATTGATTCTTTGCTCATCTGTGTGGAATGCAGGTATCGAATATTTTACTCCTATCTCAATAATTCCTCTGTCGAGTATTGCATTACCAACGTGTTCTACATATACTCCAAGTTTTAGAGTCTGTAGCGTATAATTTGCCAAGTTGCCTGGAATCATATGACACACCATGAGCAAGCATACGATAAATGCTAAATTCGCTTTTATATTTCTCTTCCTTGTTGACTTTGTGGTAGGTCGGGAATCGCTGAAGCTTGCTTGTGCTTGATTTCCCTCGTCGTTTATTGGTAGCTGACAAATCTTTGTAATGGGTCGTTTGAATCGAGCTCTATATCTGTCCTGGATTGTAACTACCCGTATGAACCCATCCTTTCCTGGATGTGTATCGATCACTCGTGCTAATGCCCAATTGTTAGCCGAGATGTTGTCTTCCTTTAGGAGTAACAATTCTCCTACTTCTATGTTTTGTTTTGGAGCCTTCCATTTTCCACGCTGTTGTAGCCTGGATAGATACTCCGTCGACCATGCTTTCCAGAAATCTCGCTTCATTTTTTGTAGCAGCTTCCATCTATTTAGATGACTGTCGGTGGCGATGGTTTCGTCCAGCTCTGCTGGAGTAATAAGTGCTTGTCCGATCAAGAAATGCCCTGGAGTGATTGCTGACACATCGTTCGGATCGTTGTTCAACGGCGTCAATGGTCTTGAGTTGAGGCATGCCTCGATTTGGTATAACAATGTTGTTAGCTCTTCGAAGGTGAGCGTGCTCTCTCCAATGACTCGTTTGATGTGGTACTTGATTGATTTCACGCCTGCCTTCCAAACTCCACTCATGTGGGGGCTTGTCGGGGGTATAAAATGCCACTGGATCGATTCGGTGCCCAATCTGTCTTTAATTTCGGTATCCATTATCTTGCTTGCTCCCACAAAATTGGTACCATTATTGCGGTAGATTTGGGGGCACCTACCTCTTCTTGCAGTGAATCTTCGCAAAGCTGCTATGAAGGCATTAGCAGTCATGTCGCTTACTGTTTTGATGTAGATAGTCTTTGTGGCCAAACAAATGAATATGGCAATGTATCCTTTGTATGATGTGCTGCATCTCCCTTTGGACATTCGTAGCTGGCTCGGTTCTGAGTAATCCAACCCCGTATGCGTGGATGGGTTGCAAGGTTTCACTCGTGCAGGGGGTAGTTTACCAATTAGTTGCTGCATTGGTGCTGCTTTGTGTCTTGCGCACGTAACGCATCTATTGATGATTTTGAAAATTGTTTGTTTGGCCCTTATTATCAGTATTTCTTTTCACGAAGGCTAATGTTGCTTGGTTACCTCCATGTAAGGTACGATGATGAGCGTCCTGGATAATCAATTCTGGCAGATGATTGCTGCTGGAGATTATGATTGGGTGTTTCTCATCATAAAGTAGCAGTGAATACTATGTCCTTCCCCCCACTCGAAGTACTCCGTTGGCATCTAGGAGCGGGTGTACGTTGAGTAACACATTTCTGTTGTCCACCATTCTGCCTTGCTGGAGCAGATGATGTTCCCTTGGGAAGTCGTGCCTTTGTGCGGATTTGATGATGCGCTTTAGGCTGTTTTATAATTCCGTGGTTGATAACTGTTGGGCTGCTGTGTCGTCCTTCCTGCATTTCTTAATAAGCCTCTTGCAGTAGGCGATTAGTCTAATCATGTATCATATTTCTAAAAAAGAGTGACAATTCGCCACCCGTAAAAATTCTCAGTGATCAGGACCTACCGCAAAAATAGGGTCGTCATAATCTTAGTCGCGTTTCTAGTGGAGTACTTTCGCATAAAGTGTTGTCTATTTACTACCAAAATGTACGTGGCTTGAGGACAAAAACTAAGCAGCTGTTTGTGGAATCCTGCCTGCGCGAATATTCTTTGATAGCTTGTACGGAAACTAATTTGAATAGTTCTATAGGTGATCGTGAATTATTTGACAACAATTATGTGGTTTTTAGGAAGGATAGGGATATTACTGCTACTGGTCGCGCCAATGGAGGTGGAGTGCTTTTAGCTGTATCTACCAACTACATATGTGAGCTTATTCCTTTCTTATGCCCGGTTGTTAGTTGTGATTCGGTTTGCGTTAAAGTTACAGTCAACAATTATGTTTCTTTTTATGTTATTGTTGTATATATTCCCCCGCATACTAATTCAGAAAACTATTGCTTAATTTACGATAGTATTATTGCATTGCCTTTTATTTTTAATTCTCAATCAATTATAATTGGTGATTTTAATTTAACGGATGTTTATCAGTATTATATAAATAAGTGCAATTTTTGTGATTTGTCTGCGCTGTGTAAGGATTTTGTTAATTTTGCTTCTTTAGTTAATTTTGATCAGTTGAATGATATTGTTAATCACAATTCCCGTATCTTAGATTTAGTTGTAACTAACCTAAATAACGTGACAGTTATGAGATGTGAGGATAGCGTTGTACCGGAGGATTTGCATCACCCCCCATTGATTATAAATTATGAGTACGGTGCTACTAAGAATAAAATTTTGACTTCTAACAAGGAAACATTATTTAATTTTAATAGAGCTGATTTTCTTGGTATATATCAACTTATTAGTACTACAAATTGGAATTTCCTCAACAATTGCTCTGATGTAAATGAAGCAGTTGACTTATTTTATAAAGTAATCTTATATATATTTCTAAAAGTCCTGACTGACTGACTCATCAACGCCCAGCCCAAACCCTTGGACCTAGAAAGCTGAAATTTTGCACAGAGGTTCCCTTTATGATGTATACAAGGAATAAGGAAGGATATTTCGAAATTCAACCCCTAAAGGGGTAAAATGGGGGTTCCAATTTTGTATGGAAAAATAATATTAAATAGACATTTCGACTTGAAACTTCGTAGGAGTACTCCTAAAAACAAATAAGCAAACACGTATTTCGTGATTTTCCGAAAATCAACCCCTTAGGGGGTGAAATGGGGTAAGTAAGCCTAAAAATCGATATGGGTGTCGTTATTGAGGTTTATTGGGACGTTGATTGCGAAAATGGCATTTATTTTTAAGTCCAAGACGGTGAACATGACATAAGGGAAGAAACGGAACGGGACGGGACTAGACTGGACGGAACGGACTGGACGGGACGGGACTGAGCGGGACGGGACTGGACGGGAAGGGACGGGGCAAAGCGGAACGGGGCGGGGCGGGACGGGTCGGGGCGGGGCGGGGCGGGACGGACGGGACGGAAAGGGAAGGAAAAGGATGGGATGGAAGGGGAGGGGATGGGATGGAAGGGGAGGGGCGGGAAGGGACGGGACTGGACGCGAGGGAAAGGGGCGGGACGGGACGGGACGGGAAGGGCCGAAACGGGGCGGGGCGGGGCGGAACGGGATGATACGGAAAGGGAAGGAATGGGATGGAAGGGGAGAGGACGGGACGGGACGAGGCGGGACGGGACGGGACGGGACGGGACGGAATGGGACGGTACGGAGACGGGGACGGAAAAAGGGACATGGACGGGGATAGGATGGGATGGGATGACAGAAAATAATTAGTCATTATTTAATACACAAATAACGAACCTCGCGCGAACGAAGTCGCGGGTAAAAGCTAGTATATAATATTTTTGATCAAACTGTTCCTAAGGTAACCAAATCTCACAGGAAATATCCAAACTGGTTCACCGGAGATATAATTAGGTTAATTAAACAAAAAAATAAAGATAGAAAACTTTTTCGACGACTTAAGTGTGCCCAATATGAAACTAAATTTAAGGAACTTAGAACTTTGATTAAACATAAATTACATTCATGAGGTGGAAAAAAACATCTCTATTGACCCTCAATCTTTCTGGACCTTTATTAAACATAAAAAGCAAAACTCTGGCATACCAGTTCCGATGTTTTCGCAAGATAGCATTTTAAGAACGAATGAAATGGTTGCTGAAGGTTTTAGAACATTTTTTAGTAGCAATTTTTCTCCAAATGATAGCTCAAGTCATGGAATTGATAGCGCTTGTAATATTAATAATTACAGCATAGTCTTGAACAACATTACGGACAATGAGGTCAAAATGTGTATTGCTAAATTAAAAAACACTAGATCACTTGGACCTGATAATGTGCCCACGTGTGTTGTTAAGGGTTGTGCGGAATTCTTTGTTGAACCACTAATGATAATTTTCAATTTATGTATATCAACTAATATTTTTCCTGAGAAATGGAAAATAGCTAAAATATGTCCAATTTTCAAATCTGGGAAACTAAATCATATTGATAATTACCGTCCAATTGCACTTCTTTCTGTGTTTGCCAAGGTATTCGAGTCTGTAATTCATGGAGGCCTATACCGGCAGGTTTTGCATCAGATTTCTTTGAGGCAGCATGGTTTTGTTAGCCAACGGTCTACTCTTACTAATTTAACAGGTTTTACTCAATATGTATCGGAAGCACTGGAAAGCAGAAGTCAAGTTGATGTCATTTATACGGTCTTTTCCAAGGCTTTTGATCGTGTTGATCATGTTATTTTGCTGCAGAAGCTTGTTGGTGTAGGTCTTCATGAGAAATTTGTTAACTTAATTAGGTCTTATTTAACCAACCGCCAACAATATGTTTATGTTAATGGTATAAATTCTGAGTACTTTTTTGCTACCTTTGGAGTTCCCAAGGATCCATTTTAGGCCCGTTACTTTTTTTAATCTTTATAAATGATATAACATATTGTGTAAATTACTCTGAAGTTCTATTATATGCAGATGACTTGAAAATTTTTAAAACTAGCAACAATGTTGTAGACTTTGAACGAGTACAAGCTGATGTTAATGCAATTTATGAATGGTCAATTAAAAACAATTATTTTTTAATAGTAAAAAATGCTTTACTATGACTTATTCTAGAAAGCAGGATGTTATACATTTTGAATATACTTTGGGTTCTATACCGATTAAAAGAGTATCAACCTTTACGGACCTTGGGGTAACTGACGATAATAAATTGTCTTTCAATGACCATGTGGACACGTTAATATTAAATGCCAATCGGAGTCTGGGATTTCTTTTTAGAAATACTCAGGATTTTTTAAACTCAAAAACCTTATTGAATTTATTTAACAGTTACGTCAGATCTAAACTCGAGTATTGTGTTATTATATGGAACCCGTATTATAATTATCAAGTTAAAAAAATTGAAACAATTCAGAAAAAAATTCTTAAATATGTGTATTGGCGTGTCAATGGATCAAAATTTGACGGTAGCTACTCTGAATTATTATCTGTATTCTCATTTTCTTCTCTAAAATTAAGAAGAGTTCAATTAATCACTTTGTTTTTGTTTAAAATAGTAAATAATCTAACTTCTACACCGGAATTGTTAGCCAAATTAAATATACGTGTACCTTGTATTAACACACGTAACAATGAATCTTTCTCGTATGGCAATCCGAGAACTAATTATCATTTTTGTAGTCCGCTGATTACCATGTGTTACACATACAACCAGTTTTGTAACGAATTGGATATATTTGGGCTGGGATTTTGTCAGTTTAAAACTAAGCTTAATAAGCACCTTTATGCCATTGCATTACAATTATGTTGAATAAAGTAACTATTATATGTTGCTAAATGATGAGAATCTTGCTAGTATATCAGAAGCTTCACTGACTGCCTTTATTCGAACCTGGGTGTCTTTTTCCTTTAACCATCCAGGGCTATGCAACCATAATGGGTGATCACGTAGTTTAGACGGTTGCATCCCTCTTATGACTAAGTCTGCTGGGTTATCTGTCTTGACATGACTCCAGCCCTGTTTTCCGATGCGCCCATGTATTGTAGCGATTAGGTTGACCACAAACATTTTCCATTTCTCTGGACTTCCTTTTATCCAGGGCAGGGTGATCATTGAGTCTGTCCAGGCATAGACCTCCACGTCACTTATCTCCATGATTGTGATGGTATTTTTTAACAATTTGACCAACAATTCTGCACACAATTCCAACTTTGGCAACGTATTATTCATCTTGAGGGGTGCCACTTTTGATTGGCTGTGAGTAGTGTCACTGTTGTGGCCCCTGATGGTGAAGATCTTTTCATGTAGTTTTCCGCCCCTTACGCTTTTTCTAAAGAATCGCAATACCCATGCATCTCCATGTGGACGTCTCCATAGTTCGTCCATCTTGGAATGTGTACCTCTTCTACGCTTGGTAGCTCTTGCCTAAATTTTCTCTGCGATGTGCTTTAGTAAATCAACGTCCCATGAATACTGGCCCACCCATAACTCCTATGTTAATAGCTTGGCCGTTATGATTATTGGCGCCAGTAAGCGTAGAGGGTCGAAAATCTGCGAGATTTCCGACAGGATTCTCCTCTTGATTATCTTGACTCTGGCTGCTGCTTGACTTTGTATTGTAGCAGACCGCACGCTGGTGACCAATAAACTCCCAATGTCTTCCTTGTTGTATCTTCTTTGTCCCATATTTTGATATTGACGCCTTTCTCCGGATCTGGCAGGCCGGTAGTCCATTTCCCTAAATTGAATCCTCCAGTTTTCAACATCTTGGTTAATTCGCTTTAGATGCTTCTTTCGTCTTCTTCAGATTTGGCCCCCGTTAGAAGATCATCGACGTAGAAGTCTCTCATGGCTATTTGAGCCGGCCTTTGGAAGTTTTGTTGTTCATCTTCTGCTAGTTGCTGCAGGGTTCGAACTGCCAGGTAATGAGCAGAAGTTGTGCCTTAACCCACCGTAGTTAACTGATATTCTTGGAGTGGCTTCGTTTGAAAAACGTCCACACAATCTTCTGGTAGCGTTGATAATCTTCAGCTATATGTATCTGCCTATACATTTTCTCGACGTCTGCGGTTAATGCAAACTTGTATTTCCTCCATCGTAGAAGGATAAGTCAGATTTTGTTGTAGTCTTGGCTCTGCGTGCATAATCTGGTTTAGGCTTTTTCCAGTGGATGTTTTGGACGAGGCATCAAAAACTACCATCAGTTTGGTTGTCTCGCTGTCTTCCTTTATGGCAGCTTAGTGGGGAATGTAATATCCTCTTTCCAAACCACCATTTTGGTCCACCTTCTTTATGTGTCCTAAGGAGAGATATTCCTGCATGAAGTATTTGTGTTCGGATTCCAAGTTCTTGTTAGTCTCGAATCGTTTTTCCATTTGCAGCATCCTGGCGACTGGCCTCCGTTTTCATTCTCCTAATTGACTTGAGTCTTTTTTAAACGGTATGTTCACCACATATGCTCCATCTTGTTTGGGACAATAGGTTGCTTCGAGTTGTCGTTCACATTCTTGTTCCTCCTGTAAGACCGGTTTATCCATCAGGACCTCTTCCATCTCCAAAACTTGCTGAGTTGGTGATCCTCTTCGACGTTATACACCATACTGACCACTCTCATGTTGGTTGTTTGGTTACTTCTACTTCCCCAGATATGATCCATTGTACTTCCGTATTTTGTGCCATCATCCCTTGTTCCGTCTTCTTTATTCCTTCTAGGAGTATGTCTTTATAAAGATCTGCCCCTCTGGGGATGTCTATTGGACCTGGCATGTTGTATGTTGAATCGGCTAGTAGGTATTGTTTCCGTCCGCCCTTTTCCTTATTGCTTACTGCGTTTCTTGGCAATGCTCCAGCAACTTTGCCATATAAGTAGATCCCCGAAAATTCTAAAATAGCTAGATAATCTTGACTTTATCTCCACTTCAACTTTTTCCCTGGATTTCCCAGCTTCGCTTTTTCCTAGCCATATAATATCTGCTTGGATTCTTACTCTTGGTAATGCCAACGACTAAGCGACTGCTGCCGATGTCCGATGCCTGTGACCCTGGATCGACCAATGCCCTTAACAATTCGTAGTATCATCCGGCGGTTTTTACCTTTACAAACGCCGTGGCTAACAGAACTTCCTTCTGGTTGGATTGTTTGATCTTTCTACTGATGAAGCTGCTTACTTCCTCTGAATTGTTTTGTCCGCTGGTGGTGGAAACTCGGCACTTCTTATTTGGTTCCTATTGCGGTTTCGATGCTGTTTACGCTGGATTCTTACCGGTGGTTTATTCCATTCCTTATGCAGCAGAATATGGTGCCATTTGTCACATGCCTGGCATTTACTTGAACTGTAGCACCTGCCGTTTTCTTTGTAGATTAAACATCTCATAGACAGCCGATGGCGCCTAATTACTTGGTACCGATCGTCACTGGTCATTGATACGAATTTTGGGCATTGTGCAATCTTGTGATTGTTGTTACAGATTCGACATCTGACAATGCTGGTTTAATAGCTTCTTACCGGCCATAATTTTCTTGATGACTCCGGTGGTTTTGTTGTCCTCGCGACTTCCACTTTCCTTTTCGATTCTTGAATCGCTTCAAGTATTTGGAATGTTTTTTCCAAAAACTTTAACATTTCTTCCAGGACGTGGATCTATCGAGAATCGGTCAATGACGATTCACATAGCTTCTATGTTTTCTTATCCAGCTTCTTGACCAGCAAATGTGCGATTATGGGTTCCCATGTCTCTGTGTTTACGCCCATATTGCATATGGCGCGTAAACTTTCCATCGTTGTATCATGCAGCTGTTTTAGACTGGATGCTGATTCATAGTTTAAATTAAGCAGCTCTAATATGTTATCTAAAAATTCCGAGAACAAAATTATTTTTTTATTGTACCTGTTTGTTAGTAGGTCCCATGCGGTTTCGTAATTAGCATCAGAAGTTTACAGATGTTTGATTAATTTACTTGCCTCGCCTCTGAGGCATGTTTTGAGGTAGTGTATCTTCTCTGCTTTCCTAATGTGGAATTCTTGTGGATAATTCGTCCAAAAATGTTGTGGAAGGTTGTCCAGTTTTCATAACTTCCTTCAAAGATTGGCATGGTAAATTATTTGGTAGTGGGATAAATGACCCCTCGCGTGGTCGAGGCTGTTCGTTTCTCGGAATGCTACTTATTTTATTGACTATTCAATTCACCTGTCATCTATCAAAAAGTGACCAATGAAAATCCAGAATTCTGACGTTTCTTGTAGTACAGACGCCAGGGAATTTTTACATGAATTCTTGGTACCAGCATTTTGTGTTAATGGGTGAGTGGGGGGCTGTGCTCTGTGTCTAATTTTAAGTTTTCGGATCGATCGGAGAAATTGTTTTTCCGCAATATCGGAAGAAGTGTTGAAAACGGTTTTTCAGCAATTTCTCGTTTCCTGTTGCTCTGGCACTGGAATTGCATCAGTACAAGTTTGTAGTTTATGAAATTCCTCACAACTTTTGGAAATGCCTTTTTCTCGTGCGCTCAACAATTTAAAAGTTGTTACCCCATAAAGCCAAGAAATTAAGGGTTGAAATGGGTTTTACGTAAATATATCGCTTTCAGTTAATCCTACGATAAAAAATACTCTTATATTTTTTTGTAGAACAACTAATTTGCATAAAATTTGTGTATGAGTATTTTTCCATTTGAACAATTATTTGCCGTTCTACAGCGCCGCAAATGTCGCAAGTCACGTAAACCGTACATTTAGTGTGCACTTTCGAACGGCCCTGTTCCTTCGAGTGTGTCGCACCAACTGTTTTCTACATCAGCTTTGAGGTACATCTTGTGGCGCGTTTTTTTTACGTGGTCTCCCCTATAGGCCTACTCCACGAAGTGTATTTCTACACTTCCCTTGGTCTTTTTGATGGGCCGGGTTCTGCATCGTCAATTCCAATCATTGCAGAATCGTCGATTTTGTCGCCCTTGTTAAGTTGTGTTTCCCTTGAAACAAACTCGGGAAGAGAAAATATGTCATCGTCGTAGCTGGTGTGGTATTTGTCTTCATCTGTAGCAAGCATTCTGGATATTTCTTGCACGTTCTCACAAGATTCCCCGGCGCATATGGAGCAAATGGCGGTGCACTTTAAACTCGCTTTGCGGCAGCCTCAAGCCTTTCCACATTTGGTCTTACACCCGTATGAAATAGATTTAATTATTGCAGTAGGCGCGGGAGGCTCAGTGCTAGGCACCGGTGTAAACGTACGGCCACGTTTCTTTCAGCCCCATCTTTCCGCGGGTAGAGTGTCATTTCTAGAGCGCGGATTCTAGGGCAATTGCCTAATTGCCATTTTTTAGGCCCATGTATGGGACTACAACAGAAATTTGTTTCATACAAAGACAAATTTTTTTATGCATATGTATTAAAGCCTAAATGCCTAAAATGTGAAATAAACGCCTAAGCAACGGTTTATACTGCCTAAAATAGGCTTTGGTTGTTTTTCGAATTTTAGTGGTTCAGAAACCTTACCCACTTTCATGAAAGTGCTTTTTGTTTGAGCGATGTGATTTCTTTTTATCTCAAAGCCCTGTCCAAGCATGAAGAATTTTTGAAACAAAGTCCATGAACGTGAGATTTTAAGTATTTTTTTGTTTAAATGCGTTTATGAATGGTTTTGAGTGAATCTACAAGAGTTTCTACATGACCACAATGCTCCAGCGAAGTTTTTGAACACACCCTGCCGATGCCGTTATTTGTCATCAATCCCGATCGGGATTCATCTTGTCTGTGAAACAGTTCGCCAGCAAAATAAAGATGTTAATAATTTAATTAGCAGTGCAGCTTGCAATCAACTTAAGAATGTACTTTCTAAAAATCCTGGATATAAGACTGTACACCAATTTAAGAAATTATTGAGCGGCGAAGAAGCAGAAATAGAAAATGTTGATATAAACTGGAGCATGTACAAATACACACCTATTACATCTTGCGATTTAGTGTGTTCATTTTCGATGCTGCAAAATGTGTTTACTGAGAAGCGAAGTGGCAAATGCTCGGTATTTTTAATATTGTACTTATATTATCATCAACTACCATATACATATTATATATTATCAAATTATCATTATTTTATTAGTTAACATGACTAAGTAAGACATTATTTTTCCACCATTTACTTTTTGCTTATTCCATAGCATCTATTATTTGTTATTTGAATGTTTAAGCTTTACAATTAATAAAAATTAATACCTACAACATTTTTAGCCAATCGTTTTAAGTTCAAAAAATCAAAACAGTATTCTTTGCCTAATTTAGGCCATGCAGCTTAAATTGCTTACTTTAGGTTTTTAGTGCCTAAACCTGGCATTTTTGTGGCCTGAATAAGGAGCCTAGTTTAACTTTTTTAACTACCTAAAATCCGCGCCCTAGTCATTTCCAAGCCAGGATTGAACTTGATGGTATGTCCGGAATGCGTGCATCCTGGCCGTGTCTTTTGTAGGTGGCAGGAATGCCAGATTAAACGTTGACTTCACAAGGGATTTCGCGAAGTGTTTGTATCGCAGCAAGTTGATTGACTTGTCTTTATGGATGTCTCCACCGTACAACGCAATAAAAAATTGCTCTCCCGCTAATGCGATGATATTCGCGTCTACATCTTTCTGTACAAAGTGATTCGCTGCAGATTCCAGGGTAGGTGTCTTTTCTAGGGTTTTAAGAAATTCCACTTTGCCCATACCGTAAGCAGCCGATGTTGTGTCACAACCAGAAAATGCACGCAAGAACAAGATATGCTTTGATACAGCATCGCCGTGTTTCACTCATGATGTAGAGTAATGCTGTTTCTTCGTATTCAGTTTTCCGGGCTTGCAAAGAAAAACACATTACAGTCTAGATTCAAAAAATTAATCAAATAACAGAATAACAGAGTTGATTGTTCTTCACATGGTGAGTCGTGAATCGTTCATTTTGAATATAAATTTTTATTTTGTTTAAGTTTAGTGACACTCTACCCGCGGGAAGATGGGGCTGAAGGAAAAGTGGCCGTACGTTTACACAGGTGTCTAGCACTGAGCCTCCCGCGCCTCTTGCAATAATAATAGTATATTATGTTATTAGGAGCAAAAGTTATATTTTATGTGGGGAGGCTGCGAGGCAGATAAGTACAGCCGAGCCACATAAAGATACTTTTGCTCCGAATAACATATAGTATTTTTTCTTCAAACGTTTTTATAACAAATTATTTACAACTTTGTGAACAAAATTCGAAAAAAATTACTTGATCTCGTCAGCGGCAGATAATATTATCTGCCGCTGACGAGCGGCAGATAAAGTTGCCAGCGGCAGATAATAACTTTATCTGCCGCTGACGAGCGGCAGATAAAGTCGTCAGCGGCAGATAATATTATCTGCCGCTTGGCAATAAAGTGACAGTTTAGCATCATCAATCCAGCAGTATAATGCCATATTTTACTGCCGTTTGAAGAAAAAATTAATTTCATGCGGGTGCAAGACCAAATGTGGAAAGGCCTATGGCTGTCGCAAAGCGGGTTTAAAGTGCACCGTCATTTGCTTCCCGCCGGAGAATCCTGTGAGAACGTGCAGGAATTCTCCAGAATGCTTACTACAGATGTTGACGAATATCACATCAATTACGACGACGACATATTTTCTCTTTCCGAGTTCTTTTCAAAGGAAAAACAACTTGACAAGGGCGATAAACTCAACAATTCTGCAATGAGTGGGATCAACGATGCAGAACCCGGTCCATCAAAAAGACCATGGGAAGTGTGAGACTGTTAGAAATACACTTCGTGGAGTAGGCATATCTGGGAAACCACATAAAAAGACGAGCTACAAACTGTACCTCAAAGGAACAGGGCCGTTCGAAAGTGCACATTAAATGTACGGTTTACGTGACTTGCGACATTTGCGGCGCTGTAGAACGGTAAATAATTGTCCAAATGGAAAAATACTCATACACAAATGTTATGCAAATTAGTTGTTCTACAAAAAAATAAGAGTATTTTTTATCGTAGGATTAATTGAAAGCGATATATTTACGTAAAACCCATTTCAACCCTTAATTTCTTGGCTTTATGGGGTAACAACTTTTGAATTGTTGAGCGCACGAGAAAAAGGTATTTCCAAAAGTTGTGAGGAATTTCATAAACTACAAACTTGTATTGATGCAATTTCAGCATCAGAGCAACAGAAAACGAGAAATTGCTAAAAAACCGTTTTCAACACTTCTTCCGATATTGCGGAAAAACAATTTCTCCAATCGATCCGAAAACTTAAAGTTAGACTCAGAGCACAGCCCCCCCCCCCACCCATTAACCCAAAATGCTGGTACCAAGAATTGCACGTAAAGCCCTATTAACGATTTCCCTGGCGCCTGTACTATTGACCAATCAAAAAAATATCAGTGGATATATCTTCCTAGAAGGTATTCAAGTGACTATTTTAAACAAATGTGATTTTTATTAGAAAAAGTCAATATTAGTGTTCTGTTACTATAGAAATTGAGTAGTTTGTTGCTAGATTTACTGAAAACTAATTTGAAAAAGTAGTTTGGTTCATTAAATAGTCCCTCGAATACCATTCTTAGTCAAAGTTAAGTAGATTATTTTTGCGGTGGTATCACTACTCATGTCCATTGCGCTTGGGATTAGGACTCGTGCTGGCGCACTCGTCCTAATCGTACCAAAGCGCAATGGACATTCGTGACACCACCACAAAAATAGTCGACATAACTTTGACTACTCATGGTATTATAAGTGAATATTTGAGTTATTACCTGGTTGTAGCGCTCTCGCATTTGATTGTAGACTTGGTCAATAAAATAATCCCCAGTAAATTATTGTTCATATCCGAAAATTTCCTTATGCAAGCTCGTAATCTTTTCCCATTGGTCGAATATTTTATTGGTTTTATACTTATAGAACATTTTTGTCTCGACCTGTTCCAATGCTAAAATTGCATCATCAAGTATCTCGCTAAATAACCACATTTCAATTTCTTGTTTTTTAAGTCTGACTTCTTCGACGGTGTTTTCCATTTTCTCCTAGATAATTCTCCTGCCATTCATGTGTATATAATTTTCTAGCACTTGATATCTTTCCCCTACCTGGTTGTAAAAATACTTTTTAATGTAATCGTGATTTGCTGATAGTCGCTTGTTACATTTCAATTTTCGTAACTTTTAGCGCCTGGATGTAAGGCAACGCAAAGTGCATATTGAGCCTAGTTTTTCACCGGCGTTAGTAGATCGCAATTCTGCAAGTTTGACATCTTAACCTTTAGGTGGCGCATTGAAATAATTTAGTATCGACCCATTTATTAGACGAATTTTATGTCACGGATCTTCCGATGATCGCTATCGGATTATGAGGTAAAGCGACATCCGTTTATCGATTTTTGGAAAGGAAGTGAATTCGCTTTCCCGTTTGCCGTTAGCGTCCATTTTTGATGGCGTCCTAAAGTACTTCATTTTTGTGCCGGAAATCTCCAGACGTTATGCCAATTCGCAAGTATTGCTAATGCAATTTAATTCCGTTGATGTCTGGTAAATAGCTTTTTTGTTTCCTTAAGTGTGGTTCTAACAGGACTTCTTATTTAGGAGATTTTTCAAGTTCAAATTTTTACAAGCTGAAAGTCGAATTGTGACCTTCAAGCAGCCGCTTCGAATGGGCCGAATTTTTATGGGCTGTCGAACCGCGTGCGGATTTTCCATGGGCGGATCGCCTGTACAATCGCTGAAAGATCGCTGGCTTTTTGTGATGCTGAATTAGGCCACCACCTCCCTGGGCCCCGTTGGAAATTCACCTGCTAGGGGGAATGTCGTTGAAAAGGCTTCCTGCTGCGTTTGAAGATGTGCTGCCGCATCATGGTTCCCTCAAAATAAGGTGCTGTAATTATAGTATGTACTTGTCTGGCGCTGCCCCTTCTTGCCCTCGAGTTCCTGAGTGCAGCCGATTTGTTTTGGTATGGTGCACCTCGTAGGAGCTGTATTGTTCGGGGATTTTAATTGTGAAATTTGCCTTCGAGTGCGATTTCATTTAACCTATTTAGTAGTCATAGCTAATTGATGTCGCTAACATTTAAATATTCCTTATGGTACTACTGTGACTTGAACGTAGCTAATACTGTCACACGTTCGGTTCATTAGGCTAGCTACTGGAAGCGCCAATTTACACAGCACTGTATAAAGGGTACCTCACCAGGTTTAGAACGCGCTTAACAATAGAGCAGCAAATTGCAAGGTGCTCGTTCACTTGGCGTGTGCCATAACGCGACGTTTGAGGACGTATTTACATGTCTTGTACAAACATAGTCACTGATGTTTGATAAATTCAATTAATTTAATTAAAAATTGGGGGTCCTAATTAAAGACAAAATTTTAATTACCGTTTATCATGTATTTCAAATAACTCGGGCTGAATACTTTTATTTAACCTTAGTGCATATTTGTGCTTAACCCATATGTACAGGCTGCTTCAAACGATATGGCAACACTGTGGTGATTATATGACTAGTACTGTTCTCTGGCTTTTATTTACTGCTGCATCGAGTCTGTTTTTCTTTATTAAGCTATTTAGGTTCGCCGTTACACGTTTCAACTGGGAGTAATAAAACTGAAGCTAGACAACGGCGTGGCGCCCTTTCCGGATCCTGCAACATCAGGTAATTCGTTCTTAGCAACCCACCCCATCTTCGGCTGAGAAGCCGCGAGCGTACACTTTCAAGCCACCCCTTTTGGTGACAGAGATTCTTTTAGCAGGTATTAGCGTAGGGGGACATTGTGTCATTGTAGTAAATAGTTTGTTGTATTGAATTGATAAGGGGGTGACACGCTTCTGTAGTTCGATGTCACCGTTGTCGGATGCCCTCCAAAATCCTGCCAATTCATCTTCTCGCTTGGCTAGGTACAGTCGATTTTTCCTGTTTCCAGAATCCATCATATTTGTGAGCAACTGGCTCATTCTGTCTGCCAACTGCTTTTGTTTTTTTTTACTATTGGTTCCATATCGACCCAGCTTCTTCACTGGCGTTGGAACTAATCTGGTCTAGTTAAATAGTATTTACCACTTTCCAATTCCAATATCTAATTTCTTAGCGAGACGTATTGTGACGAAGGATGGCGAAAGGCGGCCCTTACCTGTTAACGAAAGTTGTAGTAGGTATTTTGCCAGCTGGTAAATATCGGCCTAGGTTGGATAACTAGTCGAGAAGGTCGGGGTTCCAGCAAAGCTGCAAAAAAACTATGGGAGACGGCACCAAGTCCTCGACGTAGACAATTTCTTGAATCCGACCTCCCCAAAGTGAGAGATATACCACGCAAATCAAAATAACGGCAGAATCAATAACTCGTAACAAACTTTATTTGGAAAATAGTTCCATAGTGCCATCAAAATATCAACTAATTAACAAACTCATACACCACACATATCACCAATATACATAATAGAACAAATCAACAACCAATAAAAATCTATCACAGTAAGTACATAAATGGTATGACTACATTAACCTACTACGAAAACCAATAAAAGCTTTAAATACTCAACTAATCTCCGTTAAGCGGAAAGCAAAACCAAGGGTGCGAATAGCGAAGCAAGAAGGAACGCCAACATTCAACCCCGATAGTTGGCTTAAGTAAATTAACTCTACTGCACATCAAAATTTATGCGAGACGGTATCAGCAGATTATGAGATCTCACAGGGATGCTAGGTCCTATAAGAAATTTATAGGGTGTTCTCTGAAGCTCTAAGCACTACTTGCGGCCATCCTAAACCTTAAACTTGACTATAAAAATTCAAAAACGGGAAGCTAGTTAAACTCAATAAAAGTCCCGTAAGCGGCACGCATACGGACAACTCGACGCGGAAAAGTCGACGCGGCCAACTCGATACGGACCCAACTCGATCCTAGCCCAACTCGACGCGGGACAACTCGACGGCATGAATTATTAGTACAGTATTTTGAAATAAAAACACAAAGCATAACGGTAATTAATTTTTACCTAAAAAAAAAACAAATAAATAACCAGATCTAGGAAAGACAATTTACCGAGGAAAAATTTACCAGAAGGAAAGTTTATCAAAAATTATGGTATGGATAGTATGTGTAACTTAATTTACATAATCTGTTTTTTAATATTTAATATAGCTCTATGACAAAGTGTATTCTTTTTACTGAATCACAATTTATTGGAAGGGCGATGTTTAACTACTGCTAATCTCTTTAAATATTACAAAAAATGATTTGTATAAAATCACAACCAATTCAAGTGATATATTAAAGCGGCCGCAATGCAGCAGCTTATAGTCACAAAAAGTATTTACAATAATATGTACAGTGTTGAAATTTTTTTGTTTTGTTAAACATTTAACAAATAAGAATTTTTTTAAATTGTTGTTTGCAGTCACAAAAAATATTTGCAATGATATATGTACAGTGTTTACAAATATATGCTTTTACGATTTGTTAAACATTTAACAAATCAGATTTTTTTCACACTTCTTAAAGTCAAAACATATTTACAATTATATGCAGTGTTTAATTTTTTTATAATATAAGTGAGAAAAATATTTAAATTTTAAAATTTATATTTTTATCCACAATTAACATTATCCAATAAATATTTAATACTAAACGATGCAGAAGATTATTCCCTTTAATTTAGTAGCACTATCATTTTTTTTCCATAAAATTGGTGAGCAGGAATATGCATAACTGTGATAAGCCATGTAAATTGCCAATGTTCAAAGGTATGACCAACCACGCGGTATAGCTATATTAAACATTAAAAGGCAGATTATTTCAATTACTCCTACACATGCTATTTATACCATAATTTTCGATAAACTTTACCTTCGGTAACTTGTCTTTCCTAGATCCGGTAATTTTTTGTTTATATTTACGTAAAAATTAATGATCGTTATGTTTTTTTATCATCCAACATACTGTACTAATAATTCGTGGCGTCGAGTTGTCCCGCGTCGAGTTAGGCTCGGATCAAGTTGGGTTCGCATCGAGTTGGCCGCGTCGAGTTGTCCTAGATCGTAAGCGGCATCATAGCCACAGCAGCACAACTAAATTTTGACATTTCAGAATAGCAAACTCAAATTGACAGCGAGGTTAATGCAATACACGATGTTACGTACAAATAAAAGTAATTACAAGAACAGCCACCATACAAATCAAAGCAATCTAATCATGGCTGCTATACAAACGGGTAAGTAAACTAATTAATCCAATATCCAATAACTCAAATAGGTACCACAGATCGATATACACAAAATACTAATATAGCAGTTCAAAAGGTAATACTAATCAATTCAAATTAACATAAAATACAAACTAAAACACTACAAAACCTCAGATTCACAAGGCACGAGAGGGCCGAGCTGCTGGCGGGAATATGACCAGGTCGTTTAGCTGGCTATGGAGATGGCCTAGCCCCAGGTGGCAAATCTACGAGGCAGCGTTCGCAAAGGGAACAACAGCAAATCTAGGTTGCAGAGACGAGCGACCGGCCGGCACGTAAGGCACCGTGTGATCCAGGCACAACCAATTACGCCAATACGGATAGAACCAATTCAGGTGAAAACGCATTTCCAGAGTGAAATAAAAAGGTTAAAAATACAAATTTTCCAGGTAGCTTACGGCGCTAAAGAAAAAAAAACCGTAGGCAACTACTAACCTGAAGGTGTAATGTAGCCAAGTCGTTCAGTCAAGCGTGTAACGAATGAACGTCCAACCAAATCCGTCTGTGACGAAACGAATGCCGGCGATATAATCCAGAACACCGGAACATTCCAAAGGGGGTACAAAGCTTCTCAATCTTTCGAACAATGAAGTTGGCTGCCAAAGCCGTAAGACAGGGAAACCCATAAGAAGCGATCGATCTTACACGATTCAAGACTTGCCAGGAAATGGCCGAAAGACAGCCTAATTCAGCTTATCAAAGTTCCAAAAATTTGAAAGTTGGCCAACAGAAAAACTGAAGAATACAGAGTGTGGCTTAAGCTGATCAACACCGAACTGTACCTTACTCAGATTTGAGAATGTTGTTAATAGGGTTGCCTAACCACTTAGTGAACATTATTGTATTTTTACGAAATAAATGCCAATTGCGAAATCTAATTAATTATTTCAACTACTGCATGCAAAACGACAAAATGAGCGTAACTGTATGCCGCTGAAGAATCTTCTCGCTAGGTGGCGGATGTCCTTGGTATCGTAGATTTTTGACAGGACGTATTCTGCAAAAAATTATTCTCGACCCTGTTGGGGGAAATCCTTTGCACCGAGTCGTAGGATGCGCTTTCTTGGCGACGGCTCAGTTTGTTGTTCTCTCCAGTCTGTTTACAGATAAGTAGGTACATACCAATGTCGTGAGTTCTCCAAAAATTTTCGTATAGAAGTGGCAGTTGATCCAGCTCGCCTAAAGCCTGTATCCGGTCCGGTTGCCCAAAGTTCGGAGCCGTTTTGCGTGTTCCAGGACTCTTGATTGATGCACCAGTGTGTTTTTTTCAATTTCCAGTTTGGAAAGACCAATTTTCCTCCAATTAACTCAGTTTCCAGTGATCGGGGAGTTGTAGGCTCGAAGGACCAGGTTGCTTTACTGAAGGGGGTTTACACTTGATGAAAGGAGCGGAAGGATTTTAATAAAATGTGACTGGAGTAGCCAGTCCTAACTACCTCTTAAACATTCTTAGCCTGCGTCGGTCACAAGTGAATAGGCCTACACCTCAGGGTTTAGAAGTATATTAAAAATTATTAAGCAAATACAGTCTGTATATACAATTGCATGTGTGCCATGTTGCTGCTTTTTGAACTCAACCTAGTATTGGTATAGGTTTCTGTGAAAGATCAAAGAAATATAATACTCAAAATTAGAGTTAATAGTTATTAACGACATAAGACCGTTAGTAAGTATATAACAAACGAGGAAAAATTTGTAGCAGAGGCCGTCAGGCCGAAGCTAATGAATTTATTCGAGATAGTTAGATGAGATAACGGTCGTATGTCGTTGAATATTTTTCATAACACCTACAAAAATTTAAATTTTAGAGTACTTTAAATGAAAAAGTTAAATAGAATTAGTAACGGGTATTAGAAAACTCGTTTTATCAGAATCACCTATGGAAAAAAATTACGTTTGGCAATACTGAAATGTATTGTTGCTTGCACTGTAAGTCTACGTCAAATTCCATGTTCGTAGGTTAGGTATTGCGTCGGTTTTGACACAAACTGACGCACAATCTAACCTGCTAATCTCGAATTTAACATAGACTTACAGTGTCACCAACTATACCTACATTTCAGTATTGTCAATGTTAAAATGTTACTGTTCTGTTATTTTTTAACGACCTAGGCTGTTATAGATATTAACAATACAAGTTTGATTATAAGCATTTTAACGACATGAGTTTTGGGACAATCAAACCAGTCTCGTTAAGTGCCATAAGCAAACGTGTATTGTTCAATATTTTATCTTTATCAATAAATTCTGGTTCAACGTATTTCTTTATATAAAAAGAGTGCGGTAATAAAGCTCTTAACTATACTAATATTAATTTGGTTAAGAGTCTATAACAACACTGATGAAGATATAATGTATAACAGCCATGGCTGTTGTTGGGAACTTTTCAGTCAGGTTGACAGTTCTGTTATTGACAAATAACAAGTAGGTGTTATGAATAGTAATTTACGATACAAGTGCGTAAAGCTACTCTTTAGGCACGAGTGGGGCAGAGTTAAAACGCGAGTGAGCGAGCGTTTTAAGCCCCGCGAGTGACTAAAGATGCTTTACGCATGTGTATCGTACAATATTTTATCTACGATAGAATCTAGAAAACACGGTAAATATGAAAAAAAAAATTAAATGTAAATTAGGATTACCAGCAACCGGTTGTAATTTTGCGTGTTTTAAAAATTTTAAAACACGTTGCTACTCACAACGTGCCTAAAGAAATCTTTTAAATACGTTACTACTGACGGCGTAAACTAATGAAAACATGTTATTAAACAGTCGTTTTACAAACTTAAAACTGCCAACTAAAAGGCAATTTTACACACTATCGTAGATAAAAAATATTATCGGATAACGTTTTAAGTCTTGTCATTTTTATAATCTATTTGCATCTGCTGTCTGGGCATGCACGTTCACAAAACCACAAACACCTGACACCTGTTCGGCAGAGAACACCACCTTAGTTAGTCATATACCTAGCTAAAGTAGAAATGTTTATATTTGAAGACTAGTTTGACTATACATTTTCAGGTGGTAGCACGCTGCAGCACAATGAAGAGAGAGGGACAATTGGTGCATTATCTTCGTTTCAAACCCCAGCCTTAAATGGAAATCCCAATGTTAATATCTCAAAAAACATCTATTCTGAATTTTTAATATGTTTCCACCGATTGATTTAAAAATTGTATAAATTAATCTTTTTTGCATGAAGGTTGGCCATGGAAGTTTCCACAATTTAGCTATGTAAAAGTACTTTGTTGCGTTTAAACGAGGTTTACATTGTGCAATTGAAGACACTTTAAATAAAGTAAATGGAGTTACAATATATATATATATATATATAAATCAGCTCGAGAGGCCTTTAAGGCCCTTGGCTTTTTCTGTTATCTTCCTCCATTCCTTTCTTCTCATTACTTGGTTTTCCCAGTTTTCTACTTTTAATTCTTTTAAGTCTTCTTTCACATCTTTAAACCATTCATTTTGAGGTCTTCCCCTTCTGTTTGTGCCTTCCGGAGTTTCCTTGAAAACCATTTTTGGAATCCTTTCATTTGCCATTCTTCCCAGGTGGCCCAACCATCTGAGTCTCCGTTGCTTTATTAGGTTTACTATCGTAGTTTCCTTAAACAGGCTGTAGATTTCTTCGTTTGTGCGCCTTCTCCATGTGTCCCCCTCTCTAATCCCTCCAAATATTTGCCTTAGTATATTTCTTTCCCAGATCATCAGCTTACTCATATACACTTTATTTAGCACCCACACTTCACTTCCATACACTACAGTCGGTCTTATAATGGTTTTGTACACTCTTAGCTTTACCCTTCTCGAGACGTTTTTGTTCTTTATTAGTGATTTTAAAGACGCGGCACTTCTTTTTCCTATAAGCATTCTTCTCTCGATTTCACTGTACTGATCGTTTGAGTCGGTTATTTCTGTACCGAGATACACAAAATTATTAACTTGTTCGAAACTGTACTTTTTGTCGTCCAGATCACTTTTTATTTTCAAACCGTTTCCATCTCTGCTCTTCTTTGATGCCGTCAGTAGATATTTCGTTTTTTCTTCGTTTATTTCTAGGCCATACTGTCTTGCTTCTTTTTCTATTTTCTTCACGATGGTTTTTAGTTCTTCTTTTGTTCTCGAGATAATGGTCAGATCGTCAGCATAAGCCATTACTTGATAGGAGCTCCTTAGTATACTTTTGTCGCCTGCAACCTTACTATTTCTCATTATACCCTCTAGGGCTATATTGAATAATGTTGTAGATAGAGGGTCCCCTTGTCGTAAGCCTTTCGTTGTCTTAAAACTTTCTGAAACTGTCCCGTCTATCTTGACTTGGCTCCATGTCTCTGCCAGGGTCATTTCCACTAGTGTGGTTAGCTGTTTTGGAAGGTTTAGTTCTGTCATTGTCTGGAATAACTTCTTTCTGTTTAGGCTATCGTATGCCTGGCGAAAATCTATGAACAGCATGTGCAGCGTTATTCCTTTTTTCTTTGTTTTTTCTTGTATCTGCCGTAGTGTAAAAAGTTGGTCGGTTATCGATCTGTTTTCCCTAAAGCCACACTGGTACTCTCCTATTTTTGTTTCTGCAATTCTTCTTAACCTATTATTTATTAATGTGGCCAACAGTTTGTACCCTACGTTTAGGAGAGATATTGGTCTGTAATTGGCACAAACGAGTCGGTCTCCTTTCTTATAAATAGGGTTAATTACAGCTTCCTTCCATTCTTTCGGCATTCGCTTTCTCTCCCAGCTATTGCATATCACTTTATGTACTTTTTTTATTAGTTGATCTCCGCCGTATTTTATTAGTTCAGTTTGGACATTATCGTTTCCCGGACTCTTGTTATTCCTCATCTTGTGCAATACCGTCCTAACTTCTTCTTCTGTGGGCGGGTCCAGATTGTCTTTTTCTTGGCTTTTCTCAGTTTTTTTCTGCGTAGGTTCTTCTGTGCCTTCTTCCATTATTTCCTGGTAATATTCTTTCCACCTGCTTAAGGCCGCCTCTCTTCCTCCTATCAGGTCTCCATTTTTGCTGCGGCATATATTTATTTTTGGTCGATATTCTTTTCTGGTGTTCCCTACTTTTTTGTAGAAATTTCTTACATCTTGCCTCCTGTAACTCTCTTCCAGATCTTGTATTGTGTCTTCTTGTTTTTGTCTTTTCTTATTTCTGTATAGACTTTTTGCCTCTTTTCTTGATTCTTTAAACTGGAGTTCGCTTTCTTTCGTTTTCTCTCTCAGCATTTTCGCTTTTGCTTGGCTTACTCGTTCTGTCACTTCTTCGCATTCTTTATCAAACCAACTATTACTTTTTGCTTTCTCTCCTTGTAAATATTTCTTTGCTGCACTGTGTATTATTTCTATTATTTCGCTCCATTCCTTATCGACTCCCTCCTTACTGCTTTCCTTTTCTAAATTTTTTTCTATTTCATTTTCGTATAGTTTTCTCTTTCTGTCTTCATGTAGTAATGTTGCGTTCCAGCTGTTGCGGTGTTTTTTCTTGCTGACATTTTCCCAGGAAACTTTGTAATTTATTTTGGCACACACCAAGTAATGATCGGAATTTATTTTGGCTCCTCTGTAGCTCTTTACATCTTGTACTATAGCATTGTGCTTATCCTCTATCAAGATGTGGTCAATTTGGTTGTTCGTCCTTCCATCCGGGCTACACCATGTCTCTTTGTATATCTCTTTGTGTATCAAAAAAGTTGCTTTTATTTTCAGCCTTTTTCCCATAGCGAAACTTATTAGTTTCTTTCCGTTTTTGCTTGTACTTGTGTGCCTGCTGTATTTGCCTGCCACCGGTCTGTTTCTATTTTCCTTACCGACCTTAGCATTGAAATCACCTAGTAAAAACTTGATGTCGTAGTTCGGTATCGATTCGTAGGTTTCTTCCAAATCACTATAAAATTGTTCCTTAACTTCTTCCTCCGCATCTTCCGTTGGAGCGTGTGCATTTACAAAACTTATTTTCCTGTCCGGACATCTCACCCTGAGGTAGGTTATTCGTTCACTTATCTTTCTGAAATCCACCAGGCTGCTTATCCACGACTTTCTAATTAGGAAACCGGTACCAAATCTATTTATTCGTCCTCCACCGTTAAATAAAATGTAGTCATCTAAATCAACAATACTGTCGCCTTTTAAATTTGTTTCCTGGATTGCTAATATCTCTATCTTATATTTTGTCATTTGCTGTGCTAACTGATGTAGCGCTCCTTCATAATTCAAACCACGTACATTCCATGAACCCACTCTCCATTTTTTATCTTGTTTTATTTTTTCTTCCTGAATCATTGATTGATTTAAAAATTGTATAAATTAATCTTTTTTGCATGAAGGTTGGCCATGGAAGTTTCCACAATTTAGCTATGTAAAAGTACTTTGTTGCGTTTAAACGAGGTTTACATTGTGCAATTGAAGACACTTTAAATAAAGTAAATGGAGTTACAATATATTAGATTTTAAATATTTCTATACACGTACTATCAAAATAAGTAGATCAACTGGCAGAACTATTCTATTCTCTCAAATGGGTTATACAACAAAATAGAAATTATTCTTCTGCTCACGTGCAACTTAATAACAAAAATTTAGGCCTACCTTCATGCAAAAAAGGTGTAAAGCTATTATAAATTGGCTTACACAATCATAAAAAAACATGGTCATACGAAGAATGATCTTTTGTTTCCAAAAATGTACAGGGCATTTGAGAATTAAGAGTTGGGGTCACTTTCAGCAATACCGGAGGTCGGCAAAACTTGACAGATACTCACTCTATGTAACTTTGACTTTCACAGCTGTCAATAGAAAATTTATGTTATTTTGGTATTTATTGAGTTGTCGGAAAAAATTTTGTACGAGACGCACGTGTAGTACAAATAACACACTCAGACTCGATGGACGCAAGAGCTCAACTTTTCTGGTGATGTTAGCGCCAGCCCAAATTCGTATTTCTATGCATAAATAATATATTCAAAATGATTGCTGTTAATAAACCACAATCGACGCTTGCATCTTTAGTACAAGAGGACTTCACAACTCAGCAATGCGCCACTACACGTACAGCAGAGTCTCGCGCAAGTCTTCTCAAATTCCCTTAGAAAATAAGTCCGGAGAGAGAGGGCCAGAAAGGTATATAATGAAGGCCCCCAGTCTGCTAAAGCCTAAAACTGCTCTCAAACTAAATCTCGTTGTTTGTTGAATCCAGTACCTCAGGTTTAATTACCCTTCCCTGTGTCCCTATGGGTCAGAGCTTCGAGACCCAGAAACGATAAAATTGTCGAGAATTGGGTAGATTTCGGATATTAAAACTGAGAACACTCACTGTCAGATAATATATTTTTTATTAATAACAACTGATTGTTTTTAAACTACCTTGACTACGTCAACATATCTACAACTGCAACATCCTCCCACCTAAGTTAACAGAACACTTGGAGTTAACTTAAGCTAAAACAATACAACAATACAATTTTACAAATTCATTAATCTAATAATTTACTAGGAATATCAATTACTCCTCCGCTTCTTTTATTTCATCAATAGAAAACGGTCCTGTTTTCTTCATAACGTGATCTACATTAAAAACTCTGCAATTATTAAGATATCTGTAAAACCAAGCTATCATTCGGTTGATTTTTTCATATTTGGAAAAGTATCTATAACACCAGTTTTTCTGGAAGGGCATTTTACGAGTACACAGCAAAGGAGATATCACCGACTTCCTCTTCTCTTTTATAATAGTCACTTCATCGAAGACACTCTCCGCTGAGGGCCATTTATCTAAAGTTTTTCGCAACCAGTCGGGTCCCTCCTACCATGAGGATTGCAAAAGTTGTCTTCCTGAGCAACCTCTAGAGGGTAAATCAGCTGGATTCTGCGCACCAGGAACATGATGCCATTGATCTACGTTTGTCTTCTTTCTGATCTCCTCTACACGATTCCACACGAACGTTGCCCATTTATCTTCCCTTAGAATCCATGCTAATACAGTGGAAGAATCAGTCCAAAAGTATGGCACACACTTTTCAGGCAATGTTTCAACTACACTTGAATATAGTCTAGCTCCTATAGTCGCTGCAAGTAGCTCCAGGCGTGGAATTGTTACCCTTTTCCTAGGTGAAATCCTTGTTTTGGCTTGTATCAACTGAACATTGACCCCAGCGTCGCTTTCTATTCGCAAGAAAATTGCACACGCATAAGCAGACTCGCTGGCATCACAGAACGTGTGAAGAGTCCATTCAGCTGGTCCAATAATCTTTGGAAGCCACCGGGGAATTTTAACATCATGTAAATAATGCAATTTCTCAGCCCACTGTAAAAACTTATATGTAATCTGGTTATCAACTTCGTCATCCCAACCAATTTTTGATTCCCACATTTCTCGCAGAAGAAGTTTTGGACATAGAGTGACTGGACATGTGAAACCTATCGGGTCAAAAATCTTATGAGCCATGGATAAAATAATTCTTTTAGTTACTTTACTCTCAGAGAATTTCAAGCAGTTATCACTGATTCCTAATGTATCGTGGTTTCGGTTCCACGTCAAACCAAGAACATTGGTAAAACAATTATTTTGAGTGCTGTCCATTTCTGTGCACTCCCATCCCCTTAATTCGAATTTTACTTCATTCATTAAAGAACTAGCTTCACTAATGAGCTGTTTCACATCAGATTCATAGTCCAGGCTTGTCACCAAATTGTCGACATAAAAACTGTTTAGAAATATATCAATTATAGCCAGGGAATATTTACTGCTACGTTGCTGATGCTTAGTCTTCTCGGATGTTAAATGATGGCGGATTACTGCTCCAAGTAAAAATGGGCTACAGACAACACCAAAAACAACTCGCTTGTGTCGGAAAACAATCAAGTTATCCTCTTTATCGTGCCAAAGGAACCGTAAAAAATCTCTGTCAGTTTGCTGCAAGCTGATCTGTAAAAAAGCTCTTCTAATATCAGACACCACGCCAATTCTTTTCATCCTAAACCGAAGCAACAACTGAGGTATCTGTTCTATCAAGTTCAGCCCCTTATCCAAACAGTCGTTCAATGCCGGAGAATTCTTCTCATGCGCTGACGCATCAAAGACGGGTCGAATTCTGGTTGTACTATTTTCTTTTACTACATGCCTATGAGGCAAGTAGTGTCCGCCTTCGTCGGTTTCCCACACTTTCTCGATAACTCCTTCTTCCAACCATTCATCTAGGACCTGCTGGTACTCATCGTAATAGCCATCGGTCTTCAATTTTCTGACAGTTGCACTTAATCTCCTAAGAGCCATTTCATAATTAGTAGGCAGAGGTGGATGACCTTCCTTCCAAGGCATATTCACTTCATATCTGCCCTCAGAATTTACTGTCACTGTTTCTGAAAAATGTCGTAAAGCTTCAGTATGTACCTCCATATTTGTCTTCCTTTCTGAAGAATCAGTAATGCCGATTAATTCAAGTTTCCAAAAGTCAGCAATATTAATATCATTAACAAGCATATTCGTAACCACCATAGCTATAGTACTCTTAGACGTACACTTAGGAACTTTTCCCATGATCGTCCAACCTAATTGAGTCTCTACTGCAACGAGTCCGCAGGATAACTCCTTCCGGTTACCTGTGTAGAGTTTTCCAGCAACATTAGCACCGATTAATATCTCTATTGGTCCAGCATCTTCGGAAACATCAGAAAAAATAATGTTGGTACCTGCAAGTTCTTTCATCCAAGTTCCCTTAGGTACATGAGGTAAATTTCCACAAATATTTACTTGGTCCATAGCCTCAAAGTTGCAACGATAACTATCATCTAAATTAGCGATGTGAATCCTGAATTTATTGTGCATGCAGATACTTGTCTTTTCTCCTCCAAATAACGAATGAACCACTGCTTCCTGTTCGACTGGATGGTATTTAATTTCCTCCGCAGTTCGTTTCAAGATGTAGGATCGCTGAGATCCGGTATCTATGACGGCTCTTACCGGACGTTGGCAGTCATTTCCTCTCAACAAAACAACAAGAGTAGGGAGAAGTACACCAGTATCGCATGTAACATTGGCCAAAACATTGTCATTAGGTACACTGTCTTCAACGTTTGATTTTTCTGAAACAGATTTGAAAGTTTTAGTTTTCTGATAATCAGGACATAGCAACAAAATATGCTTTTTATTGCATATTGCACACTTTGGTCTGTATCGGCATCTCCTGGAGTTATGGGTCGGCGTCATGGCTTTCAAACAAATGAAACAGCACCTTTTTTCTCTTATAATCTGCATCTTTTCATCTAACGACATATTTCTAGCCCTGAAACAGTCTACACTGGAATGCTTTCCCGAAATACAAAAAATGCAACTTGGTTTATTTTCTTGAGTAGTAAGAAGATCCATTGCAGTGGGTATATCCAACTCAGATGAGAATCTTAAGTTTTCTCTCTTCTTATTCAGTTTCCCTTGAACTATCCCAAAACCTGCCTTTGCTACAGAAATACGTTCTTCGTTCTGTACTTCTTGTTTCATGAACTCCATCAGCCCAGTAAGACGAACTTCTGCCTTTTCCATATCGTTCAAAGATGAACTTCTCTGCCAAACTCGGAGAAAATCTTCTGTCATACACGATTCTATCAACGGGCACAAAATAGATGCACATTTCACCGTCGTTACATCTAATGTTTCTAAGGCACGCAAGTGACACTCTAACTTATCATACAACTGAGACAAAGAACATTTAGAGGATCTAGAATTGTCCAAAATCAAGCCTAAAAGTTCTCTAATATAAACTTCAATAAGAAGATCCTCTCTGCCAAACCGTGCCTGGAGAGCCTGTTTGGCAAGTATATAATTTTTTCCTGAAGGTGGGAAGCTTTCCATAACTTGCCTAGCTCGGGACCCAGGAACTGTTGCTTGAAACAAATAATTAAACTTATCCTCGGGTGCTATGCTCTCATCATCGTCTATTTGTTTAAACTGGCTCCAGAAAGGTAGCCATTCCTTTAAATCACCATTCAACTTTCTAAATTCAATGGTAGGAAGCTTAAACTTTCGATAAAAGGCTTGTTTGTATGAGGATTCTACAGCATTACTGCCCTCATCTTGTTTATTATAATTCACTTTACATTCGAGATCAGAGAATATAACTTTGACTTCTTCGTACTTCCTGCTATATTCGTCCTTGCTAACCGACTCTGCTTCAAGAATGTCATCTTCTACTTCCATGTCGAGCATTAAATCGAATATTTCTGCATCCTTTTCCAAGAGATCTCTCCAAACTGCTTCAACCTTATTCATAAAAGCACGTATTTCAACAAAATTAGAAACTTCTGCTGCTAATAATTCATTCAGCGTGTTGACATATCTCGAAAGTGAGCCTCTGATTACCTTTCTTGATTTTTTAATCTTATCCATATTAATCTTCTCCACGGTCTCTTATGTAACTACAAATCGTGCTGTTCCACGTCTGGGCGCCAAATGTCGAGAATTGGGTAGATTTCGGATATTAAAACTGAGAACACTCACTGTCAGATAATATTTTTTTTATTAATAACAACTGATTGTTTTTAAAGTACCTTGACTACGTCAACATATCTACAACTGCAACAAAAATTACGCTTCAGATGCGTTCACAACATAATCCACAAAGCGAGACAAACGAGAAGTTTACCAGGTGAAATTCACAGCCAGAATAAATTAAGCGCCCAACTTACATGTTACGAGGGTATTTTCCCAGCTACTAGCGACACCGTGCAGCATTGACAGGCGAAATCAGAGTTTTCGAGGTAGTTCCAAATTCGCTACAAGTATATTGCAAGCGGCTAGTAGTAAGCAGTCCGGAACCAGTCGGGCTGCCTTCAAGCAAAATTCACTCACTATCAAGCTCCAGGGGCCGCCAGGACCCCCAGAGTAAGGTTAAGCCTTTCACGAAACAATTTATATTTAGAGAAAACCTAAGTTCGACATCAAGCGTAAGTAACGCAGTCATATTTCACCATTTAGTTCCAGAAACGCCCGTTTCGAAGAAATAAAATCAATTTGTTGTTTTTCATATTACATCTTTTCATTTGCCTGATCTTTTTAATAAAAAAATTACTAATTGTTATTATTACTATGCCATTAAGCAATACTTACACAAGTATAAAATGCATATTCAGACATTTAAAAATGAGCTGTTGGGCACTTAAAAACATTTCCGGAAAGAATTAATGCTCTTACGAGACTATATGTGATAAGTTCTTACATAAATTGCACATCAATCCAATTTGATTATTTTTAATTACGTGAGTCACTTAGACAAATCAGATCATACTTGATGTGAAAACGACCCTAGGGTGATTTTCAATCACCAATGAAACTACCTAATTAAAATTCAGTAGTATCCTATGACAAGTTGGTGGCACTGTAAGTCTATGTCAAATTCGAGGTGAGCCGGTTAGGTTTTGTGTCAAAACTGATGTAAAACCTAACTTGCTAACCTCGAATTTGACATAGACTTACAGTGCCACCAACATATTAAAATGAAGTGTCAAATTAATTTGTCAGAAATTACTTCTCACTTCGGTAAAAATATACCGGGTGGCCATAAACATCTGAGATCCCGGTAGCCATGGAATTAGCTACTTATAAATGTTGGTTAGCATTATACATATTTCAATTATAATAAGTATTGGTAAGAAATGTAATAAAATGCAAATAAGAGGAGGGGAATGTGCCCCAGATTCTGCAGTTTAGCCTACGACTCGATTATAAAAATCTCCTGTTCTAACTTCAATACTTATTGCAATCTGTATTATTTTTGACAGATAGGAATTTTAGTTGTGATGACATTAATGACATTTATAGTAGGAGAGCTGGTGACATTTTTTAGTGATCATTTAGTTAAGGCCTATTTTTTGAGAGAATGTTGCTGGAGGCATGTATAAGTGTCATCTGTAAGGATTCTCCTAGATAGCGGTATCGGAGGGAGGCAGAACACCCCCAATTTTCAGTCAGTATATGTCAAATTCGAGGTGAGCCGGTTAGGTTTTGTGTCAGTTTGTGTCAAAACTGATGGAAAACCTAACCTGCTAATCTCGAATTTGACATAACTTACACTAAAAAATCTGGTGTGATACACTCACACAACTTCCTTTTACAGTGATCTTATAATTAGGCAAAAATTTAATTTTTAATCATTTGTCAAAAATTTTCAAAAATTACGAATTCTACAAAAACGGTACAAAATAGAGCGTTAGTTGAAGAGACAAATTTTCTCTAAAATCTTAAGCAGAATTCAAAAATGTAATAATATACCGGGTGTTCCATTTAAAATAGGAGTTAATAGAAAAAATAGAAAAAAAAAACAAAAGAAACCCACTTTAGAAGTTTTCAACTGGAAAATCACCTATCTCACGTCAATGCACATTAAAAATGTAATAAAAATGTAAAGTTTGAAAAAAATCGTTAGAGCCGTTTTTGAAAAAATCGAAAAAAACTGAAAAATCACAAGAGTAAACACCTACTTCCGGTTATGCGATTTTCTTCAAAAGCTTGCTGTCTCATCTACATAGTACACAAAACTTATATATGAAGTTTCAACGCCATACCTCTTTTCGTTTTTGAGATATTCTGTTCACAGACACACAGACAGACAGACACACAGACAGACAGACACACAGACCAATGAAAAAAAATATGTTTTTTGGGATCAGGGGACTCTAAAACGTGAAGATCTGTTGAAAACTCAATTTCGAATTTTTGGGGTGAATCCAATACTTCCTTTATCGTAAAAGGAAGTAAAAAGTCCATAAGGGGCGGCTGTGGACAATTGAAACATATGAATAATAGGTTGATGGCACTGTAACTCTATGTCAAATTCCAGGTTAGCAGGTTAGGTTTTCCGTCAGTTTTAACACAAACTGACACAAAACCTAACCGGCTCACCTCGAATTTGACATATACTGACAGTGCAAATTGGGGGTGTTCTGCCTCCCTCCGATACCGCTATCAAGGAGAATCCTTACAGATGACACTTATACATGCCTCCAGCAACATTCTCTCAAAAAATTGGCCTTAACTAAATGATCACCAAAAAATGTCACCAGCTCTTAGACTATTAGTTTAGTTGGATTCATCACTTTAATAAAGCGGTGTTGATTCTAAAGGTAATGCGATATCAGATATTTATGGCCACTCGGTATAATATATAATTTTGACAAAAAATATCCCTCAAGTGCGTTACCTTTAAGAAACAACTCTTGGCTTCGCCTCGGGTTATTTCTAGGTAACGCCAAAATTATTGCGGGTAATTATCACTGCCCTTGGTAAATTATAGCTGATAATTTTATGTAGATTCGGGGTAAATAATTTTATTAAAAATTGCTTCCTAAGAGATATAGAGCCCTTTAAAGGTGGTACCTTTTGTCATCAAATTCTTCAAATATTTCAATCTTTGATAGTGTTGTAAATGTGAGCAGTTGGAATGTCTTAACACTCCAAATTATTACAATAAAACAATAATTGATATTTTTGGTGGCTAAAGTTCGACAAAACAAAAATTAACAAAAAAAATAAGACGACTAAATCTTTAAAAGATGCACTCCACATGATCAACATCTGTCTCGATGCATAAATTTATTCTTTTGTCTAAAGGTATTTGAAGAATTTTATTACAATCTCCCTTAGGAAGCAAAAATCATCTCTCGAATTTGATGTTTCTGTTTGGCAGGAGAGTTGCTGGATGCATATACGTATTCTGCTGACGCATAAGATATATACAAGCACATTGTTTATTCCGAAACCATACGACCAAACAAAATATAGAAGTAAACTGCAGACGTGTTAAATTGTAATACGCCTGCACTTTACACAACACTGCGAAGTAAGTACTACAATTTCTTATACCAATAATTGAGATTGTAACAACAGCGATTTACGTTAAATTTGATTAAAATTTAAGCTGAAATCCAAACGCATTTCCGTATTGCACGTACTTTGAGCTTACACTTTAAGATTTTTCAATTTATGTTTTATTTCTTTCATTCTTTTATACATTCGTGTTCATTAAAGTGTTGTAAAGCATTTGTGCTTTGCGAATAGGACTTCATTTCACAAAGTTAAAAAAAAGTGTTGCAAATACAAATATTCTGAAAGTATACATCTACGTCTACTTAGTTAATGATACAATGTGAGTCTTTGTCGAGTACAAACACAACTAACAATAAACCTACAACTATCTGTACAACATATTTTTGAACACACTGTACATGTAATGTATTGCATCTTTTGAGTTGAAAAATAAAGACCCTTGTTATTATTTCGCCTTCCTTCTTAAAATATTCTGCATACTTTTTTCAATTAGACAATTTTTTGGCCAGGTCTAATTAGATTCTATTACTATTTCTGATTTAGAAAATTCCTCACGATACTGCACGTTTGTATTTGTGTGAAGACGTCAGTTAAGTTTAATTATGTAATGTGCTTCTTTTAATGAATTTGATGTGATGATTTTCGTTCAGACGATGAGTGGTATTGTGATTTGCTTGTTGTTTTCAAATTCGTCCTATTTCTAATGGTAAAAAATTCTATTTTTCTAAAAAAGTTCATAATACGCTACTTCAAACATGATTAAAAATATGTATTATAAAATCCCCAGGTTGAGTCAAATTGAACGTTGTTGTTCTATCTAACGGTATATATTTGAGTAATCGAAACATGAATGCTGTATAATTCGTTGTATCACTAACAAGCACCATGTTTTCATTCGATCAATCATATTTTCTAAGTTACATAATCAACCACAACATTCTAAGTAATGTTAATATACTAATTTACAGCAAAGTGTGCAATTTGTTTTAATGCACGCTACCGTGGGATTAAATTTACTTTTGACACTGGTACCATAAAATGCTTTTATATTGTTTTAGAAAAAAATGTATTTTGTGATTAGGTCGTACAAAACGACCACAAACCTGTCTGAAATATAATACGATGCGAATTTCGTTGAAAGGCGAGAGAAGTTAGTAACTTTTGTAAGTACTAAATTTGGTTTGCATATTTGCCAAATTTTTCTGTCTACAGTCGTTGGTTGAAATATAAATATGTGTAAAATTATCCTCAACTTTTTCTTTGGAATTTAGATTTAATCTAACAGTTGCGCATTTATAAATTTCTACGCGTAGTCTTCTGATAGTACACTGTCCATATTTATACACTTTATAATACAATAGACACTCTAATTGGTCTTTGCACGAACTAATAACTATTGCTTTTACTGCACAAACAAAACAAGAAAATACCATGTCAAAGTAAAAACACTGAGTAAACTGCAGGCGTCTAATGCCTCTCTGTGTCTGCACTTTACTTAAAATTCGATTGGCTCTATATTAATCAACTACAGATTGTAGCCGAACAGTTGCCCTGATAGCTTATGCGTCTGCAGAATACGTATATGCTTACTGGACACCCTGTATAGATTAAATTTCTCATAAATCTGAATACCGTGCAATGCATAATGATAATAATAATAATAATACTATTCACTGATATTGTATTTAACTTATGGGAATAATAAACATTTTCGTGAAACATACTGCTAATTTTGCTATGGTTCTTATAAATTGTTGCGCATTTACTTACCTTTTTGTCCTCAACTTTCACTACAGATCTGCGGAATTAAATAAAACGCAATGGAATTTTTAATAATCTTTATAATAATGTTACAGCAAGTCCTTTGTTATACCATTCTACACATTTTACAGTCAGACGCACAAGTAATAAAAATGCAAAAGTACATACATAAAATACATCTCTAACAGCCAAACCACAAAAACCTCCGATAAGCCGGCCCAAAACTCGACAAGCATCAATCGCAGCCGCGTCGCTCACCTGGCAGTGTTACATCTCTCCGTCAGAGCCTTGGACGGGCCCTCGGAGGCTTGGCAAAGTACGAATGTATATATGAGCCACTAAAAAAAAAAAACCTAGTGATGCTGACAATGGATGGGGATTAAGTAATTTGTAGCGAGCCTATCGAGGTCGCCGACGGACCGTCGACCGCAAGCGTCCAACAGTCTCGAGCTTATTGCTAGGCTACGTTCCGGGATGGTGTGAAGCAATCTATCCGCTAGATTTCCTACCTTAAGTACGCAAATGCAATTAGGAATGCGAACATCTAAAAACGATAACTCGCACGTCATACAAAAATACTGCGTGTGTCTTTCAACGTAATCGAACGAGGCCAAAGTCGGAAGCGAATTAACGTTGAGGGGCCGGGCACCGCTTGGCGGCCCCCCGCCCGTCGCAAATAAATAAGAAAATGCGAGAATCGTCCTAGTTTTTATTAAAACAGGATTACACAGGGGATTTCAACAACCGAAAGCACGCTAGGGACGACTAAACGCAACAAATACATTTGCACCCGGGCCCCGCCCAGGCAGGCAGGACCTACGCTCACCCACTCGCTCCTTGCACACATGTACAGATACAGAAGTAGAGTTTATAGCTAGAGATAATATTAGTCAGTAATAATAATAATACATTATGTACTGGGTGAGGTGCGACGGTGCACCTCCGAGGTCCGTGGGCCAAGCCCGAGCAGCACTGCACAGCACTCAAGTCCTCACTACGCTACGCTATCGCATTCCGCTCGCAGTTACGACACGTCCTGGTCCTCCACGTCCTGTAGCTGCTCCTTGGGTTCCGCCTCACCTGCCAACCCAACACCATCATTGCCGTTACTTCCGCCTAACAATTTGCCAATTTTAATTATTGTCATATAGTACACACTTAAATTACCCTTCGGATCTAAGAAATTGAGGCGCAAATGTTTCGACCTTTTCAAGTACACTTAATATAACAAAAAAGTTGTTACCCGTTTAAAGATGATCAATACCTAACTGCATTATCCAATTAAACAAGAACACAAATATTTCTGTTACAAACTTGCCTGAATTTCCTGCAACTTGACCAATACAGTGTTTTTTGAAGCAAATTGAAATAAACTTTGAAAAAAAATTATAAATTCGTGTATTAATTCACTTTATCTAAGGTAATGTGTAAAATTGACTTTCAGTTAGCAATTGTAAGTTTGTAAAATGACTCTGTGGTGAAAAATTTTTAATTTCAATTTACTCCAGTAATCGTAATTTATGTTTAAAATAATTTTTATATTCATTGTGATTGTACGATACACATGCGTAAAGCATTTTTAGCCACTCGCAGGGCTTAAAGCGCTCGCTACACTCGCATTTTAACTCTGCTCCACTCGTAACTAAACACTAGCTTTACGCACTTGTATCGTAAATTACTATTAATAAATTCAAATTAATATGTGCAACTATAAACAAATATCAAATACTTAACATTTTTAATCTGATGTGATTATTGCTAACTTGACTCTGGTTGGTCTTCCACAGCTAATGATGTAAATTACCCGGGTATTTAGTTTTAAGGGTAAATACCCGGGGTATTTACCCGGGTAAATAACCAAAATGGGTATTTAAACGGATATTTATAGCCTCATTTACAAATACTATAAAACTAATCTAACCAGTATAATTGATTGGTAAGTGAAGGTGTTCTATTCGAATTTTATAAAAATGTAGAATAAAAAAATTGCTGAACTGAGAACAGTTACTGCCCAAAGGGCAGGTTGCCTAAAGTTGTATGGAACATGGCAATTCCATGAGTTGGAAAAGGTTCAACTACTATGCCGTAAAAGTAACCGAAATGGAATATGCAATAATTACTTTGGTAGTTAGGTGACAAGTGGGTGCAATAGTTACCAAAGTAATTATTGGATATTCCATTTCGGTTACTATGACAGCAAGTAGTATTTGAACCTTTTCCAACTCATGGAATTGCCATGTTCCGTACAACTTTAGGCAACCTGTGTATAACAGCAATAAGATAGAATGATTAAAAAACAGAATTCAATGATTGAATACGAAAGAGATGAAAATAGAAACAAATACAGTGAAATCTCTCATAACGGACACTCCATTAAACAGACCCCTCTATTAAGCGGAAATTTTTCTTGGCACCATTGGGAACCAATGTAGTTTAAATGCAAGGGCATCTCCATTAAGCAGACTCTCTGTTAACAGCACGCGGACAGGAAAATTCTGGATTTTTTTAATATTTCCCTCTTTCAAGCGGACATGTTACTAATTATTATGTGCTTGAATGCTAGGGAATTAGAGGAATTACATGTTTTCATATGTGTGGTATAGGGCGCGTTATAAACTGTGTGTTCAGATGCTAGCTAGGAAACTAGGAGAATTACCTCTTTTCAGTTATGTTCAATTTCGGAAGTGAAAGAAGTGTTCTGTGAAAACAATTTTATTTATTTATAGCAAAGTGCTCTTTGTTTATAGCTGCATTTGATTAAAAGCAGGTAGGTTTTCTTCATTACAGACTGCAGTTGATATGTAGCTATGTACTAATAGTAATTTATTATATCAAGACGATAAAGTTAAATTTTATCCACGAGCGAATCATTTAACGTCGAGACGAAGTCGAGGATGGATAGTAATAACTTTATTGTCATGTATAATACATTTTTTTTCTATAGCAAAGACCTTAACAATTTCAAAAGAAAATAAGGAAAGTCAACCAAATTTTAAAATCTCAGTAGCTAGATTGGGTTGCTACAATAATACGAAGCTGTCATATTTAATTTAAACAAAAGTTAGAAAATTAAATTGCTTTATCTACCCTTGATGTTAAAGTAACACTTGATCTTTTGTTTTGAATCGATTAAAGAACACTTTAACATTTGTTATAGAAAAAAGTTACTATTTTACAGTAGTGTCATAATGAAAAGCAGAGGTAGTACTGTATGTATTTAAAAATGTATGTATTCTTTATCGTTCTATATTCAAATGAAGATTAAACAAAACAAATTGAAAATTAAAGCATTTCTATTAAGGGGACACCTCCATTAAGCGGACAAAAATCGTGGCACCATGGTGTCCGCTTATGAGAGATTTCACTGTATTTGAGTATACTTGATGCTCATGTTAATTATGGCATATGTCAACTAAATACGCCTAGTAAAATAACTTTTTTTTACAGTTATCTCTTTCTTACTCAAGTATTATGCGCTTCTGTTCAAGTTATCTCATTGCTGTTATACATAATTATGGTCCCATCGGTATACAACGTTGTTTATATCATTTTGTGATTTTCTTTGCCTTATTAAGATTGTTTTTGAATATGTATGTAAGTATATGTTATTATTAATATTAAGTTCAGTTTTCTAAATATTACAAATTTGATAAATACCCAGTTTTTAGGTATTTACTCGAAGCAGGGGTAAATATATATATATTCCGTAAACTCCTATCTGGAGCATAGGGCTTCTACAAAGTTGCGCCATCGGACTCGATTTCGTGCTAAGGCTTTTATTTCGTTCCAAGTTTTTCCGTTGTCTTTGGCTTCTTTCAGTACTGTGCGCCTCCAGGTTGTCTGAGGTCTGCCTTGTTTTCGCCTTCCTTGAGGGTTCCAATCTAGCACCATCCTACTGATTGTATTCTCTTGTTTTCTCAGAGAGTGGCCTATCCAACCCCATTTTCGTTTCAGGATTTCTCTTGCTATTTCTGGTTGGTTAGTAATTCGCCATAGTTCTTCGTTAGAGATAAGGTCTGGCCAAAATATGTGACAGATTCTGCGGAGGCATTTGTTTACAAATACCTGGAGTTTATTAGAAATTGCTTTAGTGACCTTCCAGGTTTCGCAGCCATATAGTAAAACCGACTTTACGTTGCTGTTGAATGTGCGTAACTTGGTTTTTCTGGAGATGTAGGTCGATGACCAAGTTTTGTGGAGCATTCCAAATGTCTGTCTTGCTTTTCGGATACGGCTTTGGACATCTTCTTCAGTTCCCCCTTTATTTGAAATAATAGAGCCCAGGTAACAAAAGCTTTCCACGTCCTCTATTTCTTCATCATTAATGTTGAACTTATTTAGATTGCGCGTTTCAATTCTCAATGATTTTGTTTTAGGAACATTGATTTGAAGTCCTACTAGGGCTGCTTGTGTAGTTAAGCGTTGAAGTTTGGTTACCATATCTGCATGTGTGTGGGATAAGAGGCAGATGTCGTCGGCATAGTCTAAGTCCTCCAGTCGACGTTGAAAGTCCCACGTTATACCTCTACTATCGTTGTTGACAGCTTTCATGATCCAGTCTAAAGTTAGGTTGAATAAAAGTGGGGATAGGGGACAGCCTTGCCTGACCCCATTTTTAATTTCAATCTTTTTGCTAACTTTACCTTTGTGTAGTATTTGACAGTAGTCGTTTGTATAGAGATCTTTCATAATATTTACTAGCTTTTGTGGGATGCCTATGTGTGTCAGTATGTTCCAGATAGCTGTTTGATTTATACTGTCAAACGCTCTTTTAAAATCGACAAACACTAGATAAAGTGGTGACTTCCATTCCAGGGACTGTTCAGTTATTATTCTTAGGGTGTTTATGTGGTCTATGCAGGACCTCTCTGGTCTGAACCCGGCTTGCTCTTTCCTAATTGTTGGTTCGATGGTATCCGTCATTCTGTTAAGCAAAATTGTTGTCAGTATTTTGTTGACCGTATTGAGAAGGGTTATCCCTCTGCAGTTACTGCAATGACTCAAATCCCCTCTCTTCGGTACTTTAATAATGATCCCATCTTTCCATTTTCCTGGAATTTGCTCATTTTCCCAGACTTCCTTAATAATAGGGTGCAAAAGTTTTGCAATAAGATCCTTATCTACTTTGAGAATATCTGGCGGAAGGTTATCACGGCCGGCTGCCTTGCCTGAATGTAAGTGATTGATAGCGCTTTTAATTTCATTTTCTGTAGGTGCGTTTGTGTTCATTCTTACAGGTTGGATATCCCCGTTTTCGATAATATTTCGTATCCCTTCATCATGGTCCTCAGGTTCCATTCCGATGATCTCGGTATAATATTCTTCCCATCTACTCATTTGTTCATCTTCACATGTTAATAGTTTACCATTCCTATCCCTTATGTTCGTATTTGTCACTTTTCCTTTGTTAGTTAGCATGTTTGTCAGTTGGTATAGTTTCTTCATGTTATTATGTTTAGCCGCTTCCTCTGCCTTAACTGCAATGTCCTCGTACCATTTTCGTTTATCTTGTCTGGCGCTTCTCTTGGCAGCTTTGTTCAGGTTGTTATATTCCTCTATTAGTTCTTCCCTCCTGGTTTGTGTTGTGCAGCTATTAAGCTTTGCTTTAGTTTTCTTTCTCTTAGTGATTAAATCCCAGGTTGTGTCTGTTATCCATTGTTTCCTGTTGATGGGGTAAATACCCATTTATAAATACCCGACCCACCACTATCCACAGCCACTCGACTTTTAATAGGCCTTTTTTGGTTTTCAAAGAGTTCAGTGCAATTTAAATGTAATAAATCAACAAATGTCCATAATTACAAAATCATTCTTTCTGATACCAAAAACAAGAGAATGTAGACTAAGTAATTATCTTAGTTTAAAAATAATTTCTGATTATTATTACAATTCAAGTATGCATCTTGTTACTGACGTCAGTAAGTGCTTTTGGCATAAACCAAATCAGTTCTGAATTCAGAATCAAAAATCACTATTATTTTGAACGACTATAGATTGTTTCATACTTCAAAATCAGTATGGGAAGGATAGGGCAATGTAAATCTTATGGGAGTTTTTCAGGGCGAAGTTGCCACTTCTCAGCAGCGACCGACGGTCTAAGTTAACTTGAAGTACTGCCAGATGCGGATTAGACGAAGCAAGCTATTAGTATAGTCGTATTTATACCCATTTAAAGTCATGTGATATTCTAGTGATTTTACGTATGTCGATTCTTAAAAATGCAATTTTAGGGTAATAAATGACATTTCGTTTTGTAGGTTATCATGAGTACTCGTTATACCGCATGTCCGATGGTTTCTGTTTATTTTCAGTTTACCGCTCAACTAATTTAGGTTTTATTGCCCTTATCTCAATAACTAGCACGAAAAATTTAATCTGACAGATAAGGAACTTCAAATTTTAAAATTTATTTTTTTTAATCAACATGCCTTTTTTTCAAATTTCTTCCATTTCATCTGTTTTACTAAAGATGAACAGTGACAGACAAAAGTCACGTGACTCCGAATGGGTATAATTTTGACTGCAGTTGTTAAGTGGCTCGTAATACAAAAGCGGGATATTTATGATTGACAGGTGCATATTTGCTTCCACGGAGATTTTTGCTAAAATGCGGCAATGCATATTAGTTGAAGTAACAGACCTAAATCACACTCCACTTTTGCACTTCTCTATTATAAAATCGTTCGCAACATTTTGGAGTACTTAGGCAGTTTCATATTCCAAATCTAGTCTAAGATACATTAAAAAATTGGCAATATACGTTGTCATCTACTATTATCTGTGTTTTTGTTTTATTAATCTTTCTAAGAACTTAGCTTTATATCTTCACACATTGACTTAAAACTTTTGACACCAACTCCACTTTAAATCATACAATAAAACAAACTTTCTGACCAAACATGTTATAAAATAGTATATGGGTGGTAATATACATTTGGTATTTTAATGCATTTTGCACACTAAAAAATACTAAATGCCCGATAAAAAATTTAAACTGCACGTTAAATTAATTGGAAATGCTTGGTATTTTAACAAAATTTACAATATAAAATATATCATTTGCACGGTCAGTTCTGCTCACTATTTTAATTAAATATGTACCCTAAAAAACCAAATGCTCAATATTTGAAGTTTACTATTAATTGAAATTTTGTATAATATTGTATTAATAAACGCTCGGTAATTTAATGCATTTCAAAGGTTCGATTTGCGCACCAAGTGCAGCATAGTCTAGAAAACTGAATGGGCGTGTGTGCGTATCGGTGCATGGTGTATGAATGATCTGCAGTTTTATTTACAGAGTGTTTATTACTATCCTTTATTGTGTGTTTATCATGCTATAAGTGACTTTAAATATGAATCACAATGAGATTCCTCAGTACAGTCCATCAAATTAAAGTGAGAGTGATGTATTTGAGAAGCATGCTCAAACAAAAAATCGTGAGTGTGCTCCCCTAGACTTTCTCGCAAATACCTTGAAGCAAACTGGTACTTTACTTGAATGGATACCGCTACCTGTTTAGGTAAAATGCCACTTCCGATTAACCGATCATGCTGAAATGTAATATCTGGTAGTTTTTCTACATAAGAAATGTATGTACAAAATTTTTTTCAAATATCTCGAAGCAAACTGGTACTTTACTTGAATAGGTACCGCTACCTGTTTAGGTAAAGTGCCACTTCCGGTTAACCGATTTCGCTCAAAATTTGATAGGAATCTACAAATTTTGAATAATGACTATGTACATAATTTTTAAGTTATCGTGTTCACACGCAAAAAAAAACATTGAAGTTAGCCAACACCAGCTGCAAAAATTTTAACAGTTTTGAAGAATATAAAACTGTTATGTTTAATGTGTGGAAAACAACAATTCCTGAAGACCAAGATGATTAGATTAATGCTGAATGTGATTGTCCAGCCTACTTTAAAATGCTGATATGTAAACACATAGTGGGATTGGTTATTCAACTAAAATTAACCGCACCACCTCCAGAAGCAAAAGCAATTCCAATTGGAATGAAAAGAAAGACATCGTGGTCGACCAGCTAAATCTAAAAAGGCTCTTTTAGTTCAACTTTCCTTGAGTAGATGTGCCTTTTTTTGAATTTCATATAATTTCGCCCAGCCATCTTCCGATAAATGATTGCATTTTCATCGTGGTACACTGCCCACCTAACCCAAAACGACGTATCTAAGTATTTGCTCATTCTGAGAAAATTAGCATATTATGTAAATGAAGTCAGCACTACTTGCTTTTCGTTATTTTTTCAATTATTTTTGGATATAATCCTATTAAACAAATGCAGAAATGGTGGTTCAATGATGATTGAGAAAAATCAATTATTTGCCAAAAAACTTTGAGACACATCCAAGCTGGTTAGGAAATTGATGTCAATTATTGCAGTTACGTCGTATGAATCACTTTACGATATATGTCTATTGTATACTTGCGCGAATTTTGGCATAAAATGCATAGAAATGATAGTGAAAGGTAGTAAAAGATTGATCTAAAGGTTTATTTATTGATCCTTGAGATTAATTTCCAGTATTTTAAAACCACAAACTTTTATTTAAGAAGAAAGCAAAGCTTAACTAAAACTATTTAATAATGTTATTTGTAACACGTGAACAACAAAAAATACTTTAAATACAACAAAATGGTTAGGAAAAACTGAATAATTCTCTAAAGAACAAATAAAAACATATCTCTTGGTCTAAAAAGAAATAAAAATAGTAATAATAATAATGTAGATTAGTCCGATGTTGTAGGTCAATTTTCCCAAAATTGCATTTGATTTTTCATTATCCCCGACATATTTTGAATTATGTTTTTTTTTTTTTTTGAAGCGGCACTCCATTTGTTTTATCACACATTTTAGGCGTGGCTAATTTATTATTTTTTGTAGCTTTTGAGTTCAAGAAATTTACTTCAAAAGATTCCCCATCAAAATCTGTTTTATATTTCATGCTGTAAGATCGTCTTTGAACGGTTACCTGCACCATGTTCTGTATATAAGGTCTTAGATGAATCTTCTTCAGTTTGTACTGAGCAGAATAATCTTCCCAATTAAAAAAGTTCTCCAATTTCATTGGTAGAACTTCGGTGCCACGAGAAGCATTTCGTACAGCATGCACAAAATCTTCGAAATCGTGTTTGCCCATTCGTTTCATCGATAATTCGACGTTATGGTGAAACGAATCGGCTGCCATAAACGTATGGCCCGGTTCGAAGTAGTTAATATCAATCGCATCTGCAGTAATTTCATCTGAATTCACAATATAAATTAGAAATGAAAAGAACGCCCAGTTTTTATTTTGGGCCGTGCAATTATCTAGCCACATTGTAATTTTGGATACATCCCGTTTAGTTTTAAAGAAGCTGTAAAACGTGCTTATAAGTTGTTCTTTATTTCTCCCAAATAAGGCTTCGTGCCAGAGACCGGCAAAAGGTTTACATTTCTTTTGATTCTTCCCTACTGGTACAAAGCTCTCATTATAAACTGTTAATCAGTTGGTAAATATAGCCGTTTTAAACATTTCCAACCTTGGAAACATGTTCAAGATACTTTTCTCGTGATTTAGTGGCTCTGTGCATGTGGAGTTTCCATGTTTTGCAGTTGTCGCAATTATTGTCAATATTTTCTTTTGTATGACTTGAGTTGTGCAAGTTGAATATTTCACAACTTTCACATTCTTCATGGCCTAGTTTCACAATAGAAATATTCATGTTTTGCCACAACCCTGTATTTTTCATAGGAGCATGGAGATTGAGAATTTTTCAAAATAAAATCCTTATGTATCAGAGAAAAACTATAATCGCTGGGCAAGTAAAGTCGATTAGGCGCATGTTCCCTTCTGTAATGCGATATGGTTGGCTTATAGGACATAATATGTTGACGTATTACTTCTTCATCCAGTTTGTTATGAGGAGTGTGCGACCCTCTCTTGTCTGATGTGGGTACAACAGAAAGTTTCTTAATGCGTGTCTAATAATATTATCACATCCTTTATTATACCCCAATGTACAGTGGTGTGCAAATAAATCTGGGACAATCATTTTTTCATATGTAAATTGAGTTAAGATTTGAAGTATATCTCCATGGATTTCCTGCTATCAGAAAGAGTTACATTAAACTTTGACAAGTAAATGAAAATGTAGCTCTTTCTGGTAGCAGAAAATCCATGGAGATATACTTCAATTCTCAACTCAACCTACATATGAAAAAACCATTGTCCCAGATTTATTTGCACACAACTGTACTTAGAAAAAATACTTTTTCGACGACTGACATCGAAAGTAGATTTTTCTCACTGTCATTTGACAACAGAAAGTTGACATTTGCCGCTGAGCGTGCGTTTTCATCTTTTTGCCGCTCGCCGAGCGTTTTGGGTTTCCGCGTGAACAAAATAGGTAGCCACGTCCGAATGTTTCCTTGACAACGCCCGTCATTTGTGGAAATAATCGCGTCACATGTCATATAGACTGCGCGAGTAATGTTAACTTGATTGTCAATTAATTTTTGCGATAAAACGAAATCTGATATTTTCCTTTAATAATATGCCCAGTCGTCGAAAAAATAGTATGTATGTTTCGAGCTAAAAGTGCGCTTGCCGCTTTTGCATGATTGCTGGTTTCGACTTCGTCTCAACCAGCAATATTCATGCGCAAGCGGCAAGAATGCACTTTCAGCTCTTAACATACAATATACTATTACACACTTTCTGCAAAGTACAGTCGTGTGCAAATAAATCTGGGACAGTGTTTTTTTCACATGCAGATTCAGTTAAGAATTGAAGAATATCTCCATGGATTTCCTGCTATCAGAAAGAGTTACATTAAACTTTAACAGGTACTGAAACCCGTAACTCTCTCTGATAAGAGGAAATCCATGGAAATATTCTTCAAATTCTTAACTGAATCTGCATGTGAAAAAAACACTGTCCCAGATTTATTTGCACACGACTGTACCACCACTATCCTTAAGTGTATACTCATGTGACTTGTTTCTTTTATACGGTTCAGCACTGGATTCTGTCGTTCTTTGTTTCACAGAATACGTTGAAACATGATGCAATATGGCTTTCCTCTCTTTGGACGATTCCATACTCCAAAATTCCGAATTTAGAAATAACCGTCGGTCTTCTGGAATTTTTTTGGCGCAATTTTGTTTACACTTATCTGTACAAATAGGTTTGACGCAATCGTTTTCGACCAACCTAGAAAACTTTTGTTTTTTTCCGTCACTAACAGATAACTCAATTTTTTCCTTTTTCTAATTGTAGCTTTTTTAGTAACTTCAGCATTATTGTCGACTGTTGTATTAGAATGAGAAGCATTAACACTACTAGGGCCTTCATTTGTTGATTCCATATTAGGTTTTTCTTGAACTGTTTCATCTTCAGAAATTGTGTTTTCCTCACTTTCACTTGGGCTACTACAACTGGGCATGTAGTCAGGATCTTTTGAAAAACTAAATGTACCAGTTTTTGCTGTAATAGGTACATTTTTAAATAATTCGCGAATGTTTTTGTTCAAAGCAGCAGACATCAACATTTTGGAACTCCCATTATTATTGTAGCCATGCTCCGAAACATTTTCGGTATTGGATACATCCATTCCTTTAGCTTCTTCATTCAAAACAGACATAACCATTTTGGCACTTCTATTATTGCACGTTGCCATTAAATCTGTATACAAAAAACCAGCCTGAACTAATGTATGTATGTATTATCGTTAACCTCTTTTTACCTTGCGGTGTAGAGGCTGGTGCTTTATGTGCTTGCATCTGGCGGTACAATGCTCAACTTGCCCCGGATTCGGGATACAAAGTTGGAGCGCGCCTTTTGTGCTTACACAGCAACCATTGTGTGAAGTGTGTGTCATGTTGATGTGTTGACCTTGTTACTCTATCTCTTAGGTCTGTGGATCTGAGTAGAGCACAGTTAATTTGGTGCCCAACTGTGAATGGTCTCACCGAGCCCGATTCCAATCGCCAAGGCTTCGGAAAAATTCCGGCCCCCGCGGGATTCGAACCAAGGACTTGCTTACTAGCAAGCCTAGCGCTACCCAACTGCGCTACCCGGCTTCGCCTGAACTAATGATTGGTTTCAATGTAACTGTTAAAGAATGTTTTAACAAAACTCATGCAAGAATAACAACATTGCGAATGAAAGTTATGAAATATATTACAATTAAAAGCAATCTGAACAAATACAATGTGAGGTTATGTTGTTGTTGTAACCGATTTCTATTATGTTAATTGCAAGTATTAAACGTTCATAATGCCATAATTGAGAAGTAAAATTACTTACATTTAAAATCTGATAACTAGGACAAGTCTTACTTCGATTTTCACTCATTTTTAACACTATAAATCACGGTTCGTTCAATGCATCAACTACACTAACCTCACAGCAACGATAAATGATAAATACTAAGCAGAAAATACGCATTTCAAAAGTATGCTTAAATCCAGTGCTCTAGTTTACAAAGCAAAAAAGACGTATCTCTGAAATATGTACAGTTCGCTTAGGAAAACTGAGTTACGTCTAATTCACTTAGGGCCGGTTGCAGAAAGCAATGTTAAGTCTGGTGTTAGCTAACGCGACGTCAAAGTGAACAAAAACGAATCAAATCTCAAATGCTTATGGTAACTAATACATTAGTAAACAAGATTTGATGCGATTTTGTTCACTTTGACGCGACGTTAGCTAACACCAGACTTAATATTGCTTTCTGCAACCGGCCCTTAGGTTTCTCTCAAAATTTTGAGATACGTGATATTTTATTAGTGATTTTAAGCGCCTTAGATGTCAGATACGTCATTTTCGCTTAGGAAATTTGATAAGTATGATATAGGGCTACTCTAAAACGTATAAATATGCAAATGAGAAAATTTTCAGTTACGTCATTTGCGCTTAGGAGGGCAGTACAGGTAACAGAAACTATATTGACTCGCAAGGTAGGTCATGAAAGGCGCTGTGATCATATCTGATGAATTGGCAATATGTAGAAAGTTGTCAAAAACAGACAAAGTTTGGTTACATTTTAAATGACGAGTGATCAATAACGGTGGGTAGAGGGATTTCGTTTGCACAGTGACTAACGTCATATGACAGAATCTTTGTGTTTTAAAGTGCAATTAAACAATAAAAATAATAGAGGAGAAGACATAAAGGAAAGAATATTACTAGGAAATAGAGCATTTTACAGTAACAGGAAGATAATGGAGAATAAGAAAATCAGTAAAACAGTAAAAATTAAAAGTGTACAAAGCAATTATAAGACCAGTAGTAACATACGCGGCAGAAATCCTATGTCCCACACAAAGAGAGGCGGAACAACTACGAGTGTTTGAAAAAAAAATCCTGCGAAGAATACTTGGACCCAAGAAAATCAATGAGGAAGAATACAGACCGAGAATGAATCACGAACTTATGAAGGAAACGAATGGAGAAGACATTGTGAAGTTTATTAAAGCACAAAGCATCAGATGGCTGGGGCATCTTACGAGGAGTGATGTGAATAGAGTAGTAAGGGTTATAGCAGAATGGAAGTCTAGTGAAGACAGGTTAAGAGGGCGATCACGAATAAGAAGGTGGAGTGAAGTGCTTCAAGATTTAAGTGAGATGGGGGTCAAACAGTGGAGAACAAAAATTGGTAACAGAACAGTGTGGAGAGAAATAGTGGAAAAAACAAAATCACACATTAAGTTATAGTGGAAGCAGTAAAATAGTGTCAAAGGGGAGTAATCCACCCCATTAAAGGGATTCCTAAAGCTTCAGAAAATGAAGCGGCGAAATTCCATCAGGAATAACTAGCCGATATTATTATTATTATTATTTTCTTAAGAAGCATATAAATGTTGTTACGATTTGCGTTCTTTAATAAAATGAACTATGTAGGAATATACTGTACTTTAGTTAGCTGTAAGCCATCTGTAGTATAAATATTTTAAGGTAAAATTCGTAGGCAAAATGTCATATTTAAATTACAACAAGCGGATGTTTAGAAACGTGCCTTTCGCTTGGGAAGCTGAAGATATTCCAATCTCACGAATAAGATTAGAGTAAGTTTATGCAGGGTTTACTTCATAAACCGAAATATTGAGTGATGTATATGACCGGTGCATGATTAGAAGAAGCAACGGTTGCAACTCGATCATAAAAATTATTCGCAGCTGGGACCAAATGCTTTTAGCAGAATTGTAAACTTTTATAGTTATAATTTGCGAGAGTCCGAGCGGGCCACATTTCACCGTGGGAAAGCCTCAAACTTGTAAAATTCATAGAACTATTAGGAACTGTCACGTCCGTATGTACATGCCGAAAGTCCAAAATTTAGACCAGCTCTGATAGGTTTATTGGGAACTTTGTAAACGCCCACCGAGCTTTCTTGGTCAAACTGGACTTAGAATTTAGTTTATAAATGCAACTATTTGTACTTAAGTGTTCTTATTAATCTTGCAACAGTAGCTTTGGTCTTCATTATACAATTAATCAATCCAGCAGTATAATGTCACATTTCCCTGATGTTTGAAGAAATTACTATTTATGCACTATTAGTGTTATTAATAATAATTAATTATGTTAATTTTTCACGATTATTATTGTTTTGTACCTATAATTACCAAATTCTATTAAATAAATGACATCTTCCTAGTTTTTCACATTATTAACATCTAGAATAGGGATGAGCAACCCGCGGCCCGTCACACCTTCTCGTGCGGCCCTTCAAAGATTTTACATTTAAAAATGCCTACATGTACCGCAGTCTCATTGTACCCTAGGCATGTTAATTTAATTTTTGGAAATGATGGGCACTGATGCAACCATTTTCAAAAATTAAGCATCGGCATTTCTTGGTATGAAATGTTACGCCAGGCGGCTTTGTTTGACGCTACGCACATGTGCCGCAAACGCTGCATCGGCAAGCAGCATAAAGTCAAAGCTCCAAGCGTATTGGACTCCTTCAGAAACCCAAAAATATGCCCATCATTTACAAAAATTAATAACGGAATTTGAATGGCGATTTAAAATATTTAGAACAGAAAAACCGTTCTTAGTTTAAACATTTTTTTTACACCATTTAATACAGAAGTGGAAACAGTTCCGGATGAGTTACAAATGGAATTAAGATTTACAAAACGATACGGATTAAGAAATAAATTTTAAAATGCATAATTTCTATCAAAATTACATGAATTTAGAAAAAATCCCACCATTACGCGACATGCAAAGCAAATAATGACACTTTGGAAGCACCTATCGAGCTTAAATGATGTACGGTTAGAAAGCTGAGTGCGGGTTGCTGTATCGTCTATATATGCAAATATAAAACAATTAATGGCAAATTTCTTATTAAATAATTTTTTTCCACATATATCTTTCGCCGTTTTTTTAATACTATTTCAATTAATGAGTGTTTTAGTTTTGTAATTTTTTATGCTATTTTTAATAAAGAGATAATTTGAGTTCATCTTTCAGTGTTTGTATTATCATAAGTTTCTTATATGTGGCCCGCACAACATTTTTAAATTTGTAGCTGCCCCATTGTAAGAAAAGGTTGCTCATACCTGATCTAGAATAACGTTATGTAAATAGGCAACCCAAAATACATTTCACTTTACTAGGGTTTGTAAAGAACCATACATGATTCTGATTAAGAATTCAAAACAATCAGTGAGGCTCACTTTTTTCTTTAAATTACAAAAGCTGATATAAGTATGAAATGCTCTAGAACACAGGTCCGTATCCAAAAATGTTGTGATGATGGTCAAAAAAAAACTCGACTCGACTTAAACCATAATTCATGGTACAGTCCTGTTCATTCAAATATTGTACAGCATTTGTGCTTTGTCAAAAATAAATTAATTACACAAAATCCAAAAAGATGTATATTCAAATATTTTGAAAGTATACATCCAGGTCTACCTTGTCTACCTTCATCAAGATACGACAAAAATTCCATCTTAAGCAAGCTACAGCTCCTCCCTCTCTACAAGTACACGTAAAAATGTTTCTGTAAAAAATCCACCAAAATAAGCATTTGGTTGAACTTCTGATTTTTACTCATGATCCTTGTTAAAAAAGTGTATCAGTATAAAAAGTACTTCCAGTTGGTGACGTTTAGCTATGCAAAAATTACTTGATAAAATGTAAGTTAGGTTATAGTTTTCATGTTTGACAAATATTTTTGCCTATGCGTGTATCTGTTAAAAATTCTAATCTAATTTCTTGAAAAGTATACGTGACACTGTCAGTTCAGTTTCACATAACTAAACATGACCTACTGGGGATACTTTTCCCAAGGATTATGAGAAACGGAAACACCTCTACCTTTTCATATACAAAAGTCTAACGTTTTCGAATATCTAACCAGAATTAACTAAAATGTCGACTAAAAAACATCTCCCCACTCTTGCATATACTCTTGATTGTTATACCTTTTTTCAAGGTCATCTACGAGTACAAATCCGTAATAGTTCGGTCGGCAAACTATTTTAACACTGAGATTTATCAATGTGTAAATATATTGCTAGTTCGGTCGGCAAACTATTTTAACACTGAGATTTATCAATGCGTAAATATATTGCGATAAATGTTTTATTCCTGTCTGTTACTGAAGAAATATTTGCAATAATTTCTTAACTGAAATGTGTAACAAGTAGCAGTGTGCACTGCAAACAGGGAAAATCTAGAATCAGACCTCAAATTACCTACTAATAAAATCGGAAAAGATAATTTCGGGCTGTAGAAGCGCTGTAGGGTAAAATTGCAAACGTGAATTTGCTTTTTCGGCGCCGGTGCATTACAAAGCAGCTTAAGCCCATCAAGCTCTTTAGGTTATTCGCGTTGACGTCAAATCAATGACAATCACAGTTTGTGTGCACCCAATACTACAAAATTGCGTGCACTCTGGAGTGCACCTAGACACAATCTGGAACAAAAGATTGTAACAATGACAAATACATGTCATTGGTAGTTGCTGATATTTTTAAAGCAAAATAGCTTGTAGTAAAGCATTGCGTGAAGATTTACAAATATTTCGACACGAAAAATTTCGGTTTTTCAGTCGACAGTGCAAGACATTATTAACCAGTTTAAAAATAATGGTGAGGTTTTGGAAAGTACAGACTGCTCGTCCATCAACAATTTCTAATTGGATGAAAAAATATTTTTAGGAGAATAATATAGTCAAAACAAACGACATATTGTCGTGAAATATAGTTTAATAAAAATATTGATATGAAATTTTTAAACTAGACGTTTCGCCATTTTTGATGGCTTCATCAGTAATTTTATGAATTGTAACTAATTAATATTTAATACATTCTGAAAGAAAAACAATAGGATTAGCGAACAATACATTTTTCCTCAAGTATGTGTACTTACATGATTAATATGGTTTATTTTTCACGACATTTTTCAAAGTATGTTGGATAATTAATAAAACACAGTCATTAAGTGCAATCCATATTATTTTTACTTAATAGCACGTAATACGAGCTCTTAAGCAGGCAAAGTTCAAATTTTACAGATAAAGGAAGCTTGCAAGGTTGTTCACATATTTCTGTTATCTAGATAACAGATAACATCTAGATTCTTTCAGAATGTATTAAATATTAATTAGTTACAATTCATAAAATTACTGATGAAGCCATCAAAAATGGCGAAACGTCTAGTTTAAAAATTTCATATCAATATTTTTATTAAACTATATTTCACAACAATATGTCGTTTGTTTTGACTATATTATTCTCCTAAAAATATTTTTTCATCCAATTTTTACCCAAGTCAAATAATTAAATTTTTAACAATTTCTAATGCTAGTAAACAAGCTTTGAAGAATTGTCAAAGCAAATCGATGATCAAATGGCCGAGAAATCACAGTATTGTGGCAGAAAATGATTAAAAAACAAATTCAGTTTTGATTACTAAAATAATAATAAAAAAACTAGGCTGCAAGTTTTATGAGATGTTTTTCGTGATTTCTCAATTATAAATTAATCTTAGTTTATTGTATTTTTTCACTAGATGTAACGCAATATTAATAATGGCCGAACTGTTTGAACCTTCAGTCATGGTTTATGTTTTTTCTTAATTATTTTTTTGCATAGTGATCATGAGTCGTCTTTTTTTAACGAAAAATCATATTGAAAGTACCAATTTTTTAACGCAAAATCGTGAAAAAGGGTACACTTTTTTTAACTATTTTATTGAAATGTCAATTTGATAGTTTTAAATTCCGAAGTCCTTTTCGACTAAATTTCGACCAAGAGATCACTATGCAAAAAAACTACGTGTACAACACGTTTTGTAAGTCATTTTTTTCATTCAATTGCTCAACTAACTCGAGCTGCGCCCTCGATATCAAACTGCAAATTCATGAAAAAAAGTATGACTTTCAAAACTAGTTGTACAAATTACTATTTCCGCTAATGATAGCTTAAAGTTTAGGTTTAATTGTAGTAATATAATTTTATGAAGAGTAAAACTTTAAATGGGTCTTTCGTCATAATTTGGTAAATCATGGAGTTAAAATTGGTAGCCGGCCAAACTATTATAGACTTGGGCTCATAATCCAGCATATAAAATGATGTGGATGTGCCAAATTACACTAAACTTACTTCATACGTACTATTTTAATTAATAAATTTTTACGGCTGTATCTGCCTTAAAATGCATTTTAGAACCAATGTTCATAGTAACATCAAATCAGGAAGGATCACTACTCTTTTTCATTTAGTATAAATGCAACTACTATAATTTATAAAATCTTATAGAATACTTATATTGATAGATAACTATTCTTATGCTATAATGCAGAGAGCAGCGTAGACTATCTAATCTACCAATATGATATACCAGCAATAGATTGCAAATGTATACCAATTGCAAAACTTTCATTATCATCAACGTTAACAGATATAAACCAAGGTCGAAACATTCCCCCAAGAATATAATGTAGCAACCAAGATAACAAAGAAACAACTTACCGTCACCCTGCATGTCACTGGTCCAAAGTGTGAGATTGTCGCGCAGCAGCTGCATGATAAGTGTGCTATCCTTGTAACTCTCCTCTGAGAGAGTGTCGAGCTCAGCAATGGCGTCGTCGAAGGCAGCCTTGGCCAGCCGGCAGGCGCGGTCTGGGCTGTTGAGGATCTCGTAGTAGAAAACGGAGAAGTTGAGCGCGAGGCCCAGCCGGATGGGGTGCGTGGGCGGCAGCTCGGTCATGGCGATGTCACTGGCTGCCTTGTAGGCGACGAGCGAGTGCTCGGCGGCCTCCTTGCGGTCATTGCCCGTGGCAAACTCGGCAAGGTACCGGTGGTAGTCGCCCTTCATTTTGTAGTAGAAAACCTTTGACTCGCCCGTGCTGGCAGCAGGGATCAGGTGCTTGTCCAGGACGCTCAAAATGTCGGAACAGATGTCCCGCAGCTCCTTCTCCACCTGCCCGCGGTACTGCCTGATCATGTCCAGCTTGTCGTCCGTGCCCTTGCTCTCCTCCTTCTGCTCAATCGAGGAGATGATGCGCCAGGAGGCCCGACGCGCCCCAATCACGTTCTTGTATGCCACTGACAGCAGGTTGCGTTCCTCCACCGTCAGCTCTAGGTCGAGCTTCGCCACCTTCTTCATCGCCTCCACCATTTCTGTAAAGGCACGACACAAATTAGTTACAATAACAAAATGCAGACACCATGAAGAATAGTTTGGTGAATTATTAAGAATATCGCTAAACAACGCATCATGCTATAATTCTTATACCGGGTGAACATAAAATGGTTGTGATTTTTTTTCTTAGGTTGACACTGTTAATGTTGGTTACCTTGACGTCAATTTTAAGTTTAGGTCAAATTCGAGGTTATTGTCAGTTTGTGTCAAAACTGATGAAAAACCTAACCTGCTAACCTCAAATTTGACATAAACTTACAATTGACTTCAAGGTAACCAACATTAACAGTGTCAACCTAAGAAAAAAATCACAACCATTTAGGGTCACCCGGTATTAAAACATACAAATGTTTTGCAGATGATAGACTCCATCGATTTAATAGGTGAAAATTTATTAGAAAGGAATTAAATGATGCTCTAAAAATCATACTCTTAAGTGATTAGTAACGAATTCATTGGCTATGAAAATGCCTTGTGCACTAAGTTAATTCATAAATGTACGCAGTAATTGTGTTCCCGAATCAGTGTTGCCACTGCTTGTAAATTGAAAATCCCTACCAAAGCATTTAAAAATTCCTACTTATCCCTATACAGCAAAATGGACTGCGTTTATTTATTTTACCAGTAACATTTTTATGTGACTGAAAATACAAGTAAAATACGTTAATCTTCTTTTATTATGTATTTTACAATAATCTCTACAAATCAGCATACTTTGGCCGAGCTGTAAGCACAATTCATTGATAATAAGCAGATAGCGGATTTTTAAGCAAATGCTTACTTGCCTGTGATAGATATTTTGCAATGATAATTGTAAAGCACATACACATACTAAAGCGACTAAGCCCCGTTCATAAAAGCTCATTGTGCTCATTTTAAAGTTTTTATGCTTATTTTGCATTTTTAATTAATATTTATAAAAGCAAGTTTAATTTTCTTGTGTAACTGGAAGTCTTCCTAGAAAATTAAATTGTCATGCTCCTATAAGAAAATTAACAAAAGTAGTTATACATTAAAAGATTAAAACAGTTGAATGGATTGATAAATTGTTGTTAAGAAGGTTGTTTGTTGAATAAGTTTGGAATTACTTACAAATTTTATCCATTTTTACATGTTCAGCCCCTAGTTTTCATAGTTGCAGAAAAAAATCGTAAAGAGTATTTCAAGGTTAAAAGCCCCCTCGAGATTTACACATTACAAGGAAAACTTTACAGATATGGCTGTACCATACGAATTCGTATTAACAAGGTGGGAAGAGTTGTTAAATTAAAAGCTGTTGAATTTTATACAAGCAACGATTTTGATAAAAATGATAGGATAGCAAAAGCGACTTCAGAAGATAAAAATTTAAAGTGCAATATTTGTTGTTTGTTGCCAAATCAGTAAGTTATGTTTACTGTTCTAGAACAGTAAGTAAAAATTCGAGGTTAGCAGGTTAGGTTTTGTATCAGTTTTGACACAGACTGACGCAAAACCTAACCTGCTAACCAAAAACGTGCAAAAAAAGTCATAAGCATCACGAACCTTAAAAATTACCGATCTCAGACAATAATTGGAGTTGTCGCTTTGCTCCCCCTCCAAATAATTGTCTTCGATTAGTAAAATGTCCTTACCGTTCTTAATACTTAATATACTATTAATTGCATTGATGACATGAGAATGGCTGTAATTTAATTTTTCGCTCAAATATTCTGGTATTTTTTATCAGAGCTACCAATCTGCGGCAATTCTTCGAAAATGAGGGCAATTCAAGATATCTTTGGGTAGTTTTTTCAGTGGGCATTTTCTAAGTTTTGCTAAGTGTTTTTTTTACAGTAAAAACTAAAAGTAGAATTTTTTACAAAAGGATACTGAGATTTAACGACATATGTGGTACACTATAAAGAAGTGTGTTTATTATTAAGTATAGCTGTACCCGTGCAAACATATTTAAAATTTGGTTTATTCTTTTGAATTGAAAGATTGATGCTAATCGTATTCTTCCATGTTTCATATGTTAGGACTGTCGTAGGTTGGAAATATATTGGACATTCGAGTATTTATCTAAATTCTTTAGCTTCATGTCTATTACGTACAGGACTTCAAAAAATGTAAGTAATTTTTGATTACACTACATTATTAACAATTTGTGGATTATAATTTAATTATTTTAGAATCAGTAGTGGTGCTGGTTAATAAAAATAGAAAACAGATAAATGTTGAATTAAACTAGACCCCAAAACAGTCCTCTTTCTTCTATGTACCCCGTAGTGTCACAAAAGTAATAGTTTTAAATTTAAAAATGTTCGTGCCATCGCCATGTGAGAAATTATTTGATTTTATTTTCAGAAGACAACAGAAGAAAACAAAGACAACGTCAGTTAGCAAGCCATGCAGCAAGAGGTCCTCAAAGAAGAAAAATTGAAATCGAGACAAAAACCATATGTAATAGACAAGGAAAAAACAAATGTAAGTTTATTACCCCTGCAATAATTTCTGTACAGACAACTGTTATTATGAAACCAACCTCATATAAACCGCCTAAAAAGTAGTCAAGATACATGTCTAATAAAATTTTAAAAACTTCAATGGCTTAGCAAATCGGTAGTTATAAAGATTGTCTTGCAAAGTCTAATATGATGAGAAGGGAATGAGTATGCACATTGTAAGGTTTGTACCTTAAATTGCTCTCTGAAAGTACTAGACGAACAAAATTAAATTTATACCGATTATTACCTGCAAGCAACCTCTCATTTGCGGTAATGGATATTTTGAGTCCATATGTAGCAATTTATATTCAGATACCACAATTTTACAAAATCTTAGCGTCAGAAGGACGACAACTACTTCCATGGTTAAGCAAGGACTAGGTGATACCGTCTCATCATATTATATATCTTGCTGCCTCACATGCTCGTTTTCAAGATCAGTTGAAGATTTGCTAAGAAACTTTCGATATAAGTTTCTCCAACCAACAAAAATTTTAAAAATTTCACAGTTTCTTTCAAAATGAGAGATATAAAATTTTGTCCCCAGCTACACCAAGATTCAGAAACAGGACGATCCTTTTAATGGATATGTTTAGAAAACTCGTCAAGAACTATTGAATTTATTCTAAATTCCGTAAGCAACAAATTCATAAAAATTTACCTTGAATATCAACACATTATTTCAGTCTGAATCTTTAACACAAACTGAAAAATATCCTAAAAAGCAACTATGTAGTATTTCCATTACATATTGTATCTGAACCATACAAATCTTAAGAATTTTGTACCTAGGTGTGGTAGCCATCTAATCTGTTGAGAATTTAAATCGTGAGATAAACGATCAGCAGTCGATTGTACAATTTTTAAAAAACCCCATTTTATACAGGGTTAGTTACACAAACCAAGAAATGGTTTGATAAAAATCATACCGGGTGCCTTAAAAAGGATTAGGTACATCTAGTATGCTTTGAATTTCTCATAATCCAACCTAAAATTTTACTTAACATTGACAAAACTGTAAGTCTATGTCAAATTCGAGGTTAGCAGGTTAGGTTCTCCGTCAGTTTTGACACAAACTGACGCAAAACATAACCTGCTAACCTCGAATTTGACATAGACTTACAGTCTTGTCAATTTCAAGTAAAACTTTAGGGTGTATTATGGGAAATTCAAAGCATACTAGATGTAATTCATTTTAAGACACCTGGTAGAAACCTGTAAAAGCACAAAAGTATGAAATTAAGTTAGTTTTAGTAAAATTTAGCATTTTAAAGGATTCTGTTGGTGAGCAACAACTGGATAATGAGTGGAGACCGCAGGCGGTACTTGCAGACATGCAGACTTTTGAGGACCACTGGTTAAATCAGATATGAGTACATTAACCTAATACACCAAATGTGATTGAAATACCCAAACAACTGCTTTTATCCAAATTCGGTCTTATCGCGACCATACTAATGAATCATCCTGTACAGTAAGCCGAGTATTGAAAATTATAATTGTCTCTTATCGTTTGAACCAAATTAGAAAATGTTATAACTGTAATATTGGAGCAAAAATAAATATTTTATTCCCATTTTTTTCGTTTTTGTATGACCACCCAAGGTGAGTAAAATAGAAACTTTACGTTGGCATCCCTGTTTTTAATAGTGTAAATATCATTTTTCTATTTGTCCCGTTTAGTTAAAAAATTGTAATCACGTGAAAATATCAAAATCTCAAGTGTTAAAAACAAATTATTTTTTCGTACACTAGCATTGAAAGAGCTACTTTGCCGTACAATTTATTAATCAGAAAGTTGCACTTTGCGGTATTCGTACGGCAAAGTAGTATTTTGCGGTATTCGTACGGCAAAATAGCACTTTGCCGTACGTTTCCTTAGTTACAACACATATAATATTACATTACATTAATATTACTCTACTTATTTGCTATATACGAGGATAAATTTAGTATTTCGTTTTGTATGCTAGTGTACGAAAAAATATTGTACGAAACTCGTATGAAAGTGGCTTTTCCATACTCGTCTCGAAATTCCGGACTCGGCCTAACGGCCTCTTCCGGAAACATCTCACTCGTACTGAAAAGCTCCACTTTCTATACTTGTTACGTAAATTACTATTATTTTACATCTTAAGGAGTCTCAAGCTAAATCCCTACAAGGAGTTTTACATCTTACATCTAATAAAATACAAAATCTTGAAACCCGACGATACGAAACGTCAAAATTCCAGGGCTTAAACCGTTCTATAAATAAACCACCCCCGCGAACACCTTCAGGCGCGCCGCTGGCCAGCCACCCTTCGCACCACATAAAAAATATCGATCCCCAAACGTGGTGGCACAGATTTTATTTATAATTATCGATGCAGGCCGGTACAAAGGGCCGGGGGCTGCAACGAAGTGGCTCCTTTGCGAATCGCTGGGGCGTAAATTGGGGCGACCGCGCCGCCAACGGCACATTAACTTCGGAATGCACTCCATTAGGAGCGGCAGGTGAAAAACATCCCCCAGCGCCGATTAATTATTAAATTGCGCGCGAAGTGCCCCCCGAGAGGGAATGCAATTGTCACTCCGCCCCCTTGGCAAGGTCGGGGTTCGGGAAGACGCCGCCCCCGCCCGCTGACGGCCAGCTATCGATCCTCCCCACCACAGGCTGCGGGCTCCTTAACCCCTTTGGGGCTCGCACGCGAGCCCGAAAGGGGTCAAGGAATTCTGCGTGGTTTGCTAACCACCTGTGTGACTCACAAGTGCATCGCAATTACGCAACCCGTTCAAAAAGAGGCGCGGGCGGCGTTAGTCATCCCACCGGAAGAAGATGCTCCTCAAAAGGAATTTCAGTTTGCAGTTTCCGATTTGGTTTTCGGGCCAACAGGTGGATTAAACTTCTTTAATCCGTTATTAGACTCGCACAAAGATTAAACTGTAATTTCGACCCCTTTCCAGGTCGTTAAGGTTGCGCATCTTCAGCCGCTTCCAATCTGCACCAGCTGTTTGAAACGATTGAAAACGATTTAAAAAACAGAGTGGCCAGTAAATGTTAAAAAGTAAACTGTAAATTCGATTTTAATCTATTTCCCGTCTGCTAGAACTGACAAAAATGAATGCTACTGAAAAAAGACAATTTCTATTCAAAACCGACTATCGACTAGTTTGCAGTAGGAAGAATTTAAAATAAAATATCTCTAGCTCGCATAATTCCGACCTAATCAATTTCTCTTTATAATTCATTAAAACCTAATCATAGTTCCGTCACTCTTTAGCCCTTTAAGCCCATATAAATCCATCTGTTCGAGTGCCTAAACCCTCTCGCTGCTCACGCATATACCTACAGACAAATCGATAGAAACTTAGAATACGATTTTTTAACTTTTGGGCACAACAATAATTACAAAACTGAATTTTTGGTGAACGGTCATTAGAGCAAATAAAAGCGACAAAGACAATCATACGCTTTAATACCGAGCGCAATAGAGACGCAACTACACTATCGCTCGTTACTCGTTGCCCCCCGGACTGCTGAAATTTATAGGTTATGTCAACACGGAGCAGTCAATTTTGACGTCTGTCAAAGTACCGCTCACGGCAGGCGAGACAGAAAAAGCACCATTGTCCATTTATCTATCGGCTCTGAAAACGTGTAGGCCGAAGGCGGAAATATACTAAGGTAAAGGTAAACGACATGAATGCGGGAGGCCCTAAATGTCAACACAATTGAACTAACGCACGGAATTACAAGCGTTTGTGGCGCATTTAACCACCACCTTGCAGAAAGAAGTCCGCGTGAACAGGCAAAACCCACGGACGATTTCTCAAGAGCCAGCGGCATTCGGGGGGCGCCGGTGTGAAATCGATCGAGTTTTGCGAAATTGCCGATAATCGATACGAGAGCGTCCGGCGGGCTCGGGGGGCGGCCGCGGCCCCCGAGGGGCGCTTGGGGCCCGGTTAACGGCGAGATGTCAACAACGTCAATGGTGGTGGTGGTGGCGTCCGTGTCCGCCACAAAGCTGATAAGGGCCGATCAAATCGATACTCGAGACACTCACCATCGTATCGCTCTGCCTGCTCCGCCAGCTTCGCTTTGTAGACGTTATCCTCCCTCTCGGACATTTCTCGGATGATCGCAGATGCAACGCACAGCACGAAAAATCACACAACTCTCAACACTTCGCTAAATCGGACAATATGGCCGCGAACCGCCACACTACGTACTGCTATTTTTCTGTGCCCCGTCCACAAGTTACGCCTGGGCCATGACGTCACCAGTGCGCGCGCAATTTTCACAGGTTTTGCCTCACCGTTGTTTCGTTTCGCCCGAAAGTGGAGCTATTTGGGACTGAACTTGGTTTTTTGGTATTAAATTCTTCCGAAACTTACACTTTCGATTTGTTTGTAAACAGACGTTTGTTTCCAGAGCCTTCTCGTGTTGACACGGCTTTAACAACTTTTAATTCAGCTGCCAGGCAACCAACGTGGCAAACCTGCATTCCCTGTTGTATAACCTACCAGAGCAATGCTAAATTCTACCAAAAATTGTATAATTGTACCATAAGAATAATGCGTTTATTTAGCTTATAAGTTACACAAAAAACACATGCCATCGTTACACATTAAAAAATATGCATATCTGTATTTAAAAATGTAACTGTACTCCGAGTACTTTTAGTGTACTCAGTACTCAGTCCACAAGTACATTTTTTAAAATGTACTTGTACTTGTATTTAACGCATTTAAGTGTACTCGAATACATTTATGTGTACTCGAGTACATATCCGTGTGCTCAAATACATTTTTGATACTCGAATACATTTTCGAAGGTACGAATGTGGTGCACACTACTAAAATAGTTTCGATTATGCAGGGTGGCTCAAAAGAGTGTGTTGACTCAAACTTACTTTTTTTAATGGAATGCCCTATATTTAGATAGCTTGAAAGCTTTACATTTAAATACTAATCATTTTGACATGTTGTATGGGTTTAATGTAGGGTTGCCAACTTTTTTGAAGAAAATAACGCAACTTGTCTTTTGAAAGAGGAAAAAAAGTATTTGAAGAAGAAAAAGAAGTATTTTTTAAATTTGAGTTTTTATTGCTTTAAATACATATTTTGTTATGCATTTAGCATAAGCTAACAATGTTTGGTTATCTTTGAACGTTTAATAGCTAATATTACAATAGATTTAAATAAATAAATTATTCATTTTTTATTTAATTTATGGACGCTCTGTTTCTGTCTTCTCGCCACTTTACATTCATCACCGAGAAAACTCTTTCAGTGAAAGCTGAGGTGGCAGGAACAGAGAGCAGATAAGAAATAATTCTTTTTATATTTGGTAAGTTACCACACCCATTCTTAAGTATGTATTGCCACTTTTCAGCAGTACTTTTTGTTGAAAAATCTTTGTCTTTGTGGATTTCTTTAGGTCTTATTGACTCGGAATATAAATCGTCCATTTTTATATTTAACCTTTTTTGTAACATTAGCTTTTCAATTACGTGTTTGAGTGTTTAAATTCAAACTCATTTTTCAAAGATATGCTATTGAGTATCAAAAACCAGTTACTCTCACTAAAGTCAAACCATTTTTTTAAATAAATTAAACTTGTATCAATAAAGAGTGAAAAATTACTGATACCTAATTGTATTAACCATTTTGGGTGATGACTGTTCAATCCCTTTTAATCTCGTTTTTGATTCATAACCAAAATAATGATCAGATTTTCTTTGTACTAATTTTTTTTTCAAATTATCCATAATATTATACACATCCAATATAGTTACACAGTTTCCTTCCAGACGTTTTATTATATTATTAAATATATTATATATACAAAATATTACACACTATTTATAAGTGGTAACGAAAGCAGGAGATTGGGTGTGGGTTTTCTGATAAAAGACACTAGAGGAAAACGTAAAATATTTTGGGGCGCAATCGGAAAGGATATGCTCCATAAGAATTAAAACAAGACATAACACAATATCAATAATTAATGCACAAGCACCAACTGAAGAAAAAGACGATGAAACAAAGGACGAATTATACGAAATCTTAGAGGAAATGGTTCAGAAAATCCCAAAGACAGATCTTAAATTAGTAATTGGCGATATGAATGCGAAAGTAGGCAGGGAAGAGATATACAGATATATAGGGAAAGGAAACACGAAGAGAGTAATTATAATGGGCTAAAGTTAATGACATTCGCCATAAAACAAAAGATGAAAATTATGAGTACATACTTTAAACGGAAGGACATACATAAAGGGACGTGGAGAATACCGGGAAGGAAGGAAACAAATCAAATCGATTATGTACTGGGAGAAGAAGAGGAGGCAAGAAGAATCAAAAACGTAAGGACGTATAGAGGAGCTGACGCTGATTCGGACCACTTTCTCGTAATAATGGAAATAAAACTATGTAAAATGAAATGGAAAAGAAGAAAAAATAAAGAGGAAATAAAATACAACGTTAAGGAACTTCAAAATACTGAAATAGCAGGGAAATATATAGAAAGCATAGAGGAAGAGTATAAAGACAAGGACGGACAGGGATAAGAAGTAGAGTTGAAATGGAAGAAATTTGAAGAATCAATTATAAAAGCCACCAGAGCAAATTTACCACGGAATAGGAGGATCAGAAGGAGCCACTGGATGGATGAGGCATGTAAGGAAAAGATAAACAAGAAAACGAGAATGTGGCAAAAATTTATACACACACAAAAGGAACAAGACAAAAACCTATACAAAGAACAAAAAACAAAGTAAAGCAGATGTGTAGGGCATGAAAACGTAAATATATGGAAGAAGAAATGAGGGATATAGAAGACAAATACAGGAAACAAATTAAAAATTTCTACAAAGGTGTAAAATGTATTAGAACTGAGAATATAGGAAAACAAAGATATGTAAAAAATAAAGAGGGAGAACTGTTAGGCAATCCACAAGAAGTTAAAAAAAGATAAAAAAACTATTTTGAAAAGGAGTTGAACACAAGCGAAGGACCACGAGGAGAAGAAAGTGTAGTGGAGGAAGAAGAACAAGGGGGAGAAACACAGGAAGAAGAAAGTAGGGGGCCCAAAAGATGAAATCAGAGAAATAATACATAAAATGAAAAACAACAAAAGCCATACGAAAACGGAATAACTGTCGAAAATTTAAAGTATGAAGGAGAAATTGTGATCGATAAAGTGCATGAACTAATAAAAATAATATGGAATATGAAAAAAATGCCGCAACAGTGGGCAAAAGCAATGATAGTCCCAGTTCTAAAAAAAGGGAACAGAACTGAATGTAGTAATTATAGGGGAATTGCGATATCAGATATAACATACAAAGTTCTGGCAATAGCGATTAAAAGAAGACTGGAGGGGTATATAGAAGCAGCATTGAAAGAATACCAGGCTGGATTTTGTAAGAATAGATCTACAAGTGATCAAATCTTTACGATGAAACAAATCTTAATAGGGGCATACGAATATGAGATCCCGACCCAAATGCTTTTTATAGATTTCAAGGTCGCCTATGACTCCATCATTAAAGACAAAATGTACGAAGCAATGAGAGTAATGGGAACCCTAAGAAAGATAGTAAGACTGGTAAAAATGATGCTAAACGACACCAGATGTGCGGTCAAGATAAACGGAGAGTTAACAGAGAGTTTTGAAGTAAAAAGGGGCGTGAGCCAGGGTGATCCACTATCTACTCTATTATTTAATGCAGCATTAGAACTGACAATCAGGAAAAGCGGGATAAACAAGAGTGGCACCCTTCTGAATAAGAGTCACCAGTGCCTCGCATACGCCAATGATATACTGTTAGTAGCAAGGAGGCGGGTGACTTGTCTAGGGCCGCGAAACAAATAGGACTGCAAATTAATAAAAGTAAAACTAAATATATGGAATTGAAGAATAAATAAGGAGAAAATAGACAAAACAATCTGAGAGTGCAAATGGGAGGAGAGGGAGTCCAGGAATTCGAAGAGGTGGAAGAATATATGTATTTGGGAGTACTAATAACCAACAAGTGTAAGGAAGAAAGAGAAATAGATTTAAGTATAGCCAAAGGTACTAGATGTGCGGGAAGTGTAAATCGCATAATACGATCAAAGAATGTCTCACGGAACACAAAACTTCCTATTTACAAAACAATACTGAGGCCGACAGTACTAGGTATATAGTAGTGAGACGTGGACTATGGCAAAGAAGACACAACACAGTTTGGAAGTATGGGAATGGAGGATGCTGCGAAGGATATACGGAGGGAAGAAGATAGATGGAGTATGGGAGAGACGACCAAATGCAGAAATATATGAATTGTATAACGAACCAAATATAATTCAGGTAATTAAGGCCCAATACGATTCAAAATAAGGGAAATTATGGATGAGTTTGAAGTACCCCCTAAGTTAGTGAGACTGAAGTACCCCCTAAGTTAGTGAGACTACTTAGTATGGCACTTGCAGCAACAACAAGTAACGTAAGAATAAAAGGTCAAACAATGAAAGACTTCAACGTCAGCACGGGGCTGAGGCAAGGAGACCCTCTCTCTACTCTGTTGTTCAATATAATACTGGAAAAAATAATTAGAGACGCCAACCTGAACCGAGTAGGGGACATAATGTATAAAAGCCATCAAATCACAGCATATGCTGACGACGTTGCCATTATAGCTAGGAGTAAGAAAGAACTACAAAAGATAACAAAGAAAATAGCAGAGAGTGCATCCAAAATGGGCTTGCAGATAAATCAAGAGAAAAGTAAAATAATGAGAGTAGGAGAATCTGGACTTAACACCACTACTCTAAAGGTAACCACTAGCCAGGGTGAAATGGAATTTGAGGAAGTCAAACAGTTTGTATACCTGGGCCCCAGAATCACCTGCAGATGCGAGGAGGACAGAGAAATAGACGCAAGAATAATAAAAGCAAAAAGAAGCCCTGGAACCCTGAACTATTTATTAAGATCAAAGCATCTTTCCAGAAAGGCAAAATTCCGGCTCTACGAAACAGTGCTGCGACCAACTGCAACATATGGCTGTGAAACGTGGATATTGAATAAAAGAACACAGGAAAAGTTGATGAGATGGGAACGGAAAATATTAAGAAGAATTTTGGGAGGAAAGAAAATAGAGGATAGCTATGAGAGAAGGACAAACAGAGAAATCTACGAAATGTACGCTAAAGCAACGATAGATATCTATATAAAAGCAAGAAGATTACCGAAAAAAATAGCTTAGAAAACACCTAATCACAAAAGAAAGAGGGGAAGACCAAGAAAATGATGGAGAGAAGCGATTGAAGCAGACTTAAAAGAGAAAGGTATAAGAAACTGGAAATCCAAGGCCAACAACAGAAAGGAATGGAAACAGATCACAATGCTGTGGGCCTAAATGGCCTGTCTAAAACTACATATATTGAAATGGTCTTTAGCCCATTACACAACTCTGCTTGCAGAATCAATAATTTAAAGCAAGTCAATAAAGCACAGAGCTGGGGTAAGCAGGCAACTGCAAGAAGTCACATTAGAAATTTTAATTCATGATTACATCGGTCAAGCATAGCCGATATTAAATGAAACTACTTCAGAGTAAATGGCATAAGGCAGAGCTCAAAATCGTAAATTAGGATCACAGTTTTATCAATTAACGTAAACTAAGAGGTTGGTGCAATGTAAAGCCAATAAATAATTCAACAAATCTATCACCAAAGGGATTTATTACATGCAGGTTAATTAAATTTACATGTCAGTATAATTAAATAAGTACAGTTCTATGAACTTTTTGAATAGAGGTAAGAAGGACAGAATGCCCAATAAAGTGTAAAAAGAGCACAATTAGTGATGGGCATAATCGGATGATTTCAATAATCGGAATGTTTATAAAATCGGAATATCATCCGATTATTTTACATTCCGTAAATGCAAGCAAGGGAAAACGAGCGAAGCAACAACAAGCGGAAGGAAGATGAAGTGCCTCCAAATTTGCGATGCGAGCACTCGCCGTTGCGCCGTAAGCCCTTATCTGCGTTGGCATCTATTGTTTGGGTTCTAAGACGGCCACTAAAACAATTTATGAGTATGAGCTGCACAGTGGGATGCGAGGAAATAAAATATTTTTTCAAATTATTACAGTAGTTACTCAAATAGACTTTTGGAAAATGGTAGTGATATTTTAAAGTTTAATGGCACATAAAGTACATAATAACGGGTGTTCATAAACAGTCGTCATCCCAGTAGGTTTTGACTTTAGAAACGTATGTCTATTAAAACTGAGAAAAAATGCGTTATGACAGTACTCAATGACGTTTCATTGTGTTGCACGAATTAATCAAAGACATAACATTTTGTTTTTCAAAGCAACTGGGATGACGACTGTTTATGAACACCCGTTAGATAGTATAAAACAATACATGAATTTGAAGTCTGTAAGGTGTACTATCTAATAATTAATCTAGGAAATACCACTGCCATTAGTGCCAGCATATAGCAGTCGTCAAGTGAGTCAACACAACATTTCGTATTCCGTTCAGTTCAAATTGGCATTTCGTTTTCTCATTTTGTATACCGAATAGTAAAATAATCGAATTCCGAAAGTTCCGAATTGTGTGCATCGAACAGTAAAATAATCGAATTCCGAAAAGTTCCGAAACGTTCCGAAATAATCGGAACCTTCCGATTTTTTTAACAATCGGAAACTTTCCGATTATTCATTCCGGATAGGCCCATCACTAAGCACAATACTAGATCTAATAAAGCTATAAGAAAGTGGAGCAGTTATTTTTGAAGATTGGTGAAAATAAGACAGGTTTTATAAAACTGCAAGAAAAGCATACTACAGGAAATGGACAAGATTTGTGTTTATAAAAATAAGTCAGTGTAATGACACAAGTGAATAGACAATTAAAATAAATCTTCCTGAGTGGCGCTAGAACTTAGATAAATTGCAAATATGAACAAACAATATTTTAGAAAATAAGAATATGTGGTACAGTTTTATAAATTAAGTTGTAAATTTAGATTATAAGTAATTGCATTGTATTCAGTTAACATCCGTTTTTTATGTAGCCAGATCCAAGTCTCCAGACAAATGATTCTTAATTACATATACCTTCATATGCCGGAATTTACCCTCCTTGATTATAATATTATTATTTTCGAAATCTATTGAGGTATTATATTACAGCTTATACATTACTAAGCTGTGACATTATTATGATAATATAATATTTCTACGTGCAAAGAAAAGTGGAAATTTTAAGAAAAAGGCGTATTTCGTCTAGACATCTAAGGTCTAAACTAGTTTATTTATTATAGGCATAATGAAACTATATAAAGGCATTTATATTATAAATTGAATAAATTGAAGTAGATATAGAAAGTTTTAAATATTTGGTTTTTTATTTGTAATTTTGACATTGTTAAACAAAAATTTAATTTTTTTAAGCTACGCACAAAGCCATTTTCGGGTACCGGTCTGTTGGTTACTTTGGATTAGTTTGGGTTTAAAACAGTTTAAACCAAAAACTTTCTATACCTACTTCAGTTTACAATATGTGAAAGAGTGGTGTTTTTTACTGGGGTATTTTTTCTGTTTTTTTTTGGGAGGTTTTTGTAGGGGATTTTTTCCTATGGTGTTTTTCCTTTTTTCCCTACTTTCCTATTTTTCGCAAATCAAAATAATAAAATATCTATATCAACGACTATTAATTGTAAGCAAATAAATATATAAGCATTGTTTAAGAATGTTTTTATTTATTTACAGAGCCAGATTATGGGCAATGAAAGCCAATTGAGAGGACCTGTTTGTAAAACTAATCGATTTACATAAAAGTTACTCGATATGTGAAAATCATTTTGAAGAGAGGATGTTCACGAGTCACTTTCATACACGATTAGTAGCCACTGCAATTCCTACCCTATTCCCGTCCCTCGAGGGAAGTTCCAGAACTGACCATTCGTATAGTGCACCGCCCTTGCAACTTTCTGCAAAAGTACAAGTTCTAGATGACAGAGTGTTAGTTCCAGTTCCACCTGCACTATTTCATTCAGGCATTAAAAATAATAGTGTTTTACTTAATTTAAAATAAAGCTTAATGTTATGTCAACAGGGTGAAGTGAGGGGTGAACCAAAAATAATTGTACAGTGCTTTCATTTTAATTTGTCCCACTTTTAAAAGACTGTAACTTTTTTATGCTTTAACTTTTTAAAATGAGTTAAAAATCACATGATATCTGTACATGTCAAGTTTTGTTCAAGCTTTTGGCCCACCCCGCATAAAAAAATCTCCAATTTTTAACCAAATAAATTGTTCTTTGCTTAAGACTACATATTCACCTAAGTTGTTATTTAAAGGTTAAATAAAATGTATTTTTCCAGCTGACCAGACAAATGTAGTTGAAACCGAGCTAAAAACCGAGGTTCAACATGAGAGCGTCCTGAGTCCAATTACAGTTAGTCCTCCTCTGACATCTCCAACATCTACCCAAACGTCAGCCAGTTTATCCTTTGATACCCCAAGGAAAGTTAAATACAGAGAGCACATCGAGTCCATAACTGCCAAAAACCAATATTTACTACAAAGGGTTCAGATACTTGAAAGTAAAAAAATTAATGAATTGGACAATATATCTTTGGAGCAATATATGTCTCCAACATTTAAATTTTGCAATTCAGACACTGCAAAATGTGTTAATATGCAAGTATCACAGTGGCATAAACATCCAAAGGGTAGACGTTAGGTATAGCAAAGAGTTTAAAATTTAATGTCTATCAATATATTATGTTGCTGGTCCCCGAGTGTATAAAAAATATTTAATGTCTAAATATAGCCTTCCCTCACCTAACACTTTGCTAAAAGAAATCAGAGCAGTTAAGATAGGACCAGGATTAGATAATCCTGAGTTCTTTATTTTTTAAAACAAAAGGTTGACAGTTTTCAACCCCAAAGCAAATATTGCTTATTGTGCTTTGGTGAAATGTCTATAAAAGCCAATTTATTTTATGAACGAAATCAAGATTACATCATTGGGCTAGCAATAGGTGATACAGGGAAGAAGATTTTCAAACCAACTTTAAGTGCCAGTGTATTTATGGTCAGAGGAATTTATTCGAAATGGAAACAGTCGATAGCCTATTTTTTATGTCATACTTCTTGTCCTGCTAACCTATTACATAAACTATTAAATTTTTTTTTTTTTTTTTATTGTAATATCTACATCAACAATCGGAACAGTATACAATATATCTTTAATATAAAGTACATATGCATTCCATGAGCTGATTTGATGGTGGATGACGTGGAGGGATCAGCCCAGTGGCATTACCCTGGAAACCTTAGATGGTTAGTAGGTCCTGTGGCCATTTCTTTTTAAGTCGTTTGTATGCTGGTATCTCGACTAGGATTTCTACTGTTGGGTTGGGGTGTACTTGTAGGCGGTCGTAGTGTTTTCTGGCACATTGT